>CM028379.1:16625228-16670233 GCA_013146195.2 Codonopsis lanceolata | reverse complement strand
GATATATATATATATATATATATATATATATATATATATATATATACTTTGGTTTTCTAACCATTAACTAATAATAATACATAATAATAATCATAATGATAATGAGTATTAGTATTAGTATATATAACTTCTTCTATTGTCAATAGTAGAAGACTTATATTTAAAAAAAATTACAACTAACATTACTTCTAACCAATGTGAAATAAAACTCTTCAAGGTAAGATATTCCTTCTAATGGCTCACTTTTAACATCATACTTTAAGCTTTGATATTTTATTTATCCAAAACTTGATTTGGACAAATAAATATATCATTTCGATGTTCTTGAGTAGAACACATTTGCACAATTACTTTTGTCAACAAACAAATGTAAAAAAGAAATTTGTGCCTCAAGTTGCATAATTTCTTTCACTAAAAACACTAATTTTTAATAAGTATTATACTTTAACTCTTGATATCTTATTCATCAAAACTGATTTTGACAAATAAATATATGATTTAGATGTTCTCACCGAGTAACACATTTGCGCAATTACATCAACAAACAAATGACACGTGTAAAGAAATTCAGTGCCTCAAGTTGCATAATTTCTCTCACTAAAAACACTAATTATTTTAACAAGTATTATACTTTAAATCTTGATATCTTATTACCCGAAACTCGATTTGGACAAATAAATATATCATTTTGATGCTCTCACCGAGTAGTACAAATTTACGCAATTACCTTCATCAACAAACAAATGACACGTAAAGAATTTCGTGCCTCAAGTTGCACAATTTCTTTCACTAAAAACACTATTTTTTTCAACAATAGAAGAGATGTATCCCACATTGGTTAGAAATTGATGTTGGTTTTAAAAATTCTATTATTAAGTATCAATAGAAGAAATGCATCATACATTGGTTGGAAAGTGATGTTGATTTTCAAAGTCACTTGAAAACCAAAAGTTTTTAAAGCTTCCACATGGATGCAAGTATTTCACATTGGTTACAAAATATTCTACTATTATTATCAATAGAAAAGATGTATCACACATTGGCTATAAATTAATGTTGGTTTTAAAAATACTATTATTACCAATAGAATAAATGTATCATACATTTGGTAGAGGGTAATGTTTGTTTTTAAAGTCTTTAAATAGAAGACTTCTACCATTATTATCAATAGAAGATGTATATCTCACATTGGTTAGAAAGTGATGTTGATTTTAATACTTTTACTATTATTACTAATAGAAGAGATATCTTACATTTGCTAAAAAATGATGTTAGTTTTAAAAGTCTTTAGATAAAAGACTTTTACTTTTATCGTCAATGTAATAGAAGAGATGTATCCCACATTATTTAGGAAGAGATGTTGGTTATAAATTTTTTAAAATAAAAGACTTCTTCTATTATTACCAAATGAGGATATGTATTACACATTGGTTAGAGAGTGATGTTGATTTTAAAAGTCTACAATTATTAGCAATAGAAGAGAAATATTTCACATTGGTTATAAAGTGATATTGGTTTAAAAAGTTTTTAGATGATGTATCTTACATTGGTTACAAAGAAATGTATCTCATATTATTTAGAAATGAGTATTGGTTATAAAAGTCATTAGATAAAGACATTTTTTGTTATTACCAATAGAAAATATGTATCCACATTGTTTAGAAATGAATATTGTTTAAAAAGTCTTTTATCCACTACTATTATTACTAATAGAAAATATGTATACCACATGGTTAGAATGTGATGTTGGTTTTAAAGTCTTTAGATAAAAAACTTAAACTTTCATTACCAATAAAAATATAAAATATGTATCTCACATTATTTAAAAATGAATTATGATTTTAAAAGTTTTTAACAAAATGACTTCTAATATTATTATCAAGTTAAATGTAATTTTAAAAGTCTTTAGATAAAAAAAATTACTATTATTATTAATACAAAATATGTATCTCACGTTAGCTAGAAACTTATATTAATTTTCAAAGTATTTAGGTAAAAAAATCGTTTAATATTAGTAACAATATAAAAAAAATTATAACAATGGAAGAGATTAACAATCTAATTATAATGTCTAAAAGTTATATTATTATTACAAAAATATATATATCCCATATTATACCCGTGCATAGCACAGGCTAAATAACTAGTATTGGGAAAAAGACTAACAATTCACGAACGTTTTCAAAGTACACCTCATCTCATTATTGTGGTCGACCAATATCATTTATTCCCAAATTAAAATTGATAAGGATTCAAAAATTTTAGACTTGGTACTTAAAGTTTGGTGGGAGTTATAGGGTTTGACTCTCATTAATGTAAAGTTTTTTATTTTGCTCCGGTGTTCATGTACTTTTAAGGTTTGTTATTGAAATTTTTATATTTTTCATGTCTTACAATTTAATCTTTTGTCAGCTTTCGTTAGCATTAATTGCTTGGGGATACTTAACATACTCTAAAAGACTTTAACGAAATGCTAAATGACACATTTAAAGTCAAACGTAACACACTGAAAAGACAAAAGTGACACATTTTAAAGTTAAAATTGACACTATAAAGGGAAATTTATTATAATTATCATTAAAATACAAAGTAACACTCTTAATACTAAAAAGTGACACATTTAATATTAAAAAGTGTCACTTTCAAACTAACGTTGACGGTCAAAAGTGACAGATTTAATACTAAAATGTGAGACTTTCAATGCTAAAAAGTGACACTTGTAAGGTCAATAACGACGATTTTTATTTATAAGGCAAAATGACACTTGTAGGGTCAAAAGTAACATCTATTATATAAAACAGATCAGGGCGGTTACAAAAGCTAATTACCGGCCAGAATTTAGTTTTAACAAAACTATTTACCGATCAGGATTAACTCATATCAAAAGCTATTTACCGGTCAGGATTCGATTTTGCCAAAGGCAATCAACGGCCATGATTCCAATTCATCCACAACCATTTTTTTACATGATCCTTATCTCTCCCACTATCTCTTTCTCTCTCATCCTCTAATCTCTCATCCACTATCTCTTTCTCTTGTATCCTCTAATCTCTCATCTGTTTCTATGCACTAATAAGTTAAGAGTGGCTTAGATCCAACTGATTAATTTTGAGTCCAGATCTTTTGATTTTTGTTTATTCATTCTTTTGGAAACTCCATATTATCAAACCCTCAAAGGGAAAAAAAGGAAAGTCAATTGCTTCGTCCATTTTACACCGACCTTTATCTCAATCCATTACTATTTATTATAGATTATAGAGTAGCACATAAACTCACTTTACTGTCATGTGAGAAATGAAAATGAAAATCACGAGTCCACAAATCCATTTTATTAGCTGAATCAATTTTCAAAATGTCTTTCAAGGTGGAGTAGACAAATCTATTTTATTAGGAAAATGAGTATGCGGCAAATACCAACGAGCTCTAGACAGGTTGGGTGTTCGAGTCTCACTAGAGACACCTGGACTTACAACTCTCAAGAGAGGTCGGTGTTCAACTCTTGAAGTTGTTGTTAAAGCCTTATTCGAAGGCCCCATTTAGCTACTCTCTTATGGTTGAGTATTCAAGCCCTACCGAGGTACCTGGGACTTAACTAGGTCGGGTGTTCAAATCCTCACAGGCACCATTTGTCCGAGCCACACTAAAGGCATCATATATATATAATTGTAGCCTTTCAAGGCATTAAAATAATAAAAATAAATTAAGGGTTATATGTCCCTCCAACCTTTAAAAAAAAAAAAGTATGCGGCAAATCTGATTTCTTGGTTTTCAAAAATAGTCAACAAGAAAAAAAAAGTCAATCACCAACCAAGAAAGTTAATTAATTGGTAAAAGTTAATTATTGGTCAGATTTATTTTTCCCAAACAGATTTAATTACTGGTAAAAGTTAATGCTATTTAAATTAATTAGTTAAAAGTTAATTACCGGTAAAAAATCATTACTACATTTTGTTAATTACAGGTAAAAGTTAATTATGCTCGATAGTTGGTAAAAGTTAATTACACTCGATAACATGATTTGTTATTTAAATTAATCTCTATTTTTCACCGGTAAAAGTTAATTAGGAAACGCTACAGTATTACTAGGTCAGGATATACTTTTGTTACTTATCGGTAAAAGTTTTCGATATTCCAATGGATGTAGCTTGATTTTTTGAAAATTAAAATATTATGTTAAGACGAATAAAAAAAAGTATGACAATTTTGTAAAGATGGATTGGAGGGAATGTGTACATAGTTATTGGAAAAAAAAACAATATATTTCTATATGTTAATTTTCTTTTTGTCTTAAATAACAATATTTGATGATTGATTTTGCTTACAAAAGTAATTTTTTACCTTTTATTTTACTGTTGGATGATCATATTATTTTAATTGATTACCGAAATGTGTTAATTTTAAATTGGTTATTTTGTAAGTTTGAATTTTCTTTGTTGAACATATTCATAAACACTTTGGGCTGGAATACCTGTATGCCATCATACAGAAAAATTTTAGATACTTTTTGAAACATGAGTAAAACATATTTTTATTCATTTAAATATTGACACCCTCCAATATTAACATCCTCCCCTACTCGCGCCGTGCCATGAACAAATAAAAAAAAGTATGACAATTTTGTAAAGATGGATTGGAGGGAATGTGTACATAGTTATTGAAAAAAAAAACAATATATTTCTACATGTTAATTCTTCTTTTTGTCTTAAATAACAATATTTGATGATTGATTTTGCTTACAAAAGTAATTTTTTACTTTTTATTTTACTGTTGGATGATCATATTATTTTAATTGATTACCGAAATGTGTTAATTTTAAATTGGTTATTTTGTAAGTTTGAATTTTCTTTGTTGAACATATTCATAAACACTTTGGATTGGAATAGAGTATGTCGCCATACAGAAAAATTTTAGACAATTTTAAATTGGTTATTTTGTAAATTTGAATTTTCTTTGTTGAACATATTCATAAACACTTTGGACTGGAATACCTATATGTCACCATACAGAAAAAATTTAGACTCTTTTTGAAACATGAGTAAAACATATTTTTATTTATTTAAATATTGACATCATCCAATATTAACATCTTCCCCTACTCGCGCCGTGTCATGGGCACGTGCACAAATACTAGGGGCTGATATTGATGCATTTACTAAGATCCTACATTCATTATCACTCCCTGAGTTCACATGTGTGAACGGTGGTTGTGCAACTACCCCCTCTCTCTCCAACTCGCCCCAATATTCACGGTTGGTGGCCGCTAATCCTTCCTCCACCAAACTCACGTCCCTTTTCTTTTTGATATTTTAAATAATTAATCAATTTTATGCAAAAAAATTCGTAAGTTTTGTAATTTGAAATATTTTTTTTTCTTTTTAACTGTTATTATAATTAACTTAGACAAATTATAAGTAAATATTAATCAATTTACACATTATCTGCTTCATTTATTGATAAATTCACAAACTGACGTCGTGCCATCGATACGGGCAAAGTACTAGTATAATGCTAAAAAGTAGCACTTTTCATGTTGTAAAATAACACTTTAATGTCAAACGTAATGATTTTCATTTATAAAAAAAATAAGACATTTTTCAAAGTGAAAGTAACATATTTAATACTAAAAGTGACACATTTAAGCCTAAAAAGTAACATTTTTTTAGAAAAAAAATTATAATTTTCATTAAAAATACAAAATGACATTTCTAAGGCAAAAAGTGACACATTTTATATTACAAAATGACATTGTTAATAATAAAAAATGACATTCTGCATATATAAACATGAGGAGTGACGCTATAATTTTCAAAAACTAAAAAATTACATTAATAATTATAAATTTTATCTTATTTAATTTAAAAAGATCCATCTTGCTGATAAGAGCAGCTCCAATGGAGCCAAAGAAAAGGTTTTATCTTTTGGATAAACCGGTTGATGGTTCAAACCCACCATTATGGCTGCTGACTTGGCACTGGAGGTTGATGTAACGTTTGGAATACTCCAACCGGTTGAAGCTTGGTGATGTGGCTTTGTCTACTTATTTCTCCATTTCAAAGCACAGATTGGACAAAAAACAAAAGGCATTGGATAAAAAAAAAAAAGGCAACAATGACAATAGTCAATAGGACAGGTTTGTAGTAATAAATATTTATGAATAAAAATGTTTTTTTCAAAAATAAAATTTAAAAATATATAAATTATTTTTTGGACGTATTATATTTGT
The DNA here is from genome assembly GCA_013146195.2 of Codonopsis lanceolata. NCBI lineage: Eukaryota > Viridiplantae > Streptophyta > Magnoliopsida > Asterales > Campanulaceae > Codonopsis > Codonopsis lanceolata. Next base: position 16,664,010 of record CM028379.1, on the reverse strand, counting down.
TTTATAAATATTTATGTTTTAAAATGATATATTTTTTTTAAAATAAATATATATTGGGAAAAAATAAAATATTTAGTTGTGGGTTCATGTTATAAAGCTTTTATGGATTTATGTATAGTGAAAAATAACTTTATAAAAAAAATATTTATACGCTGATGATATGACATGATATAACATAATATTTATAAGTTTATAAACCTCTTCAAAAATCCATGAATATAAATGTCTTGGATATCGTGAGACCTGACCACCTCAAAGTCTAAAACCCACACCAATTGGTCAAACAAATCTTTTCGATATCCCGACAAACTCATGTCATCCATATCTCATCGTCACTCCTACTCCCTCACATCTGCCCCCTACTCCAACCACTCCCAATAATTTACTCCAACACATGAAAAACAACAAAAAAAAAAAAACAAAGTTACAATTTTGTCCTTATTCATAATCTTTATCATAAAAAATAAAAATAAAAATCATTGTTATAGGCAAAGTACATGTCGCCCTTATTCATAATGTTCATCATTAAAAAAAAATTGAATTAATTGGTTATGAATGTTGTCCAAAACATTTTTCAATGTATCACCAAGAGCAATATTGACAATCTATCCAAAATATTTTCAACAAATTTCTCTAACGATTTTATTTAATTCACTCAAACACACAACATTTAGCTACAAATTTTTTCTCCTCTCCTCCACAATACTCTAAAAAACACAACATTAAGAAGTGATTTGTAAAATTTCTCTAAAATAAACAACGTAGATATGAATTTTAACACAATGGTAAACCCATTGGTATAGATTCTAACATACGCAGATGAAAGATGAGCATGTTACGGTAAATTTTACTCACATATATGTAAATAATTTTTTTCCTAAAAAGAAGAAGGTTAAAGCTAGATTTATGGGCTGATCGTGAATCACAAAGGGCCGAATTTTGGGGATGATTATGAATAATGAAGAACCGACGGTGATTATTTCGTCATTGTTTATAGTGAACTTTTGCTTACCTTATTCCGTAATATTTTCAATTTTTTTGCAATTATTTTTTCAAATACTTGAAACTACTATTTTCAATTGACACGAATTGAAGATAGAAGAAACTTGAAGTTTTTAATCCAAGATGTCGTTTTTATTATTATTATTATTATTATTATTATTATTATTATTATATATATATATAACTTCTCAAAGGTGACTATTTTTTTCTTCTTTTTTTGGGCGGGGAAGAGTGGAAGCGAGGTACTAAATACAAGAGTAACAACAACCATAATAATAATAAAAATCAATCCGATAAAAACTTTATTACAATTTTTTTCAAAGTCAACCTGCATATTTAAGTATGCAAGCTCTAAAGAATAAAAATAAACTTTATTACATTTTTGCATATTTAAGGATGCAAGCACTAAAGAATAAAGAACAAAGTTTTTTTTGCACTTAAATAATATTAGCTTATAGATCAGAGGAATATCCACGGGTTAGTGCTGCAGAAACTTGACAAAATGACCTAAATTGAGGAGTGGTGTATGGCCCTTCAAATAAACCTTTGGCAATCCATCTATTTGCTGCCTCTGTTAAGTGCAAACCATCCCAATTAGCATACAAGTTGGGATCATCGCAAAACGTTTGTGATTCGTTTCCACATAACACTGATGAATTGTAATTGAAACGCCCTCCACCACCACAACATGCTGATAGAGCTCCCCTCGTAAATCCTGCAGATCAATGATAAATTTGTCAAAGAAATGAAATATATTGAGTTATTTTTAATTATTTTGCCGATAGAGCTCGACTGATCTCATTAGTAGACAATGCATAACGCGTATTAGAGGCTATGAATGGGTAACATACCAAACTCCTGTGGTGAAGTATAAAATGGAGCTGCAGCATTGTAATAGTCTGCGTAGATAATGTTGGCATGAGGATGAAGTTCTCGAATACGATTCAATTCTCTTTGGAGAATTTCATTATAGCGCTCCGCAAATTTGTTCAACCTAATGATACAGCCGGTTTGTGGGTCATACTCTTTCTTACTTGACCCATCATAGAACGATAAAAGCGCCGCTGAGCAGCCAATCGGCAAATTGCCAGGGACAAAAAATGTCACTGCCCCTATGTCAATTAGTTCCTGCATTGCAAGTGCAATATAAATGTATTAACTCTGGTGTCTTTTTATTGTATATTCACTAATATTGTAAGAAGAATTTAAGTATAGAGTACCGTTTTACGGATCCTAATTCGTAAGACAGAGCCTCACTATCTTATAACTCTGTCCTACGATTATGCGGTGAATCGGGTCAAAAAGATCCGTATTACAGAAAATACACGTAAGACTATCCCCCCTTCCAGGAAAACCCTAAGCACTTACCGATTTAAGAAAACCTATGGTTCGAAACGATGTCCTTTTGGGAATTTGTAATTCGATAATGAGCTTATCATGTATTTTGCTATAGACTATAGCTACGGTGTTTTGAACATTGGAATGATATTAAATTGTTGATTATAATCTTGAGTAAAAATCATTATGTCATAATTCTAGATCCCGCCAAAAAACTACTAATAACAACCATACATGAAACTAAATTATGAACAATGACTTACACACACACACACACACAAACATACCTAGGGAAATGATTAAGTTTGCGACATGGTATTGTTGAAAATGAGATGACTCAATTACCCAGATAACAAGTTAGTGTTAAGGATTGGATGACCGCTTAAGTAATCATGATTCCTTCGTACCGAGCTAGTGAAAACAAGGTGGTCGCTTAGTGTCATTAGGCGACCACCTACTCATTGTTTGTTTTTAGTAGGCTACTAGAATTTAAGCGGTCATCTTGTGTTGAGGACTAGGCAATCGCCTAGTCTCGTTTTTTCAGTTTTGCTAATTTGTCCGGTTGGCGGTTTTACTTATTTTAAGGGTTTTAGGGTTTCTATTGTATCCATATAAATAGTTGTATTTTTAGAACGTTTTCAAGGTTAGCTCTAATAAAATTTTGACAGTCCTTTGGCCTCAATCTCTCTCTCTTCTTTACTATTGATCTTGTTATACTCTGTTAATTTGTTTGTAAAATCTTCCGCTGTACACAACAGGTACTTACAGTAATAGCACTGGAAATGGAATTAACGACGAGAGACATAAATCCTTGGACCTCTTCTGGTTCTAAGCTTCCTCCACCCAAAAGCAAATGGTTGTAGTCGTTGCCTCCAATTTCTCCCATTACAATTAGAGAACTTTCAAGTAGTTTTGTGCAATCTGTCCATCATTAAAGTATATATTAGTAGGCGAACGCTATTGAATTAAGGCAAAAATGAACTGTTAGAGAGAAAGCTTTATCTTACGAATTAATATCCGTAAGATATTCTTGAATTAAATGTATCTCTAAAGCAAATGGTGTAGTTTTACCTGAAGGTGTAGAGCAAAGAGATGGCAATAGTGTTTTAAACCAACCCAATTGATAATGAAGGGAGATATTATTGTATTCACTAAGAACTCCCATTTTCTCAAGAAACTCAGCATCAAGTGCGGTTGCTCCGGCAACCGCAAAATTCACACCGTGTCGGAAATCGGAGCCACTCATTTCATTTTTGTTCACACCTATATACGGTGGCACCAACGGTAGTCCAACATTCTCAGCTGCAATATTAAAGAATCAAATTTATTGTCAAATGGAAAGTCTTGCTAGCAATAACAATCTCTACAAAATTTTCAAAAAAAAAAAACAATATTTTTCTTTTTTAACAACTTAGGACCATTTGTGTCACCAAAATGATTTCTAGAAAATGATTTATGGTTAGGTGTTTGTAAATCTTTTGAAAATATACCGAAAAACATTTTCGGGTGTTTGGCAAACACACGAAAAAATGTTACGGAAAACAATATATAAATAAATAAATAAATTATATTCTAATATTAATAAACATACTGAATATAAAATAGTATTGAACTTTAAGTAATTTTCTTTTAATAACCCTCTATTTATCATTAATGGTGTCAAATCAATAAGATCCATATTTTTTTCAATCTGACAAATACAAATAAAAAATTGATAATTGATATAAAAAAATATTTTAAAAAATAAAATGGATAATGTTTGGGACGTACTTAAATAATATATTGAACACTAATTTTAGGACGTAGTAAGTATTTATTAAAATTAAAATTTATAAATAATGCGCACAAACTTCATATATATTTCTAAACAAATTATTTGTTGAGTGAAATTTTGCATGTATATGTAAGTATGTGTAATTTTGGAACAACGCGGAAGGGTGTCTAATTCGAAAAATATCTTACGAAAAATAAGTCTACAAGTCATTTTTTGGAAAAAAAAAAAAAAGATTTAATTTTCCGTAGATTCAAAAAAGGTTTTACGTTGACTACTAGTCAATGTGTAAATTAGGCGTTATACATAAATTGTACTTCATCCCTTCATAAATACTCCCTTCGTTCACAAGGAATTCTCGTCAGAAAATCAAATGTTTTAAGAAAATGATATTTTTATGTTTTAATTTTTGAAAATTGATTGTTTAAGTGAAACATCTCAAAATAAAATAGTAGACTCTTTGTCCGGAACTAAGAGGGAATTGTTTTGTTTATCTTTTTTATCTGTTTCAAAATAATTATCCTCTTCCAAAACATTCCCTTTAAAAAAAACACTTTTACCATTTATCATTATTTTTTATACATATTTTAATTATGGTCACTTGCATAAGGGTATTAAAAGAAACCATACATTATATCAATATTTATAAAATAGTCAAATTTTTTTTTAAATAGTATGTCGGGTCAAAAAGAACGATTATTTAGAAATAGAGTCAGTATATATTTCATAGATGAAAAAAACTTGTGTAAGATTGTATTACGGATCTCAATTCGTAAGTAAGAACCCCAAATATGAAGGAAAATGAAGTTAAATTTGATTTGGACATGAGTAATCCATTGCAAAAATCGTGGTTAATCCATCAAAAAATGGTCAAGATGAGATAGGAAAGTGGGCTGAAAGTGGGTCAATGGAGCAGTCCAACCCGGATATGTTTCAAAATCTCGCCGGTCGTTAAAAAGGTTAAAAGCAACATTTGATATGGAGGACACGTGGCACACTGTGAGTGTGCCATTGTGCCACCACATTAATGAAATTGAAAGTTACATTAATTGTTTTGGTGCCCCTATTGTTTTCAGGAACGTGAGTGGCGGTTCCTATGCGCCCAAGCTTTGTGATTTGGTCCTATATCAACCTAGCCTCTGTTAATCTCCGTTAGCTCAATTTTTCTAAGAATACTCAACTTGACGGACTTGGATGACTTACACATTGATGTTCTAAAAATGATACATTTAAAAGCAAAAAGTGACACAATTATATACATAATTATGACTTACACATTGATGAATTAAAAGTGACATATTTAATGATAAAATTGACATATTTAACAGAACAAATAACAAACTTTCATACACAGGCAATGACTTACACATTGTGGGTTAAAAGTGACGCAATTTAAAGATAAAAGTGACATATTTAAATGTAAAAGTGACACTTTCATACATAATAACTTACATATTAAATAACTAAAAGTGACATTAAAAATAAAAGTGAAATATTTAAAAACAAAAGTGATATACTAAGGCAAAAGTGGCACTTTCATAAATAGTGATTTACACATTAAGGGATTAAAGTGACACATATAAAGGTAAAAATGATATATTTAAAGTCAAAAAGTGACATGATTTTTATTTATAAAATCTAAGGGGTGGCATGTGTAATTTTAAAAACATGAGGGGTGGTGCTGTAATTTTTGAATCTTTGATCTATTTAAAATAGATAGCTCTGTCTTACGAATTAATAGCTTCATCTTACGGAGTCGAGTTTGGCTACAGTGGAAGTCGAGGTTCTCAAACTTGTGGTGAAGGTTGACTCGTGAAAGTAGTGATGGAGGAGTTGAAGATAGGGGTGAGCTTGGTTCGGTTCGGTCCAGTTTTTTAGAAAAAAAAGTGAAAATTAGAACCAGACTAATAGTTTGGTTTTCAAAAAATTTAGAATCGGAACCAACCTAATATGTATGAGAACCAAAACATTGTTCCGGTCCAGAACCATTCAAAGAATTACGAGAATCAGGATCAGACCAATACTATGATTTTTTTTACTTTTTAACTGTTTAATACAAATACATAATAAAAAATTTAAGACCGAAACTTCATTAAAAAATTAAAAAACCTTCGATAAAAGATTAAAAGTACATTCAACAATTAAAAATGTCGAACTCATAAACTCATAGCATAACAAACCGGTGAAAACAAAATAATAAAAGAGTACCAATTAAAAAGTAGAACAAAGAAAGTATTAGGAATATATATATATATATATAATAAATAAACAACATATTGGGTTGGTTCGATCCGATTCCGTGTTTTTTTAGTCCGAGAACCGGGACAAACCCAAATGTCCAATTTTATGAAAATTTAGATTCAGGACCAAACCAAAGTATTGGTTCAGTCTAATTTTGATTGGTTTGATTCAATTCTATTAGCTCGGTCTGATTCCGAAAAAATCTTGCACACCCTTAGTTGAAGGGAAAAAGAATAGAAAATTTTCACGTTAATTGTTAAGCATGCGACCCACCTAACCCCTCCTCCTCTCTTCTCACATATGGGATCTCTCTCCCTCACTCTATGCTTTATTATTTGAGAATCAGGTAAGCAACCACAATCTCGCTAGAATGACCGATATGGGACAAAATTGAATTAGTTTTAATTTAAGTTTAAATATTTTTATTTTATTATAATTTTTATATTTAATTTTAATAGGGTAATATTTTTATGTTTAGAAATAGATTTAGGTATATAAAGAATAAATTTAAATCTTATTAGATTACTATATAAGTTAGGCTATTTTTTATGAGATTTTAACTTCTTTTTCAAGAATTACTAGTCCTATAAAAATAGGACTCATTGTAATTCCAAATTTAATTAATCATTTTAATAAAATTAGAGTTTTCTCTTTTATTTGATGGATTTCAGTTACTTATTCCTAGTAAATTATAGCTTGGTTAAAGAATTTCTCGTGGTAAAAGTTCATGTTATTATTTTCGATGCATCAATGATGAAATCACCACAAAAAATTAATTATAATAAAATTTTAAAAGTTTGTTGACCGACCTCAATCTCTCTCTTTCTCTTTAATTAATGTTGTTATTATTGTGTTATTATTTTTATTTGCTTCCGCTGTACACAATATTTCGTAAATCAAGTATAAAAGTTCCCTCCATATTTTACATATAAGCTTTGCTAGGTTTATTACCAGGATTATCATTATAATGACAATTATGCTTTGAATATGCATATGCATCTCACATGCACTTTGCATTTAAGACAAAATTGTCACCAAAATGATAATTCTCATGATAAACTTAATATTTTCCTTTACACATGTTTAGACTGTTTAATCGGACTTGACACCTTGTAGAACACCAAAAAAATAAAACTACTCCATTAGCCTGCTTTCTCATATTGACGAGTGGGGACACTTCTTAATTTCTTATTCCAGGAATTTAAACGACTTAAAGTTAAATGTTTCGCTTCAACTTGACCCAACTTAATTTTTAACGTTTAAAGGTATGTTTGCTATTGACATAATTGCCCATATAGGGGACGCAAATAGACCTATGAATGGATCAGATTCGGATTGAATTAGTCATATCTATTATTCGATTTATTAAAAAAATTATCAGATTTGGATCGGATCAGATTATCTTTCGTATATTCAAAAGTTCAATCCATATTCTAAATTTTCGGATTCGGATTTTATTCGCTCTTAATTAAAATACTTAATAAAATTAATATTGAAGTATTTTTTCTTAATCAAAAAATGAATAAAATTAAAAATTCATGTTTTTAACTTACACAAATATGAATAATAATGTTAGTAAGATCTTAGAGTTCGTCGAAAAATTTATATTTAATAAAATGAGTAATGATTAATGACTAAAAACACATTATTAGTAACTTTTATATGTATAATAGTAATATATTTTTTATATTGGATCAGATTGTTAACAGATCGAAACACCTTAATCCATATCCGATTTGTTAAGCTTTCGGATTTTTGGATTCAGATCAAAATCGGGTAACCGGATTTAAAAACCAAATCTATATCCTAAAAATAACATCGGATTCAGATCAAAATCCGATCCATTGACAGACTTAGACGTGAATGGGTTCAGTCTTTCCGTTTAATTACCATACATGATGGTAAATATGTCTAAACACATTAAGACTAGGGGTGTAAGTAGTTCGATTTATTTTGTTTTAGCCCAAAACAACAAATCAAATCGAACCGAAGAAAGATTGGAACCGAACCAAACCACTCGGTTCGGTTTTGTGATTTATGTAAATTGTTTTTAATCAACTTTATCATTATTAAAAATAACAATAAAAATAAAATATTAATATGGAATTAACATCAAGATTAGATAATAACCTAGTAAAATAAAATTATTATAAACCGTGAACCGAACCGAGCAGGTTTCTTATTGTTGAAATCGAAACCAAGGTTCTCGCGGCCGCTAGGCGGCACACTAGCGCCTAGGGGACTAATCGGGGCCTAGGCGGGGCCTAGAATTAAGACATAATTACCATTTTTTTGATAATTTACATCAAAAATCAAACACATTGACTACAAATTTAATTTTTTTATGTTTGTCATTTTATCAAGCACTTGTCTACATTTGTAAAATGAACAAAAATATACAAACCTACCTTTAATCCTAATTCTCAACAACCTCAAAGCAATAAACGAGCCAAATTTATAACTAAAAACAAAAAAAATATTACTCCATCTACAACCCACAGTCTAACATATCTTCCCTAATCCCTACTCATTCTAAATTATGAGTCTCGTGAAAGCTTCCTTCTTTTTCATCTTTTTTTTTTCTTCTTTCTTCTATCTATATGGCAAACTAGCAACGTAGGTGCCGACTTGATTGATTAGGCGGCAACTAAGAAAGTCGCGACGGTAGAGAGAGGCCTAGCGCCTAGGCGGGGCCTAGGCGGGGAGTTTTAGAACACTGATCGAAACCGAACCGTCTTCGACCAAAACCAAACTTAATTGATCGGTTTAGTTCGGTTCGGGTCCGTACTTCCGACTTATAAACACCACTAATTAAAACACACAAGAAAAATAGAGAGAGAGAGAGAGAGAAGGGTACCGATGAAATCAAGGATGATACGGCCATTGCTGTAACGACCAGTCGGGTAAGGGAAGTAAGTTTCTCCGTATGGGAAGAAGCCGGCATGGTTACCGGGCACGCCATTGGCCTCTGTGCTGAGGTGAAGTAGGTTGCCGGTATCCGCTAGGGAATCGCCGAAGCTGAAGATGGACGTGTAACATGATCCATACCCATACTGTATGGAAGCTGATAATATGATAACGGCTATATATGAGAAGAACAAGGTTCTTTTGGAAAAGCTAATAAGGTAATAGTACGATGAAGCCATGGGAGAAAAGGTATCCCAGATATCTTGATAGAGAGAGTGGGAGAGGACAAAATCTAGTCTTTAAATAGTGTGACGCACGTTATAAAATGGCAACTTGACGTAAACAAGTTTTGTTACTTGTTCCGTACTGCTCTACTTAAAATTTTTTTTTTTAAAAAGGTTACATAGATTTTGGTCTAAAAAAGCCCATGGATTTTGGTCCAAAAAAGCCCATTTACCAAATCATCACGCACATAGATGAAAGAGATTGAATAGTGATCACTGATCAGGAACAAGTCATAGCTATGTATATCGATCATTTGTCATAGCTTAGTGAACTTCCATTATTTTTGTAAAAACACCGAAGTTATGTTTAGAAACCTCAATTCAATTGTAATTGGAATCGGGGCATTCAAAATAAATTTAATTGTTTGTAACACAGTTCAAATTTGAAATTGGAATTGAGCTAAAATTCTAAATGTCTAAATTATATAAAACTAATTATATACTAAATTCTAATAATTTAAATTCTAAATTTTAGTTCATTACTTTACATAATAACAACTCACCTTCCTTTTACCACCACCACCACCGGTGCCACCTCCAACCACCATCACTACCACCGAAAACTTCCCGCCGCCGGCATCCACCATCATCGCTAACCACCACCACTAAATAGAATTTATCTTTCAAGCTTGTTTTTTATTTTTTGTTAGAGTAAAATACGGCTATGGTTAGTGCAATTTTTTATTAGTTTTTGTTTTATTAAGTACAACGAATTTAACAAATGAAAATAAACAACTAAGTTAATCACTCTTACATATCTAAAAATAAACAATAAAATTCATTTAAAAATATACAACTGCAAACCTGACTAGAATCATAAAAACAAAACCAACAATTGAAAAAAAAGTTTCAAATTTAAAAACGGAGAAAGATGTAGAAAAAGAAAAACAATACTAACCAACAAGACTACATAAACATCATAATAAGTCATGGCTATGCAACTCATCTATTAAAGCAATGCATGTTATTAAAACATCAAAATACGGTGAACCGATAGAAATAAAGTACTACAAATTACACTTATCTCGTCATGAAAAATATTACATCGATCAACCTTTACGTTATTATTTTCCTTCAAACGTAAGAAAATATAGTCAATGATGACATTCCATCGGTAACAATAAAAGCTGGAAATAATCTTCTAATAAGTTCTGATTTTATCATCATAAAAACTTAAAAGAACAAGGTCAAAAATAAAAGAAAAAAAATTCAGTAAAATGAATGGTCTTGCAACATCGCGAATCCCGAGGTCAAATGCAACCAAAAGATCTCTCACATGATTTTGAATCATCTCTAGCTATCAACTAAAAAATCAACACAAAAACAAATTAATAACAACCTAAAAATATAAATTCTAACAAAAAAAAAAAAGAAAGAATAAAAAGAAGTTGATATGTAATTTGATTTACATGTACGGTACATACAACGATAGTCGGTATAAAATATTATTTTTAAATGAAAATAAAAAAATGTCAAACTTATGAAAAATGTATTATATGCATCATTCTTGATTTACCTTGTCATAACAATGATAGGAGGAAAAAGACGACAATTTAAAAAAATAACGAACTAAATAAAGAAAACTTACTGAATTAGCTACGTAGTAAGTTAGTGATTAAGACATCGAATGATCGTATCAATAATTTCTCACAAATTGTGGGAATTGATGTTGATGGTAGTCTGTAGAAAGAGATGATGGAAGGAGGCAGTAGAATGTTAAATCATAATATGCTCTATGGTTAGTGTTAATTTCTTCACATGCATGTAATTATATTTTTATTGTATTTAATTAAGATTGATAATTGGCGCCAACTAAAGGGTAATTTTGGAATAGTAAATGTGCGTTAGAAACTCCTTAAAATGTAAAGGATAAATTTGTCTATTTATACTAAATGTAGTGGATAAACAAAAATCATAGTATAAATAGCTTCTCCCTTTTATAATTTAGGTTGTTTGCACAGTTTGAACATTTGTCATTCATAATAACTAACAACCACATATCACTATATTATATTAGATACTTGACATATTATTGAAATCTTATTTTAAGTATAATATAGAATTGCAATTAAATTTCACACATTATCTAAATTATTAAATTATTATGATTTTAAAAACAAATTCAATATTATTTAAATTTTATAGAATTCGAATATTTATTGAATTCAAAATCTCATCCAAATGACCCTGAAAATTGACACTCGTTTTAGGAAAGGTATGGTTGCTCAATTTGTGGTTCTTTCTCGTAGTAACATAATTTTTATTCTCTCTTATTTGTTCCAATTTTTTTAACCTCCCCCTTATTTATTTTTTATCTTCATCATCACAAAACTATGAAAAAAAGCCACAAACTTAAAATATCATCAATGCAATCGTAAATTTAATCTTATGTGATTATCGATAATTAATATCCTCAGTCATATGTGGCACTAATGGACCTCTCAAAAGAAAATGTGGATTAAATCTTATGTTGGATGCATCGCACCATTAAAATAAATTTAACAAATATTTTTTTTAAAGTTAACAACAAATAAAAAGAGTTTTTTAAAAAAAAACAAAAATATTACTAGAATATATTCACACCCTCAAATAGAATGTAAAAAATTGATATTGTTATCCACAATATGAAAATTTTAGTTGACACATTATATCAATACATCTTGTCCATATTTGCATTTAAGAGATTTTTCCTTTAAAAAACGTGTAAATTTTAAATAACATTTAATTTCTTTTATATTTATATTTACATTGGTGATGCTCTAAATTACGAACCGCGTATTCAAACGGTCATTGTATTTCAATAGGATATTATCGTTATAAACACATGCTTTTAACAGGAAAATCTAGAATGATTTAAGAGAAGGACGAATTCGTGTTCAAAAAGAAGAGAACTGGAGGTTTATTTTTATATAAATATTTAACATAAAAAATAATACTTACTTATGTTTTGTTTAGTCAAAAGTCAAAACAAGAAGCAAAGTGGGATTCTTTAAAAAAAATTTAAACACGCTTTGACAAACAAATAATATTAATTAATTCTGACTTTAAATTGAGAGGTATAGAATTTTGCAAATATTGGGAAAAAGGCTAACAATTCACGAACGTTTTCAAAGTACACCTCATCTCATTATTGTGGTCGACCAATATCATTTATTCCCAAATTAAAATTGATAAGGATTCAAATATTTTAGACTTGGTACTTAAAGTTTGGTGAGAGGTCTAGGGTTTGACTCTCGTTAATGTGAAATTTTTTAAGACTGAAACTTCATAAAAAAATTAAAAAATCTTTAATAAAAGACTAAAAATACATTCAATAATTAAAAATATCGAATTCATAAACTCATAGCATAACAAATCGGTGGAAACAAAATAATAAAAGAGTAGCAATTAAAAAGTAGAATAAAGAAATATTAGGAATTAATATATACGTATATAATAATATATATATATATATAATAAAATAAATAAATAAACAATATATTTGGTTGGTTCGGTCCGATTCCGTATTTTTTTTGTTTGAGAACTGAGACCAACTCAAATGTCTAATTTTATGAAACTTCATATTCAGGACCAAACCAAAGTATTGGTCCAGTGCAATTTTAATTGATTCGATCCAATTCTATTAGTTCGATCCAGTTCCAAAAAATCCAACACATCCTTAGTTGAAGGGAAAAAGAAAAGAAATTTTTCACGTTAATTGTTAAGCATGCGACCCACCCCTAACCCCTCCTCTCGCCTTCTCTTTCTCACATATGGGATCTCTCTCTCTCTCTCCCTCTCTCACTCTATGCTCTATCATTTGCTAGGTTCTAAAAATCGTTAGGCGGCCACTAGGCGACACATTAGCATCTAGGGGACTAGTTGGGACGTAATCGGGACCTAGGCGGGGCCTAGAATTAAGACATAATTACTATTTTTTTGATAATTTACATCAAAGATCAAACACATTAAATAGAAATTTAATTTTTTTTATATTTGTCATTTTATCAAACACTTGTCTATATTTGTAAAATGAACAAAAATATGCAAACCTATCATTAATCTCAATTCTCAACAATCCCAAAGTAATAAACCAGCCACATTTAAAACTAAAAACAAAAAAAGATTTTACTCCAGTTCGCCCTACCTCCCTCTCTGCTTCACCATTACCACTCCTCATTCCTTCTCCGGTCACCGCATGCCATAAAATCAAAGCTACAAAAATAAATTAAGGTCGGCGAAGTTTGGCGACTTGGTCGATTAGGCGACGACTAAGAAAGTCGCGGCGGTAGAGAGAAGCCTAGCGCCTAAACGGGGCCTAGGCGGAGCTAGGCGGTGAGTTTTAGAACACTAATCATTTGAGAATCATGTAAGCAACCACGATCTCGCTAGAATGACTGATGTTGGACAAAATTGAATTAGTTTTAATTTTTAATTTAAGTATCTTTATTTTATTGTAATTTTTATATTTAATTTTAATAGAGTAATATTTTTATGTTTAGAAATAAATTTAGGTATATAAAGGATAAATTTAAGTCTTATTAGAATACTATATAAGTTAGGCTATTTTTTATGAGATTTTAACTTATTTTTAAAGAATTACTAGCCCTATAAAAATATGCTTCATTGTAATTCCAAATTTAATTAATTATTTTAATAAAATTAGAGTTTTCTCTTTTATTTGATGTATTCCAATTATTTATTCCTAGTAGATTATAGATTGGTTAAGAAATTTCTCATGGTAAAAATTCATGTTATTATTTTCGATGCATCAATGACGAAATCACCACAAAAGGTTGATTATAATAATATTTTAAAAGTTTGTTTACCGACCTCTATCTCTCTTTTTCTCTTTAATTAATGTTGTTATTACTGTGTTATTATTTCTATTTGCTTCTGCTGAACACAACAATAAATCAAGTAAGTATAAAAGTTCCCTCCATATTTTACACATGTTAGTCGGACTAGACACCTTGTAGAACACCAAAAAAATAAAACTACTCCATTAGCCTGCTTTCTCATATTTTACACATGTTAGTCGGACATGAGGTATAGAATTTTGCAAATATTGGGAAAAAGGCTAACAATTCACGAACGTTTTCAAAGTACTTAAAGTTTGGTGGGAGGTCTAGGGTTTGACTCTCGTTAATGTGAAGTTTTTTATTTTGCTTTGGTGTTCCTGTATTTTTAAAGTTTGTTATTGAAATTTTTATATTTTTCACGTCTTACAATTTAATCTTTTGTTAGCTTCCGTTAACATCAATTACTTTGGGATACTTGAAAGACCCTAAAAGGCTTTAACGAAATGCTAAATGACACATTTAAAGTCAAACGTGATACATTGAAAAGATAAAAGTGACACATTTTAAGGCTAAAATTGACACTATAAAGAGAAATTTATTATAATTATCATTAAAATATCAAATAACACTCTTAATACTAAAAAATGATACTCTAGATACTAAAAAGTGACATTTAATATTAAAAAGTGTCACTTTCAAACTAACGTTGACGGTCAAAAGTGACACATTTAATACTAAAACGTGAGACTTTCAATGCTAAAAAGTGACACATGTAAGGTCAAAACGACGATTTTTATTTATAAGACAAAATGATACTTGTAGGGTCAAAAGTAACATTTAATGCTAAAAAGTACTCTTTTCATATTGTAAAATAACACTTTAATGTCAAACGTAATGATTTTCATTTATAAAAAAATAAGACATTTTTCAAAGCGAAAGTAACATATTTAAAACTAAAAATGACACATTTAAGCCTAAAAAGTAACATTTTTTAGCGAAAAAATTATACTATAAAATGACACTATTAATAGTAAAAAAAAAACATTCTACATATATAAACATGAGAAATAATGTTGTAATTTTCAAAAACTAAAGGATTACATTAATATTTCTAAACTCACGGCATCCACCTCCCTCTCATCGTCACTCCTACTCCCTCACATCTACCCCCTACTCCAACAACTCCCCCTAATTTACTCTAACACGTGAAAAAGAACAAAAATAAATAAATAAAGGAAGATGCTTAATACTAGGGGTGGAATCGGGACGGGACCCGTCTCGATACCCTTTATCCCGATCCCGTTTCGATAGATTTTGGGATTTTAGATTTTGGGATTTTTTTTCGATCCGTTCGATTCTCGGGATCCCGATATTTATGAACAATATAAAATCTCGTAATCCCAACTATAATATTTATGAACAATATTTTTTGACACTAAAATATTTTTAAAATGTCTTCATCATAATTAAGATTTCAAACTGTATATTTACAAAGTATGCTTGAATATTTAATTAATAGTGAATATTGTTGAATATGTCATTATGAACAAAATTCACCCCTCACTCGTAGGAGAAGAGCTACACTAAGTGCAGAAAAGTGATAGACAAAAAAAACCACAATATTAATTATGAAAATAAATTTAACAAACATCATTAAGTAATTTTAGCAAACAAAAAATAAACATTGTCTAACACTCACAATATTTATAAAATAAAATAAATAAAATAAATAATATATAAAAATATATAAAAATATATATATATATATAATTATAAAAATATAAAAAAATAAGTCGAGACGGGTCGGGATTCGGGAATCCCGATGGGATTGATAGTCGGGACGGGTCGGGAATCCCAACGGGATTGATAATTATCCCGAATATCGTCTCGAAATATGTCGGGACGGAAAAATCGGACGGAAAAAAATCGGGATCGGATTTGTCGGACGGACGTCGAAACACAGTCGGATCGGAACACGATTTTTGCCAGCCCTACTTAATACTACCTGCACTAATTACTTAATACGCGCATTAGGGACAAAGTTACAATTTTGTCCTTATTCATAATGTGTTTATCATTAAAAAAAATATCATTGTTATAGGCAAAGTACAATGTTGCCCTTATTCATAATGTGTTTATCACAAAAAAAATTTCATTGTTATAGGCAAAGTACAATGTTGCCCTTATTCATAATGTTCATCATTAAAAAAAATTGAATTAATTGGTTATGAATGTTGTCCAAAACATTTTCAAATGTATCACCAAGAGCAATACAGAGAATCTATCCAAAATATTTTCAACAAATTTCTCAAACGATTTTATTTAACTCACTCAAACTCACAACATTTAGCTACAAATTTTTTCTCCTCTCCTCCACAATATTCTAAAAAACACAACATTAAGAAATGATTTGTAAAATTTCTCTAAAATAAACAACATAGATATGAATTTTAACACAATGATAAACCCATTGGTATAGATTCTAACATATGCAGATGAAAGATGAGCATGTTACGGTAAATTTTACTCACAGTTTGTCAAATTTCACTTGCATTGTGTAAATAATTTTTTTCCAAAAAAGAAGAAGGTTAAAGCCGGATTTATGGGCTGATCGTGAATCACAAATGGCCGAATTTTTGGGATGATTATAAATAAGGAAGAACCGACGATGCGTAGACATGTTAGGTTGTTCATCATCTACCACCTATGTAACCATGAGGATTAAAATGATTGTATTCTATTGTCGGTCTCTTTCCTCTATCACCGTGTCCACAACCGTCAAATCCTAACATCTAATAACTATTAACAATTAAACACATTTAATGAAAAATATTATATATATATATATATATATATATATATATATATTATCAATTATTAAACATGCATAGTTATTCATAATAATAATAATTTGTGCATTTGTATTTTTTACTATCTACATCTATGTACTTGTCAGTGTTCTAAAAACGCACCCTAGGTGGATGCCTAGGCGCCGTTTGGGCGCTAGGCGTTAGCCAGACGCCGCAATTAATGCTTAATCGGATAAAAAAGTTGATTGAGAAGAAATCGTTGACCAGGCGAACTAGTCACTCTAAAACTCTAGGCGTCGACTAACATGCCCTGAGCAATTGAACTGGAAAACAGAAGAACAAAACAAAGACGGTCGAATTTTGAACTTTGAAGATTCGATTGATAAATTCCTTTGAAGCAGATTTACAAAAGAGAGAAGATCACTCGAGGAGTCAGTAGTATCCACGTCGATTAGGGATTTTATTTTCAATTAGGTTACGAAGTTTTAATTTGAGATCTAATTAACTAGGGCTAGAAGGAATTGTGGTTGATGGAGGAAATAATGATGAAGAGAGAGGGGAAGGGGTTTAATAAAGAGAGAGGCGACAAATTTGGAAGGAAGGGTCGCATGGGGGATTGGTTTGGAGTTGGAGGTGTGAAACAAGGGGAAGGATTTTTCCATTTGGACGGTAAGGATATGAGGGGTGAGAGAGAGAGATAGATGGTAATAAAGAAGAGAGAGAGTAATTAGTGAACACAAGCCCAAGGAGTGAGAGAGAGAGAGAGAGAGAGAGAATGTGTATGAGTGAAATTGTTACAATTAAATGAGAAAAAAACAACTAAATAAAAATGATGGGTAAATTTTAAGTGGTTACAATTTTAGAAACATGTTTTCATCTAGGATAAATGACAAAAATGTCATTAATGAAGACAACAAGTCATCTGGCCTAAAAAAACCAAAAATGATGATGTCAAGTCTTGGCATCAGGATTGTTTTTACATATTTTCATAACCAAAAAAATTCAAAAAATTATGATGCCAAGATTTGGCATCATGATTGTTTTGACAAATTATTCAAGTAAAAAAATCAAAATTATGATGTCAAGCCTTGGCATCAGGGCTATTTTGACAAATTATTCAAGCAAAAAAAATTCAAAAAATTATGATGTCAAAACTTGGCATCAGGGGTGTTTTCAAAATTTATTCAAGCCAAAAAAATTCTAAAAATTATGATGCCAAGGCTTGGCATCATGACTGTTTTCAAAATTTATTCAAGCCAAAAAAATTCAAAAAATGCTGATGTCAAGGCTTGGTATCAGGGCTATTTTCAAAATTTATTCAAGCTAAAACAATTCAAAAAATGTTGATGTCAATGCTTGGCATCAGGGCTGTTTTGACAGTTTATTCAAGCTAAAAAAATCAAAAAATTCTAATGCCAAAGCTTGACATCAGGGCTGTTTTGACAAATTATTCAAGCCAAAAAAATCAAAAAATTCTGATGTCAAGGCTTGGCATCAGGGCTGTTTTGAAAATTTATTCAAGCCAAAAAAATTTAAAAATCCTGATGTCAAGGCTTGGCATCAGGGCTGTTTTGACAAATTATTCAAGCAAAAAAAATCAAAAAATTCTGATGTCAAAACTTGGCATTAGGGCTGTTTTGAAATTTTAGTCAAGCAAAAAAAAATCAAAAAATTCTGATGCCAAAGCTTGGCATTAGGGCTGTTTTGATAATTTATTCAAACCAAAAAAAATTCAAAAAATGCGATGTTTTGACAATTTATTCAAGCCAAAAAAATTCAAAAAAAAAACTGATGTCAAAGCTTGGCATCAGGGCTGTTTTGACAATTTATTCAAGCAAAAAAAAAATCAAAAAAGTTGATGCCAAGGCTTGGCATGAGGGCTGTTTTGACAATTTATTCAAACCAAAAAGTCTAAAAATGCTGATGCCAATGTTAACAATATGGATATACTAATTACCAATGTTCTAAATATTGTTAGGCGGACGATAGGCGTCAGATCAGGGCCTAGCGCCCAGGGGACTAGTCGGGGCCTAGGCGGGGCCGAGAAATTAAGGCATAATTACATATTTATATGTAAAATAAAATTGTAACTAATTAACTAATTAACTAATTAACTAACATCAATATCAATATATCATACAAGTTACAAGTTACAACTTACAACTTACAACTTGCAACTTACAACTTACAACTTACAACTTGCAACTTACAACTTACAACTTACAACAAAAATATAAGGTAGCACCACTTGCAAGTTGCAACATAACTGCAGCATAACAGCAACAAACTTGTAGCATAACAGTAACAAAACAACTGCAAAACAACAGTAAAAACCAGCCCAAAACAGCCCCAAAACAGCTCAAAAACAGGAGGAAAAACCAGCCCAAAACAGCCCCAAAACAACAGCAAAATAGCCCCAAAAACAGCTCTAAAACAACAAAAAACCCAAAACAACGGCAAAATAGGGCGAAAGCAGGCAAAGCAACTACTAACTACTATACAACTAAGTAGTAAGTACTATACAGTATATACTATGTACTAAGTTACTAACTAATATAGTACTAAGTAACAATGGTAAATGAATCTTCTTCTTCTTCTCCGTAATTTTCTATCACATACTCTTCATCGGACTCAAATTCATCTTCGTTCTCATTCACTTCCACCTCATCCTCAGAATCAAAATCGTCCTCCTCAAGATCTCTCCCTTTAAAAACATCATCCCCATCAAATCCATCACCCATCTCATTTTCATCATCATATAACCCAGGAATAATCCAGTCTTGTGCTTTACTTGCATCACTAACAAGTAGCACATCGACATCTTTCTCCCTTCCCCTCTTACATTTGTTCAATAAACGTGAATTGAATTGGACATAAACTAGATTGTTTAATCGTGAAACATCTAATCTGTTTCTCTTCTTAGTATGTATCTGTAAACCAAAAAAAGAAAAAAGTCACATGTGGTAGAACTTAGAAGTATTTAAGAAAATAGCATATCAAGAATTCAAGATTTTAAATAATAAAGTAAAAGTTAACTTGTTAGATTTCTAACCCCTTCAAATGCCCTCCAATTTCTTTCACATCCGGACGAGCTAGTGGTCAATGACAAGATCCTTGTAGCAATTCTTTGCAAGTTAGGTGTAGCATGACCATAATTTAACCACCAAGTTGCTGCATGAAGTTTTAAAAAAATTATAAAACAAATAACGGCTTAAATAATAATTTTATTTAAAGGAAGAATTAAAAGGTTTCATATAAAGATTTTCTTTTACCTGGATCAAAATTGTCGTCATTTACTTTGCATCCTTTTGCCACAACTGGCTTTCCAAAAACTCCTCCTTTTGTCTTATAAATTGGCAACTCAACATTCATAATATGACTCAACAAATCAAAGCTTCCATAACAAAGAACATCAAGACACTCCATAACTCCATCCGAGACAGCTTGATCTAATATAAGATTGGGATCCTTATAATGATAATAAGGATTCAATAGATAAGTCATCAAGTGCAACGGGGTGTCGACTCTACCTTTCGTCTTTGCATCCATTATCTCGAAGATGGATCATAGTTTTTGGAATAATTATTTAGAGCATTTTTTATATCTTCCTTTGCTCGTAGAAGCTCCCCATATAAAAATCCCATTGATGGCTTTTTATCTGCATCAGCAATACAAAGCACCTTAACCAAAGGTGCAAAAACTATCAAGCAAGATGTCACACCATTCCAAAAAGCAATAGACATCACAGTATTATAACATGCTTGCCCTTTGACAGTCTTAGACCATTTGCATTCATCCCACTCAGAACTACCAAACATTGCCTTCAATTGAGCCTTTTTCTCCACCAAGCTCTGCAAACTAAGGAATGAAGAAGCAAATCTAGTCACTCCTGGTCTCACAATGTCCGTCCTTGTTGTATAAGATCTCATCATGGCTAAGGTCTTATGATGTGCATATATGAAGATAGTGAAAGCTTTGGCTTGTTCAATGATTTTCTTGAACCTAGGTAGTTTTGCAATGCCTTCCAAAATAAGATTAATGGTATGTGTGGCACATGATGTCCAGAAGATTGTTGGCCTCTTCAAACGCAAGTGAGCAACCATTCTTTCCCCATTCATCTTCATGTGGCTTTACTTTGACTTTGGTTCTTTCCATAGCTTTTTTCAACAAAGGCTCTCTTAATTCATATTGACTGGGAGGTTTCCACCTTGGTCCAAATTGATCGAGTGCCTCTGTAAATAGCCTGAATCTGTGGAGGTCAATAGCATTGAAAGATATGCCACATTCATAAATCCAATCAGCCATATAATTTTTCACAGTAAGAGACCTATCTTTCCAAATGACATCCTTTATGTTTCTTTCTCGCATTGTCTTTGCCATATTCAATGAAGCTTCAAGATTGATACATGTAGCAAATTTGTCAATTGGACCATGAGAATGGGGTGGCTTCGTGCCTAACACTCTCAATTCATCATCTTCTTCAAGATTCTTGTCTAACCCCGTTACTTTCACACTATTCATCAAATCTTCTTCATGCTTTTTCAAGTTTATCTTCTTTGATGTTACCTCATTAATAGCATTTTTACACTTCGCTTGATCATCGGTTGAAGCTTTGGCACAAGGAAGTACATTCCCTTTAATGTGTCCTATGTGCTCTTTCATTCTACGAATACCTCCGGACATCACCTTCCCACATAACTTGCATTTGACCCTATCTAAGATAGATGGATTAGCTAGGATGCCAAATTCCCATCCAACATCATTTGACTTTTGTTTGAGTGATGCCTCGCTCCCACATGAAGGTAGAGATTCACATTGAGTGCTATCGGTGGCCGAAGCACTTGAAGATGCCATTGACCTAAATGGCCAAACAATAAAATCAATATACATTGTACTATAAAGTCAATAAAGTCAAGGCCCTCCCAGCAGGCCAGCACTAAATTTGCAAGGAACAGATTGTGAAATACGAAAATAACCAAAATGATAATTCTCAGAAATTAAAGATATCACTTGTAGTATGTAGTCTGTACTATATGGTGTACTACCAGTCTACCATGAATTTAACATATAAAATCGGAAAAAAAAAACTAAAAATAAACAAACACAAAACTATTAATTGAAAATAAACAAACACAAAAATCGACAAATTTGCACTGAAGGAGGACAACATCGAAAATAAACATACACATGTTCACATACCTAAACAATTATGAAGGCTGAAATTGGGATTTTGGAACGAGGGAGGAGGACGGTAGTGAAGCAGTGGCGCATGGATGATGTCGTGCAATCACTGTGCTCTGCAACAATGAACAACCAATTTCAAAAAATAGTAAGTGTTTTGAAGAGAGTAACAGAGGGGGGACGAAGAGGGCGAAAGCCGCGAAACTACACAAAGGGCGAGAGAGAAAGAGGGGGGATGAAAGAAGGAAAAATGGAAGACCTACCGTGGCTCGCTGCGGCGATGGCGTCTCCGATAGTCTGGTCAGCGTGAGGGAGAATGGAGGGAACGATTTGTCTGCGGCATGTCATAGTGGGAAGTTTGAAAATGAAATCAATGTTTAGCTTTTGGGTTTTGTTTAAATTTTTTAATATTTTAACTTTTAACTTTTTCATTTTGACTTTTCGTTTTAGCTTAACTTTAGTGTTTTAAGTTTTAACATGTGTGAAGGAGTGATAAGTTTTCTTTTATAAAATCAAGCCTCACCAGTTTTAGTGTACTCGGCGTAGGCGGTGCCTAGCCGACTAGTCGGCGATTTTTTCCCCTGAACGATTTTTTGGGCGATTGCAAGGAAATCGCGGTGGCAAGGTGACGCCTAGCGCCTAGGCGGGCGCCTAGGTCGATTTTTAGAACACTGCTAATTACTAGCATAGAGTAACATACACAGTCAACTATAAACCCAACAAACAGCTTCCAGTTTATAAGCCCAAATTCAGATTTGAATTTAAATAACAAGTAAATAATAAACAACCTACATTGGAAATGTTGTCCTCTGCTGCTAACAACTTTCAATTACTGTGACTTGGTGAGGTACTTTCGGAAGAGCAACTAATCTCTATAGCCATTGCATTCTCATCCAGGGAGTTTAAGGTTTCATTTCGAGAACTCTTATATTTAGAAAACATATAAAGGACAAAAAAATTCCCATTTTGATTCTGGTGCGCTCTTGAGGAGTTCATGGATGGACAATCATTTGAACCGGAAGAAGTGTCAGAGGAAGGATACTCATGAGCATCTACTGTCATCAACGCATTGTCTGACGAAGTAGTAACCATGGCATGAATCACATCCGTCTTTGTATATTCCTCCGGCGTTAGGCTTATATTACGGTGAGAACCTTCTTTTAGTTTCATTACCATAGTCTCTACATAACAGAAAATGTTTTTTTTAATAAATGTGACATGATAGCAGTTTACAGTTTAAACATGTTTTCCAAAATCACTCCCAGAATGTTAGCGTATACACTTTAAACCTATTGTAGTCTTGTACACGATTTAATTATCGTGCTGGATCATTAATAATTTCAAAGCCAATCATAAATTTTCTTAAAGTCCAACCACAATGAAGGCATGTCGAAGCAATCTCTTTTCAGTATAAGAAAGAACTTTTCCATGAACATCCGCACTATATCAACAAAACAAAAAATTGTGGGTTCTATCATCTTTTTTTTTTTTTTTTTTGTTAACAACTGTGAAATTAAGGTGTATCTAGTAATACCATGTACTGATTTACTTCATAAATCGACACTGCCATTCATCATATAATCCACTAAGCAATCGACTACGCTGAAAATTCATAGATAGCTATAAGCTAGTGAACCACAAGTCAAACACTTTAAGGATCATGAAATTTTTTCAGACATACCCTCAGTCTCAACAATTAAACTGATTTTGTTATTTCAAGTTTAGTGTGATAAGGATAAAGGTAAAAACTAATAACACTTATCATCTTAGTTTTTTGAAACAACATTCTTAATGTCGAATGTCCTAAAACAAAAAATCGACTCTTTGAGTGGAAGAAAGGAAGTATCATTGGGGGGGGAGGGGAACCAGAGATGATGCAGCACTTGCAGATTGAATTCAATGACTAATGAATTGTTGCACCCGGGATGATAAAACAACATCACATGAGAGTATAAACAGAGCTGGGAAAGATGTTGGTCCGTATTGTCTAAAAGATCTTCTCAACGTAGAATAGTGGTGGACTCAGGAGTATTTGTTATGGAACTTACCGTGACCTAAAAAAGCTTGCTATATAGTGCAAAATTGCAAATCAGTTCACAATGCAAGCAAAAAGATTGGACCTAAAGTGCATTAGTTGCTAAATTGACTCGAGTAGACATGTTAAACATCCTTAAGTCATTTGCAGAAGAACACTTTCAAAAATTGTCCTGACACTAATATAGGACATACACAATTCATCTCAAACATTACAAGCTTAACAAAAATCTATCCATTTAAATCACAATCAAATCTTATAAAAACATGCATATTCATAATCCTTCTTATATGTGCAAATCACAATTTTGACATTTCTGCTATAGTCACCAAATTGACCTTGGTACCGAAAATGGAGGGGCCTAGTGCTGATGTCATAGATGTAAGGTTTCTGGAGCCATGGGACGAGGAAGTGTGTCCCTTCGCCTACGGTTTCGTCGATGACTCCCTTGAAACGGTCGAAGAGTACAGCGCGTTGGCCACCGTCGACGGTGTAGATGGAGGAGTTGACGACAGTAGTGCCGATACCAAGGCCGAAGGCGGCACGGGCGATGTTGTTGAGGAACGAAACAATAACCTGATTGCTACCCATTTTTTAAGTTTCGAAGAGAAGACGATTTTGGGGGATCAGATTTCTTCGAGGGTTTAAGAAATTGGGGGAGAGAAAAGGGGTCGAGGGTTTTGGCTTTTGGGGGAAATATGTACTGGTTTGTTGTGCATTCATTGATGATCCGGCTGGAACAAAGAGTAGCTGAATACCACCGTTAGTGGAGCAAGAGCGCAGTTGAAGGGAAGAGTCCCCAGGTGCTGCGAGCAACTGGAAAAGGTAGAGGAGAAATGTCGGGGAGAAGTTTATGTGAGAAATGAACAAAGAAGGGACAGTAACGTACTTTAATCCCAAAATTGTACCTAAAAGATATGTCTAAAAATAGCTGAGTTTATTTGAAAACATGTTTTAAAATATGTACCGACTTGTAATTTTGTTTAAAATGAAAACATACTGTCGAATTATACACACCTCTTCGGCTCTCCCACCATTGAAAAATGAAAACGGCTACTGGGCCAAGTAATTTGTATAATTAAATGAGAAATACATAAAATATATGGTTTCACCATTTAAGAAATAGGTGTTTTGATTTTAAATTTTTTATAATAGCTCGAAAAATAAAAGAAGAAAGAGAAGATAAAATAAGGGTATTTATGTTTCAATTTTACATTGACTTTGGTTCAAAGCCACCGAAAGGAAAGTCTAAGTATTTTACAATTTTACATGAACATTTGCTACTTCATTGAAAAGATGATTTTAATGTTAAATAATTAGGTTATGTTAAAAAAATTGAGAAGCACTGTAATTATGCCTTAATCGGTCCCGCCTAGACACCCTATGCGCTAGTCCCTAGTCTGACGCCTAGCACGTGCCTAGCAACATTTAGAACCTTGGTACTTGTAACAAATAACAAATTATCAGCATACATATGTATTATTTATCTACATACTTGTATTTATTTCATAACAATTATTAATATACTAACATAATTTATTAATAATTATTATTTATAATTATCTACGTAAGTAAATTTATTTTATTCAGAATTATTACAAGTCACAAAAATAAATATCCATAATAATTACAGAAATTTATTAATGGTGGAGAAATCATTTTCAAATTATTAATAAATACTAAAGTTTAATTAATTAAATTATATGTGCAATAATAATAACAAATAATATGTACGTAATTAACTATTAACATTTAAATTGTCATTATTATAAACTAAACTATAAACTAACCTAAAACTAAAATATGATATAAACTATAATCTAAAACTATTTAGCAGCCTCCCTTGCAAAATTGCAACTAACCCGTCCCTTTAATTTATATAATTCCAACTGCCTTCCTTATGTTTCCCAATTCAATAAACCCAATTGTTCATCACAGGTGTTCATGAGATATCTCATAAAGCCAGCTATACATTAAAAAAAAAAAGGCATCTCATAAGGCAAGTTGTACATGCAAAAGTGTCATCCAAGAAGGCCGACTTTTCTTTTGTAATACACAGCCCAGAAAACCAGCAGTATATTCAAAGATTTAAAAAATCCAAAAATTTGAAGAGTGGGGCAATGGTGGCCGGCGGTGGTGGAGTAGAAAATGTTACCTTTCAATATGATTTACCGAGAGAGAGAGAGAGAGAGAGAGAGTTACGCTGGACAAATTTTTGAATCTCTTTTAGAGAGGGAATTTTAGCCAGTTTGTTGCCCAATTTGCATTGAAGAGAGAATGCAAATTTTGTTATATTAACTGGAAGGGGGAGCCGGGTAGGTGGGCAGTTTCAAATAGGGGGTGGTAAATCAGTCGTGCTGGGCTATTATAGAGCCGACACAATAACAGTACGACGCGATAAGCACGAATACGAATATGACACGATAAGCTTATCGTGCCTAATATTAAAACCAGAACATGACACAATAATAACACGAAAATCACGGCACAGAGCGATAGGCACGATAAGTAAAAAAACACGATTTATTTAGTCAGACCCGTTAAGCCCAATAAACATTATAAAATATATATAATTTTGATTTTTTAATACATATTTTGGAAATTTATCAATATAAATAATCAAGTAGTTTAAAAGTCATAAATTTTCAAATGATAAAACTATGAAATAATCATGAAAATAATTTAAAATAAGTGAATATAACTCATAGTAAATTTTTTAAAATATATTTTTAAAACATATATATTTTAGTTATCGTGTTTTATCGTGTCTTACCATACTTATCAAGCCAGTCCGATAACAACCCACTTTTTATCGTGCCTTATCATGTTGGTCCTATAACGGTCCGAACCCGATAAACCACAACCCAAACCCTATAATTTAGTACCGTATTCGCGTCGACCAATCGTATCATGCCTCAAATTGTCACCCCTAGTTTCAAATGCTCATTTAAGATTGAATTAATTTAGCTCCCAACATTTGAAAAGGCTGCCAATTAAATTTGTTTGTTTTCTACTCTTTTTTTTTAACCAGGTTGAATCCTGGGATAGTAATTCCGGTCCCTCATTGCTATTACCAGGAAAATCGCGGGATGTGCCCGAAATGATACAAGGTTTGAGAGCATTGCAACTAATAACACATACAAGGTCCAACCTCAGAAGAAAGCAAAGTGCTTCCACCAAGTATCGAACCCACACTGCATGCCTCCAGAATCTTATGTCCCCCTCCTTTTACCACTCGGCTATGCCCCGGGGGACTTGTTTTCTACTCTATGAAAAGGCTGCTGGGTGCTGGGCAAAGTTTTTTTCTTCCAATTTGATATATTTTCTACTCCTACTCTTTGTATTTTCAATGTAATTTTGAAGCTTTATAGCATTTTTAAAAAATTAAAAAAAAAAACTTTTTTAATTGCAAGTTGAAGATCTGCATTTTTTTTGGAAGATTGTTTTAAAGATCAACTTGATGTTGTTGGAGATGTGTAAAAATAAATAAATAAATAATAAGGGTGCATTTGGGGGTGGGCCGGTTGCATGGGATGCTTTGTTGGAGAAGTGGTCGGCTTCTTTGGCCAACTAATTTAGGTTAATCCTAGCTAATGTGGCTGGCCATGGTTAGGACTGGAGGGGGGTACGTTGTGTTTTTTAAACAAACTAGGGGCTGCTAGGATTTGAATAATTTCCTATCCCTATTTTGTTCAAAAAAACGCAATATATTCGGTATTCCCCCGCACTTTCAAGCCAATGAACCCCAAGAATGGCCAGCCACATCAACTAAGTATTAACCCAAATTAGTTACCTAGGAAATGGCCTTAAGGGGATGGTCCAGTGGTAGACATGAGGCTTTCACAAAATGTAAGATTCAGGTTTGATTCCTTCTCATGTCCCCTTAGGAGGAAAAAAAAAGTTACCTAGGAAACTGACCACTCCCCATCAAATTAGGAGAAATTGCGAGCCGGTCTTTTTTTTTGAAATTTATAATTCCTCTAGTCATATTTTTTTAACCGAAAAAAAATCATTTTTGGAGACAAAATGACTGTGATACCCTTAATGAACTAAAGGCGCGTTACAGAAGTCATTTACTTAGTGCATCGCGCTACATCAAATTTTGCATCGTGATACATCAATTTAATTGTATCAATTTTTGAACCGCTATGTATCAATCTATATTATAAAACAACTAGAATTGACCAGCACTATTCAGAGGTTGTGATTAAATTATCTTTAAAAATTTAACGGTTGAGATTCACGCTCACATTCACATGTGTGAGTAGTTATTCATTTTTAACTCCCTATTTTTTCTTTCCTTATTACAAGTCACCTTCTACAATTAGTATTATGAGCATTCACCATTTTTTCTTCTCCCTACGTTTTATCTTCACATTACAAAATCACGCCCTGCGATTAATCTTGTGAATAGTCATCTCTTAAAAAACATCAATCTCTCAACTATCACTTGAAGCAAAGTACCCCTCAACTCTAACATTTTTTTAAAATCACACATTCTATTTAGGCACTATCATTTCAATTGACGAAATTAGATATATTGGCATCGTGCCATAGGCACGGACATGAAGATCTAGTTTTATTATATATATAATCCAATTTTGCACCGCAATGCAACAATTTTTACTCCGCAATACATAAGTTTTAAGTAGTGTTCTAAAACTCACCGCCTAAAGTCGCCTAGGCGTTAAGTGTCTCTCCATCGCCGAGACTTTCTTCAAATCAAGCCTAAAAATCATCGTCTGTAGACACCCCAATTTCGTACCTCTGATATATAACATAACATATAATATCAAGACATGTTAAAAGCCTAACAAATGTCAAGTTATATGGTTGAAATGTAAAGGAAAAATCATGATGCATAAACAATGAAATGCAGGGGGCCTAAGTACCAAAAAGATGAGGAAAAATGGCCCTGAGCGCTACCCATATATAGGCATCCTAGGCGCGGTGCCCAATAGTGCCTAAGGGTGGCAATTTGAGGCATGACACGATTGACCGACACAAACACGATACGAAATTATAGGGTTTGGGCTGAGGCTTATCGGGTTCGGGCCGTTATGTGGCCAACACGATAAGGCACGATAAAAAATGGGTTGTTATCGGGCTGACTTGATAAGCACGGTAAGGCACGATAAGACACGATAACTAAAATATATATGTTTTAAAAATATATTTTTGAAAATTTACTAGAGGTTATTCACTTCTTTCGAACTATTTTCATGATTATTTCATAGTTTTATCATTTGAAAATTTATGAATTTTAAACTACTTGACTATTTATATTGATAAATTTTCAAAATATGTATTAAAAAATCAAAATTATATATTTTATAATGTTTATTGGGCTTAACGGACCTGGCTAAATAAATCGTGTTTTTTTGCTTATCGTGCCTATCGTGTCGTGTCGTGTTTTTCGTGTTTTTATCGTGTCGTGTTCGTGTTTTAATATTAGGCATGATAAGCTTATCGTGCCGTATTCGTGTTCGTGCTTATCGTGTCGTGCTGTTATCATGCCGGCCCGATAACAGCCCCACATGACCGATTTGTTGCCCCTAATAGTGCCTCCAGCACTGTAGCAATTTGTTTTTGATACAATTCTCTCAGCACACGGTACAAGATGAAGCACATAAAGTAAAACTTAACAGCGAAGGAAGCCTCACTCTCAGCCAATAAATAAGAGGCTCCGACTTGTGAATTGAATTTCATTTTCGTTTAAATTAGTTTCTTTTCTGTCGTACTTTAAATGTAATAATAGTTATAATTCATTTCTGTTTAATTATTTGTTTTTTGTCTTTTCTTTAAATGTAATAATAGTTATATTTTTCTTTTCTTTTAATTAGTTTTTTTATGTCTTTACTTTAATGTAAAGTAGTTATAAACTTAAAATCTCTTGCAGATTAATTAGTTTCTTTTCTGCACATACATTAAATATAGAAATAATTATATTTCTTATTATTTAATAAGTTTCTTTTTCTGCTTGTGCATGTAAATATAAATGAATTTTATACTAGCATAACTATTTTATTCTTAAAATAGCTTGTAAAAATGTTATAATTATTCTCTAAGTTATATTATTTCAGTTGTAATTTTCTTTTCTTTTCTTTAATAAATTTAAAGTAATTTCTTTTTAATTCCTTTATATATATATATATATATATATATATATATATATATATATATAAATGTTTTGTTCCGAGCCAAAGTGTATAAAATAAAGCAATCATATTGACAAACCCATTGTGAAACCGAAAGGGCTAGTTGGGTGCCTAACCCCTTCCCATCTCAGCTCGTTAATTAGCCTCCGAACCCTTTTACAAATCTGGTTACTTTTGGTTTTTCTTTGTTTTCCTTAAAATAAAGATGGCGACTCTGTTATACATATTTTGGGTCCACAATTGAGGCCAAGCGTATTCCACGCGCTTTAAAGTTTCGAAACCACTTGCTTTTCGGTAGTGGGGGAAATGTTATAAAACGGGGCACTCATACCACCAAGCCGTCCTTGGCGGCGCCAAATCGTCCTAGGCGATGTTGTAAAGGGTTTCAAATTTTGGATTAATATTATAGCAACAACGAGAGAGAAAAAGGGAGATTATACGACATTTGGTTTCGATTTTTCTGGAAATGAAGAAAGAAAGAAGGGGACCGAGAGATGGAGAGATAGGGAAGGAAAGAGAAGAAGAAAATGGATGACTTACCGTGGTGGTGGACGGTGCCAAAGACTATGGAGTTGCAATAGAGGGCGATGGCGACGGCTGGCGTGAGATCTGAGCCTGAGATGGTGTCAGAGCGATGTTACTGATGGAAAGAGGGAAAAATATAAAAAAAACACTGTTGCGTGAGATCTGATTCGGGTGATTAAAAAGAAGAATGCCTTTCGATTGGCTTTGAATTCCATTAAGTGAATAAGGACCCATCTTTTGTACAGAAAGCTAGACCTTTCTTACCTTATCGGGATGAGAAGAATAATGTGTGTGTGTGTGTGTGTGTGTGTTTTGAGGAATGTGTTTTTTCCTTGACTTTGAAAGAGATAGAAGATTTAGTCGATTAGATTAGACCACCGATAGCCTAATAGCAGAAATAAAATGCCTCCTATATTAATTCATTCTTATTTCTAAAGCATCCCTCAAGTTTGTCTTCTATTTGCTTCTCCCCTTATTCTTATCCAAATATACACCTTATGTAACTTTGACTCAAAATTTTTCATTTTGGTGCTCATATTCTCTTAGGGTTTGCACTATATGTAATTTGTTTTGAAATTTGGATTTTAAACTGAAATTAAATTGTTCGTTTTAAATTTTTAATGTTGTAATATTTTAATATTTTTAGATTATTTGGTTTATTTACAGAAGGTGATATATGGGCTCAAATAGACACCTCGGGCTTAGTACATAGAACTCACATTTTTTTCTCTTATCAAGAGATCCATTGCAGACTCTTCACTTTTCATTATGCACCATGCTACTACACCAATTTATTTAATTGTGTATGTAGATGATATTATTATCACTGGTCCTACTGTCACTTCCCTTAATTTCTTCATTAAAAACTTGGCTAACAGATTTTTTTTGAAGGATCTTGGTACTCTGTCCTACTTTCTAGGTGTTGAAGTCACACCCACGAGCAAGGGGTTATTTCTAAGTCAACGGAAATACATTCTTGATCTTATGGAAAGAAAGAATATGCTTCCTTCCAAGCCTACCCCAACCCCCATAATTGTTACTCATTCTCCATCATCAACTTCAGGTGAGCTCCTTGAATCTCCTATAGAATATAGAGCTGCAGTGGGTGGCTTTCAATATCTCACTTTGACAAGACTGGATGTTGCCTTTACCATTAACAAGCTCTCTCAATTTATGCATCAACCAAGGAGTGAACATTGGGCAGCCTTGAACATCTTATGTGCTACTTATGTGATACATTGGACAAGGGTATCAACATCTACAGTGACTCACTGTAGACACCCCAATTTCGTACCCCTGATATGTGACTCTGGCATGTGATACCAAGAACTGAAGTTACAGGAGTCAAAAATGCGAAAGGCAAAGCAGGATGCGCAAAACAGTAAAATGCGAGGGATAAAAGTGACAAATCTGAAACTCAAACAGTAGCTTGGCGCGGCCAAAAGCATCATCTGGCGATGCGCCAAGCAATGGTAGGTTCCGCGCCATGCTTGCTACAGTACCACTCCCAATTAACACATTGTACAAAATTTGAAGGCTGATGTACAAGATTTGTCAACGCATTGAGGGATTTTTAAATCCCCGATGTATCCCTTCGTCCACCTATATATAAGTGTGTTGGGGCTCACTTCTGAGGCCGAAGAAGAAATCGGGAGAAACTCTGATAATTTTTCTCTGCGTCGTCCTAACGCTGAGATATAGTGAAAGAAGTGAGATAGGGAGTGTTTAGCCCATAAAGCTTTGAAACCCTGTCCAAACTCCGCCAAACCAAAAATCCACCGGTTAAAAGTGATCCCTAGCCTTTTAGTTAGGTATCCACTTTACTTCCCCGGCCCAAAAACCATAAAGTAAGCCGTTACTCCGCCCAAGTAAGCAGGCCGAAAACACCACAAATAAGCCGTTGTTCCGCCCAACCAAAAAGGCCAAAACAACCACAAATAAGTCGTCATTCTGCCCGAGTGAACGAGACAAAACTACCAAAAACAAGTAGTCACTCTGCCCAAATCATAACAACAACAACAACAACAACTCCCTCTCCCTGAAGGACAGAGCGAGCACACCCCGCTCTAAAAGGTAATAGCCTTTAAGGGCGTTATTTATTTTATAAATGTTTTTCTTTAAATCGGCCCAATGTAGTAAATATAAGCCGTTGTACTGCCCGGATTTAGTTAGAAAATACTATGTAAAAGAGCCATTATAATGGCCAAATATTTTAAATATATCTGTAATTATTGTAAAGAGACGGCTGAAAGTCCGTAAATAATGTAGCCGCGGATGTATTTGCCGGGTAATAATATTTTATAAATGTTTTATTTATTTGCTAGATAAATATAACAAAAAACATACTTTAGCCAAAAACCACTTTTGAGACCGAAAGGGCGAGTTGGGTGTTTAGCACCTTCCCAACTCGTAACTTAGCCTCCGAACCCATTTATAATCTCTGGTTTTTTTTGGTTTTGCTTTATTTTTTCCTTAAAATAAGATGACAACTCTATAAAACATTTTGGATCCAGTGGGGCTTCGCAACACTCTTTTCTTGCACTTTTCTGTTTTCCTCTAAAAAAGGGAGAATGAGAATGAAATGGTGATGTATTCACATATCCTGGTATCCCCTAAACAAGGGATAACTTGATGCGGGAAACCCAAAGCTCCCATAGTGATCCGAAATAGGCCATAAGACGATTTTTATAAAATCCATAGTGGGGGCGTCGCAACATATTTTTTTGCACTTTTCCGTTTTTCCCTAAAAAAGGGAGAATGAGAATGAAAGGGTGATGCATTCTCATATCCTGATATCCCCTAAACAAGGGATAACTTGATGCAGGAAACCCAAAAGTTCCCATATTGGATCAAAAATCCACTAAAGTCAACTGAGGTGCATTCCAACGCGCTATTTTAGACAGCACTCCTCTCGCACTTTTAATTTCGTTTTCCCTAAACAAGGGATGATTGAATAAGAGCTGGTGTGCACGCCAGCACCCCTATCCAGGCGCGGGCGCGGGCGACCCACACTCACCACTTCATCTTCATGCCTTCTCTGATGCAGATTGGGCCGTTGATAAAGACGATTACACTTCCACCATGGGTTATGTCGTATTTCTTGGTCGTAATCCTTTGACTTGGAGTTCCAAAAAGTAAAAATCCTTGGTGAGATCATCCACCGAGGCGGAATATAGGGTTGTCGCTGCTACTATAGCTGAAATTATGCGGATCCAAAATCTTCTTACTGAATTGGGTGTTCATCTTTCACATACACCTATTATCTATTACGAAAACCTTGGCACCACGCATCTCAGTGCCAAACCGGTGTTCCATTCGAAGATGAAACACTTTGCGCTTGCTTATTATTTTATTCGCTAGCAAGTCCAAAATGGAACTCTTCGAGTCATTCATGTTCCCACAGGTGATCAGCTAGCTGACTTTCTCACCAAACCGTTGTCACGACCCTGTCTTGATCTCTTGCTGTCCAAGATCGAACTATTCGACAAACCGTCCATCTTGCGGGGGCATGTTAGCAATAATCATTAACGTCCAGTCATTGAGTTATACTAGGTATCCTGTAATGCTAAGAGCATGAACAACCGTTTGGATCAAACAACCCAAATCAAACACAACTTATTAAAAATCAATAAAATAATCTATTTGATACTCATTTCATTCAAAACCAAAAAACTCATTCAATAGTGACACAAAATCCAATACTTTTACGTATTGATGCGTCCAAAATCCTCTGAATGCATTGGATCAGTCCAATCGGGATATCTGGCTTTCAACGTATCCTCAAATCTTCAAGCCCAACTCTGTAAATGAGAAGAACAATCTGTAAACTAGGCAGGGACACTCCCTGCAAAGGCCCTCCGGCGTAAGAATCAGTACAAGACTTAGCAAGTGTGTATGCAATTCAGCAGAGTTTTGGCTAGAGAGTAGAAATCACATACCTCTCCCCTTCATTTTTCGGGGCTTTTATAGTTGCCGGAGGGTGTAACTACTCATAACCGTCCACTAATGATCGTGGCATTTATGGCGGACATATTAACTGCCCCACTAACTCCCCCATTTATCACAACGGTCTAAATGGAGGTTTTACCGGACATAACCGTCCTCAACTAACGACAGCTCTTAAATTAGCGAGCATAACAACTCATGCTCGCAACATAGTTCTGCTCGCTGATTAAGCCCCCAGCTCGCTGACATCTTGCTCGATGAAGATCGAAACCATGCTCGCTTGTCCAAGTAGTGACCATGTGCCCAACATGTGACCTACGGCTTGGGCCTATTGGGCCGGGTAGTTTACATATCTCACTATATTTATCTCCATTATTTTTTTTTCTTCAGAAAATGACTAAAAACTTGAAAAAATCGTAGAAACTTTTTCTGATATTCAAATGAAACAAATCAAGTGTGAGAACCCAAACCCATTACTTGTATAACATCATTATAACATGCTTAACGTATGCCTTAACATGTTAGAGAGTTCATATTGTTCATATCATGCTTGCAATAGGTTGGTTACGATCATAGTCGTTTGAATGCCTTCTATGCGTTGCATGCTTTGTCGTTAATGCTTTGAGTATGCATCTTAGCGTGTTTGTACTTAACTAAGTCTCATTGGGTTCTTAGTACCCTTCATATATGACTTATAACACTAATCTTGATCATAATATGCATGGTTGAGAGTTTAGAAGCATTGTTGCTTCGTTTGAGTCTTAGGGTTTCTCGGGATTGCCTTCGTTGCTTGTATTGTTTGTGTTTTCAACTTGCGAGAATTTCATTTGAGTTCTAGACCAAGTGTAATAGTATTTCTCATGCTTGCGCAATCATTGTTCATAGACTTGTTGCATTTGGTAATAAGATGACCAATTTATTTCTTCACGATCACCATGTTTTTGGGCAAACTTCGGGAAAATTATGGTACCAATCTACTAAAGATAATTTTCTAAAAATTAAGTATGTTTTACCTGAATATGTTAAGATACTCCCTGTAAAATTTGGTAATTTTCCAAGGTGTCTAAGTACCTCAATTAGATCTTGACTTACAGCTGTGCCAGAATTCTGTTTTCAAGAATTCAGCTTCTGTACTTGAACTTGTAGTAACCATATTTTGATGATTATAAGTTCAAATGGAGTAATTTAAAAAGCTAAAATATAGTTTAATGAGTCTAGTTTCATAAAAATAAAAACTAACCTTATTTAGAGTTGTGAACTATTTATGGTGGATTTTATAAGATTGACTGTCTAGTAACTTCGCAAATAAAAATTATGTTTTCCAGATTTCGGAATTTTCAGATTTTGAATTTTTGGCTTGAACCCTCAAACCCATTTGAACCCAATCTGAACCCCCTTATGTTTTGTGACTTCTTTAGGTTTAATTTCATCCATTTGATGTCTTTTTATCAAGGGCCAACATGAATTGACCAATAAAAACCTTAATAACTCTCACCTAGGATTGACCCTTTTTGGTGACTTCATCTTCCCAAACTCATGAATCAGCCATTGTCTTCCTCCATTGTTATTTGCTGGTTCCTAGAGAGAGAAATCATTGCCGGAGATCCAGCCATCGGATTTTGAATGGAGACCACCGAATTGAAGCTCCTGCTCCCTAGTTTTTTAATATTTGATTTGTTTTGTCATCCAACCGTTGGATTTCGAATAAGGTAAGCACCCAATCCCCTGTTTTTGTATGCTCAATATCAAGCATGCTCCCTTCATGATAGTTTCTAGATACATGCTCAAGAAGACATGCACCATGTTAATAACTTGAAATTTAACAAGTTTATAATTTGAAAATTTTGGGGCTGCCTTGTTAAGTTAATTATTTGGACTTGTGTAAAGCATGAATGTTGTTCTAAATATACTTAGGAACAACTCTTGTGAAGGAATTCATTGCATTTGGGAACTTTAAAGAATTGATCATATTAAGGATGAAATCTAGAAAATTAGGGGCTGCCCTATATACTTAATAATTTGGGTTTGTGTAAAGCATGAATGTTGTTCTAAATGTACTTAGGAACAATCTCGTGAACAAATTAATTGCAATTGTCAACTTTTAAAGAATTGTTCAAGCTAGGGTTTCACAATTTGGAATTGAGCTATCGATAGGATAAAGTCATGAATGGCTTTGTGTTTTGGTGCTAGTGAAAGGTAGAACATAGAAAAGAGTATTGCTATGCATATTGCATTCAATCTCTACTTGGATGAGAATCTATTGCAATTGTTAAGGTTCAAGAATTAATCATGTAAAGGTTTCACAAAATTGTGGAATTGATGTATTGATAGGCTAAAGTCATGTATGACTTTGTAATTGGGTTCTATTAGAATCGATAACATAGAAAAAAGTATTGAAATGCTTATAGCATTCATCCTCTACTTGGAAATATTTTAGCGATAACTCAACGGAGTTGCACTTAGAGAGTCATTGAACAATACCGACTCTACAATTAATCCCTACGACGTTTAGAGTTCAATTGAATTGTAAATTAGCTCTTGGGAATTCTTAACGTGATTGATCTCATGCTTGACTTGTATATCGTAGAGTAACATGCCTACTTGATTGGACGAGTCGCTCTTGTCGATCTTGCTCCCTTACTTGATTTATTATGTGAGTAAACATCTACTTGACTCAGACGAGTGGGCTCTTGTCGAACTCGCTCCTTACTTGATTTTGTGTGACAAGTAAATATATATTTGGCATACCATTAGTCCAGCTGGCATTACTTGAATTGTCTAGATGGTTAACGATGCATCACCGTCATGAATTTCAAGATTCATGGTAGTGATGGGTCGCCACACCATAATCGCACACACCCTCACTACCGATCATAGTGGAGAAGAGTACCTCGTCAGAACCAATGGGCGCTTGGAACAATACTATCGTGGTCGATGTATCATACACGTGCATCCGACAAATACATTCAAGATAACCTTGTCTATTTCAGGTCTACGAAGCGGCACCAGTTCCATAACATATCCTTATCCTATGTGATTTATTTAAAGCACTTATGTGAAAACAACGTGCATCGCGACATGAGAACTACGTGCTAGTATGATCTTGCTTGATACGTGCTATGTATGCCTTGCATTATATCCCTGTCATGCATATTGGTGGCTTACAAAGTCTTTATGACTCCAGTTTTAGATCCTAACCATCCAGACCGCCTCATCGAGGTTGATCATCTACTCTTGTTTCGTGATCGCGCACCTAGAGGTGGTAGCATTGGCTTTTGGTTTCTTTTGGCAAGGACGCTTGGGTTAAAGCAAGTCATTTAGACTTCGCCAGAATGTGTACTTGTAGTGACTTGTACTTGTGTAGACTAAGACTAATAGTACTACTTATGTTTCTAGTTGTATGCCCAAGACTTGTAGGCCGAGCCTTGCTTGCATGTATTGGTTCACTCAAGACTTCCGAGCATCCCATTAGCTCTTATTTACTTTTGTAGTTTCTCCTCGGCGTGTTTAGCGTTGAGGTGTATATATATTAGCATGACTTGTTAGTGTTGGGTTCCGTAAATTCGCCGATGACTTGGTTTACTTGCTATTAATTGTTATATCAGTTTTAAAGTTTTAAATTATTTCATTTTTTAGTGCCGAAGTTGTACTACATGTCCAATGTTGGCCACGCCGCTTTGATAATTGAGTTCTTGCATGAATTGTAGTCCTTATTTGGACGGCACGACCACGCATTCCTCCTGGTCGGGTCGAGTCACATCAAGTCTCTATTTATAGATAAAATGTATAATTTTAATTAAGGAA
>CM028379.1:16589667-16625128 GCA_013146195.2 Codonopsis lanceolata | reverse complement strand
TATCTGGCCGACTTGATAAGCACGTAAGGCACGATAAGACACCTAACTAAAATATATATGTTTTAAAAATATATTTTTGAAAATTTACTAGAGGTTATTCACTTCTTTTCGAACTATTTTCATGATTATTTCATAGTTTTATCATTTGAAAATTTATGAATTTTAAACTACTTGACTATTTATATTGATAAATTTTCAAAATATGTATTAAAAAATCAAAATTATATATTTTATAATGTTTATTGGGCTTAACGGCCCGACTAAATAAATCGTGTTTTTTGCTTATCGTGCCTATCGTGTCGCGGTCGTGTTTTCGTGTTTTTATCGTGTCGTGTTCGTGTTTTAATATTAGGCATGATAAGCTTATCGCCGTATTGCAGCGTGCTTATCGTGTCGCGTCATATCGCGCCCGATAATGCCCCCACATGACGATTTGTTGCTCCTAATAGTGCCTCCAAAGATCGTAGCAATTTGTTTTTGATACAATTCTTCTCTCACACGGTACAAGATGAAGCACATAAAGTAAAACTTAACAAATAAGGAAGCCTCACTCTCAGCCAATAAATAAGAGGCTCCGACTTGTGAATTGAATTTCATTTTCGTTTAAATTAGTTTCTTTTCTCGTCACTTTAAATGTAATAATAGTTATAATTCATTTCTGTTTAATTATTTGCTTTTTTGTCTTTTCTTTAAATGTAATAATAGTTATATTTTTCTTTTATTTTAATTAGTTTTTTATGCCTTTTACTTTAATGTAAAGTAGTTATAAACTTAAAATCTCTTTATTAATTAGTTTCTTTCTCAGCATTACATTAAATATAGAAATAATTATATTTCTTATTATTTAATAAGTTTTTTCGCTTGTGCATGTAAATATAAATGAATTTTATACTAGCATAACTATTTTATTCTTAAAATAGCTTGTAAAAATGTTATAATTATTCTCTAAGTTATATTATTTCATTGTAATTTTCTTTTCTTTTCTTTAATAAATTTAAAGTAATTTTCTTTTTTAATTTCTTTTCTTTATATATATATATATATATATATATATATATATATATATAATGTTTTGTTCCGAGCCAAAGTGTATAAAATAAAGCAATCATATTGACAAACCCATTGTGAAACCGAAAGGGCTAGTTGGGTGCCTAACCCCTTCCCATCTCAGCTCGTAAATTAGCCTCCGAACCCTTTTACAAATCTGGTTACTTTTGGTTTTTCTTTGTTTTCCTTAAAATAAAGATGGCGACTCTGTTATACATATTTTGGGTCCACAATTGAGGCCAAGCGTATTCCACGCTTTAAAGTTCGAAACCACCGCTTTTCGGTGGGGGAAATGTTATAAAACGGGCATACCACAGCCCAGTCCAAGCGGCCAAATCGTCTAGGCGATGTTGTAAGGTTTCAAATTTTGGATTAATATTATAGCAACAACGAGAGAGAAAAAGGGAGATTATACGACATTTGGTTTCGATTTTTCTGGAAATGAAGAAAGAAAGAAGGGGACCGAGAGATGGAGAGATAGGGAAGGAAAGAGAAGAAGAAAATGGATGACTTACCGTGGTGGTGGACGGTGCCAAAGACTATGGAGTTGCAATAGAGGGCGATGGCGATGGCGACGGCTGGCGTGAGATCTGAGCCTGAGATGGTGTCAGAGCGATGTTACTGATGGAAAGAGGGAAAAATATAAAAAACACCGTTGCGTGAGATCTGATTCGGGTGATTAAAAAGAAGAATGCCTTTCGATTGGCTTTGAATTCCATTAAGTGAATAAGGACCCATCTTTTGTACAGAAAGCTAGACCTTTCTTACCTTATCGGGATGAGAAGAATAATGTGTGTGTGTGTGTGTGTTTTGAGGAATGTGTTTTTTCCTTGACTTTGAAAGAGATAGAAGATTTAGTCGATTAGATTAGACCACCGATAGCCTAATAGCAGAAATAAAATGCCTCCTATATTAATTCATTCTTATTTCTAAAGCATCCCTCAAGTTTGTCTTCTATTTGCTTCTCCCCTTATTCTTATCCAAATATACACCTTATGTAACTTTGACTCAAAATTTTTCATTTTGGTGCTCATATTCTCTTAGGGTTTGCACTATATGTAATTTGTTTTTAAATTTGGATTTTAAACTGAAATTAAATTGTTCGTTTTAAATTTTTAATGTTGTAATATTTTAATATTTTTAGATTATTTGGTTTATTTACAGAAGGTGATATATGGGCTCAAATAGACACCTCGGGCTTAGTACATAGAACTCACATTTTTTTCTCTTATCAAGAGATCCATTGCAGACTCTTCACTTTTCATTATGCACCATGCTACTACACCAATTTATTTAATTGTGTATGTAGATGATATTATTATCACTGGTCCTACTGTCACTTCCCTTAATTTCTTCATTAAAAACTTGGCTAACAGATTTTTTTTGAAGGATCTTGGTACTCTGTCCTACTTTCTAGGTGCTGAAGTCACACCCACAAGCAAGGGGTTATTTCTAAGTCAACGGAAATACATTCTTGATCTTATGGAAAGAAAGAATATGCTTCCTTCCAAGCCTACCCCAACCCCCATAATTGTTACTCATTCTCCATCATCAACTTCAGGTGAGCTCCTTGAATCTCCTATAGAATATAGAGCTGCAGTGGGTGGCTTTCAATATCTCACTTTGACAAGGCGGATGTTGCCTTTACCATTAACAAGCTCTCTCAATTTATGCATCAACCAAGGAGTGAACATTGGGCCTTGAACATCTTATGTGCTACTTATGTGATACATTGGACAAGGGTATCAACATCTCTGATGACTCACTTTAGACACCCCAATTCGCACGATATGTGACTCGGCATGTGATACCAAGAACCTGGTTACTGGAGTCAAAAATGCGAAAGGCAGGGTGCAAAGCAGATGCGCAAAACAGTAAAATGCGAGGGATAAAAGTGACAAATCTGAAACTCAAACAGTAGCTTGGCGCGGCCAAAAGCATCATCTGGCGATGCGCCAAGCAATGGTAGGTTCCGCGCCATGCTTGCTACAGTACCACTCCCAATTAACGCATTGTACAAAATTTGAAGGCTGATGTACAAGATTTGTCAACGCATTGAGGGATTTTTAAATCCCGATGTATCCCTTCGCATCCACCTATATATAAGTGTGTTGGGGCTCACTTCGAGGCCGAAGAAGAAATCGGGAGAAACTCTGATAATTTTTCTCTGCGTCGTCCTAACGCTGAGATATAGTGAAAGAAGTGAGATAGGGAGTGTTTAGCCCATAAAGCTTTGAAACCCTGTCCAAACTCCGCCAAACCAAAAATCCACCGGTTAAAAGTGATCCCTAGCCTTTTAGTTAGGTATCCACTTTACTTCCCCGGCCCAAAAACCATAAAGTAAGCCGTTATCCGCCCAAGTAAGGTGCCGAAAACACCACAAATAAGCCGTTGTTTCGCCCAACCAAAAAGGCCAAAACAACCACAAATAAGTCGTCATTCTGCCCGAGTGAACGAGCCAAAACTACCAAAAACAAGTAGTCACTCTGCCCAAATCATAACAACAACAACAACAACAAGAACAACAACTCCCTCTCCCTGAAGGACAGAGCGAGCACACCCCGCTCTAAAAGGTAATAGCCTTTAAGGGCGTTATTTATTTTATAAATGTTTTTCTTTAAATCGCCCAATGTAGTAAATATAAGCCGTTCGGGATTTAGTTAGAAAATACTATGTAAAAGAGTCATTATAATGGCCAAATATCTTTAAATATATCTGTAATTATTGTAAAGAGACGGCTGGAAGTCCGTAAATAATGTAGCCGCGGATGTATTTGCCGGGTAATAATATTTTATAAATGTTTTATTTATTTGCTAGATAAATATAACAAAAAACATACTTTAGCCAAAAACCACTTTTGAGACCGAAAGGGCGAGTTGGGTGTTTAGCACCTTCCCAACTCATAACTTAGCCTCCGAACCCATTTTATAATCTCTGGGTTTTTTTTTGGTTTTGCTTTATTTTTTCCTTAAAATAAAGATGACAACTCTATAAAACATTTTGGATCCAGTGGGGCCTCGCACCACTCTTTTCTTGCACTTTTCTGTTTTCCTCTAAAAAAGGGAGAATGA
Organism: Codonopsis lanceolata; assembly: GCA_013146195.2. Lineage (NCBI taxonomy): Eukaryota > Viridiplantae > Streptophyta > Magnoliopsida > Asterales > Campanulaceae > Codonopsis > Codonopsis lanceolata. The sequence continues at coordinate 16,621,010 of CM028379.1, read as the reverse complement.
GAATGAAAGGGTGATGTATTCACATATCCTGGTATCCCCTAAACAAGGGATAACTTAATGCGGGAAACCCAAAGCTCCCATAGTGATCCGAAATAGGCCATAAGACTATTTTTATAAAATCCATAGTGGGGGCGTCGCAACATCTTTTTTTGCACTTTTCCGTTTTTCCCTAAAAAATGGAGAATGAGAATGAAAGGGTGATGCATTCTCATATCCTGATATCCCCTAAACAAGGGATAACTTGATGCAGGAAACCCAAAAGTTCCCATATTGGATCAAAAATCCACTAAAGTCAACTGAGGTGCATTCCAACGCGCTATTTTAGACAGCACTCCTCTCGCACTTTTAATTTCGTTTTCCCCTAAACAAGGGATGATTGAATAAGAGCAGTGGTGTCACGCATCCGACGCACGCAAGCACCTATGCGGGCGCGGCCTTGATCCGGCGACCACACTCACCACTTCATCTTCATGCCTTCTCGATGCGGATTGGGCGTTGATAAAGACGATTACACTTCCACCATGGGTTATGTCGTATTTCTTGGTCGTAATCCTTTGACTTGGAGTTCCAAAAAGTAAAAATCCTTGGTGAGATCATCCACCGAGGCGGAATATAGGGTTGTCGCTGCTACTATAGCTGAAATTATGCGGCTCCAAAATCTTCTTACTGAATTGGGTGTTCATCTTTCACATACACCTATTATCTATTACGAAAACCTTGGCACCACGCATCTCAGTGCCAAACCGGTGTTCCATTCGAAGATGAAACACTTTGCGCTTGCTTATTATTTTATTCGCTAGCAAGTCCAAAATGGAACTCTTCGAGTCATTCATGTTCCCACAGGTGATCAGCTAGCTGACTTTCTCACCAAACCGTTGTCACGACCCTGTCTTGATCTCCTGCTGTCCAAGATCGAACTATCCGACAAACCGTCCATCTTGCGGGGGCATGTTAGCAATAATCATTAACGTCCAGTCATTGAGTTATACTAGGTATCCTGTAATGCTAAGAGCATGAACAACCGTTTGAATCAAACAACCCAAATCAAACACAACTTATTAAAAATCAATAAAATAATCTATTTGATACTCATTTCATTCAAAACCAAAAAACTCATTCAATAGTGACACAAAATCCAATACTTTTACATATTGATGCGTCCAAAATCCTCTGGATGCATTGGATCAGTCCAATCGGGATACCTGGCTTTCAACGTATCCTCAAATCTTCAAGCCCAACTCTGCAAATGAGAAGAACAATCTGTAAACTAGGCAGGGACACTCCCTGCAAAGGCCCTCCGGCGTAAGAATTAGTACAAGACTTAGCAAGTGTGTATGCAATTCATCAGAGTTTTTGGCTAGAGAGTAGAAATCACATACCTCTCCCCTTCATTTTCCGGGGCTTTTATAGTTGCCGGAGGGTGTAACTACTCATAACCGTCCACTAATGATCGTGGCATTTATGGCGGGCATATTAACTACCCCACTAACTCCCCCATTTATCACAATGGTCTAAATGGAGGTTTTCCCGGACATAACCGTCCTCAACTAACGACAGCTCTTAAATTAGCGAGCATAACAACTCATGCTCGCAACATAGTTCTGCTCGCTGATTAAGCCCCCAGCTCGCTGACATCTTGCTCGATGAAGATCGAAACCATGCTCGCTTGTCCAAGTAGTGACCATGTGCCCAACATGTGACCTACGGCTTGGGCCTATTGGGCCGGGTAGTTCACATATCTCACTATATTTATCTCCATTATTTTTTTTTCTTCAAAAAATGACTAAAACTTGAAAAAATCGTAGAAATTTTTTCTGATATTCAAATGAAACAAATCAAGTGTGAGAACCCAAACCCATTACTTGTATAACATCATTATAACATGCTTAACGTATGCCTTAACATGTTAGAGAGTTCATATTGTTCATATCATGCTTGCAATAGGTTGGTTACGATCATAGTCGTTTGAATGCCTTCTATGCGTTGCATGCTTTGTCGTTAATGCTTTGAGTATGCATCTTAGCGTGTTTGTACTTAACTAAGTCTCATTGGATTCTTAGTACCCTTCATATATGACTTATAACACTAATCTTGATCATAATATGCATGGTTGAGAGTTTAGAAGCATTGTTGCTTCGTTTGAGTCTTAGGGTTTTCGGGATTGCCTTCGTTGCTTGTATTGTTTGTGTTTTCAACTTGCGAGAATTTCATTTGAGTTCTAGACCAAGTGTACTAGTATTTCTCATGCTTGCGCAATCATTGTTCATAGACTTGTTGCATTTGGTAATAAGATGACCAATTTATTTCTTCACAGATCAGTCATGTTTTTGGGCAAACTTCGGGAAAATTATGGTACCAATCTACTAAAGATAATTTTCTAAAAATTAAGTATGTTTTACCTGAATATGTTAAGATACTCCCTGTAAAATTTGGTAATTTTCCAAGGTGTCTAAGTACCTCAATTAGGTCTTGACTTACAGCTGTGCCAGAATTCTGTTTTCAAGAATTCAGCTTCTGTACTTGAACTTGTAGTAACCATATTTTGATGATTATAAGTTCAAATGGAGTAATTTAAAAAGCTAAAATATAGTTTAATGAGTCTAGTTTCATAAAAATCAAAACTAACCTCATTTAGAGTTGTGAACTATTTATGGTGGATTTTATAAGATTGACTGTCTAGTAACTTCGCAAATAAAAATTATGTTTTCCAGATTTCGGAATTTTCAGATTTTGAATTTTTGGCTTGAACCCTCAAACCCATTTGAACCCAATCCGAACCCCCTCATGTTTTGTGACTTCTTTAGGTTTAATTTCATCCATTTGATGTCTTTTTATCAAGGGCCAACATGAATTGACCAATAAAAACCTTAATAACTCTCACCTAGGATTGACCCTTTTTGGTGACTTCATCTTCCCAAACTCATGAATCAGCCATTGTCTTCCTCCATTGTTATTTGCTGGTTCCTAGAGAGAGAAATCATTGCCGGAGATCCAGCCATCGGATTTTTGAATGGAGACCACCGAATTGAAGCTCCTGCTCCCTAGTTTTTTAATATTTGATTTGTTTTGTCATCCAACCGTTGGATTTCGAATAAGGTAAGCACCCAATCCCCTGTTTTTGTATGCTCAATATCAAGCATGCTCCCTTCATGATAGTTTCTAGATACATGCTCAAGAAGACATGCACCATGTTAATAACTTGAAATTTAACAAGTTTATAATTTGAAAATTTTGGGGCTGCCTTGTTAAGTTAATAATTTGGACTTGTGTAAAGCATGAATGTTGTTCTAAATATACTTAGGAACAACTCTTGTGAAGGAATGCATTGCATTTGGGAACTTTAAAGAATTGATCATATTAAGGATGAAATCTAGAAAATTAGGGGCTGCCCTATATACTTAATAATTTGGGTTTGTGTAAAGCATGAATGTTGTTCTAAATGTACTTAGGAACAATTCTCGTGAACAAATTAATTGCAATTGTCAACTTTAAAGAATTGTTCAAACTAGGGTTTCACAATTTGGAATTGAACTATCGATATGATAAAGTCATGAATGGCTTTGTGTTTTGGTGCTAGTAAAAGGTAGAACATAGAAAAGAGTATTGCTATGCATATTGCATTCAATCTCTACTTGGATGAGAATCTATTGCAATTGTTAAGGTTCAAGAATTAATCATGTAAAGGTTTCACAAAATTGTGGAAATGATGTATTGATAGGCTAAAGTCATGTATGACTTTGTAATTGAGTTCTATTAGAATCGATAACATAGAAAAAAGTATTGAAATGCTTATAGCATTCATCCTCTACTTGGAAATATTTTAGCGATAACTCAACGGAGTTGCACTTAGAGAGTCGATCATTGAACAATACCGACTCTACAATTAATCCCTACGACGTTTAGAGTTCAATTGAATTGTAAATTAGCTCTTGGGAATTCTTAACGTGATTGATCTCATGCTTGACTTGTATATCGTAGAGTAACATGCCTACTTGATTGGACGAGTCGCTCTTGTCGACCTCGCTCCCTTACTTGATTTATTACGTGAGTAAACATCTACTTGGCTCGGACGAGTTCGCTCTTGTCAAACTCTCTCCTTACTTGATTTTGTGTGACAAGTAAATATCTACTTGGCATACCATTAGTCCAGCTGGCATTAGATGAATTGTCTAGATGGTTAACGATGCATTGCCATCATGAATTTCAAGATTCATGGTAGTGATGGATCGCCACACCATAATCGTGCACACACCCCTCACTACTGATCATAGTGGAGAAGAGTACCTCGTCGTAACCAATGGGCGCTTGGAACAATACTATCGTGGTCGATGTATCATACACGTGCATCCGACAAATACATTCAAGATAACCTTGTCTATTTCAGGTCTACGAAGCGGCACCGGTTCCATAATATATCCTTATCCTATGTGATTTATTTAAAGCACTTATGTGAAAACAACGTGCATCGTGACATGAGAACTACGTGCTAGTATGATCTTGCTTGATACGTGCTCTGTATGCCTTGCATTATATCCTGTCATGCATATTGGTGGCTTACAAAGTCTTTATGACCTAGTTTTAGATCCTAACCATCCAGGACCGTCTCATCGAGGTTGATCATCTACTCTTGTTTGTGATTGCGCACCTAGAGGTGGTAGCATTGGCTTTTGGTTTCTCTTTTGGCAAGGACGTTTGGGTTAAAGCAAGTCATTTAGACTTCGCTTGTGAATGTGTACTTGTAGTGACTTGTACGTGTGTAGAGTAAGACTAATAGTACTACTTATGTTTCTAGTTGTATGCCGGCACTTGTAGGCCGAACCTTGCATGTATTGGTTCACTCGTTAAGACTTCCGCTGAGCATCCCATTAGCTCTTATTTACTTTTGTAGTTTCTCCGGCGTGTTTAGCAGTCGAGGTGTATAGATATTAGCATGACTTGTTAGTGTTGGGTTCCGGTTGTAAATTCGCCGATGACTTGGTTTACTTGCTATTAATTGTTATATCAGGTTTTTAAGTTTTAAATTATTCTGATTTTTTAGTGCTGAGTTGTACTACATGCCCAATGTTGCGTCACGTCAGTTTTGATAATTGAGTTCTTGCATGAATTGTAGTCCTTATTTGGACGGCACGACCCGCGATTCCTCCTCGGGGTCGGGGTCGAGTCGTCACATCAAGTCTCTATTTATAGATAAAAATGTATACTTTAATTAAGGGGAAAAATTTTAAAAATAAACTTTTTTGCCAAAAATTGGGCAAGAAAAACAATGGTGGATAAAATATTCCAACCACTAGCAACCTGCCATGTGGAAAGGGATGGGCACCCAATTTTTTGAACGCGCACAGTAGCTGTCGGCCACCTTCCGTTTTTTTTTTTTTTAATTTTTGGCTTTGAAACGGTCCTGTTTCATGCCTTTAAATCCAAAACTGTGTAGTTTTAGCATGGTCAATTGCTTTGATTTTTTTGATTTGTTTTTGATTTGTAGTGTATATTAATCCAAATAAAATAAGAATTAGATTAGATTTTTTTAGATACACATTTGTAAGTTAAGATTTAATTTAATTGATTCACTCTAAGTCTCGGTCTCTGATTCCCTATGGCTAAGGATAAACCTTCTTCCAATATCCAGCTGGTCGTTACATCAAACATCGAGACATATCTACCCAAAAATGTCTACATTATCATGTATTGCATATAATTAACTTGTTGACAAATGTTTGGAGACCATCCATTCACTAACCAAAATTTATATTTGGATTAGCCCTTTAACATAAAATTTATAAATAGGGTGGCCTATGAATATTTTAAATAACTAGGGTGGCTGGAAAGAGCCTTTTCCCTATGTTAATACACAATATATAGCTTGTTGAGAAATGTTTGGTGACCATCCATTAACTTACCAAAAATTATTTTAGGTTCCGCCCCTTTAATGGTTAGACTCGTAATTTGACATTCTAATCAATTTTTGAGTATATATTTTTAGTTGGAAAAATGCATATTAAACAATTTTTTAAGAGAAAAACTTGACTGTTTATATTTTTTCATTGAGTAAGTCTCATGTACGACGGTCTTACGGACCTTAATTCGTAAAACGAAATCTTACTCTCTCACATTTCAACCTACAAACACACAATGAGTCGGGTAAGTAGGATCCGTCTTACAAATAATATACGTAAGACCGTCTTACCTAAGTTTATTTGCCTTTTCGATTTCTGTAATCTTTCTTGAACGACAAAACAAAATGTTGGGTTTTAATAAACATGGAATATTGTTTTTAATAAAACCCCAATTGTTTTTAATAAAACCAAAAATTAATTTATAGTTTATTTTCGCCTTTCTTAGGTCATTGTTTATAATTATTTTTATTGTTTTACTTGTGTAGGAATTAATCTTTATTAAGGAAAGGTTTTAGTTTGGAGAGAATGTATTTTGGAAGGATTATTTATTGGTAATTAAAAACTTGCTTAAGACAGTTTTACAAATAATTTTTGAAAGACGAATCCTTCTTACTCGATCCACCAAAATTCAGTCTTACGAATTAAGATCTGTATTACACGAAACCTACTCTTATTTCTCATACATCTTCTTTTTCAATCATTACAAAACCGAAATTCACCAACGAAATATATACCAAATTGTGTGTATTTTGAAAAATATTAGAAAATTTACGTCAAAAATTTTATTTGGAAAACAAAAAAATGATTTTGAAAAGTCAAAACAGAATAATTAGAACATATTTTATTTTCTAGCAAAACTAATTAGTTAATTAATTACATAAAATAAATTACTTACTCTATATCTTTCACAACCTAAAAACCTTCTTCCTGGATTTTGATATGTTCATGATGTCCGCATGATAGTCATCCTTCTACAATAACAACGAACTCCTATATTCATTCTCTTAAAATTAAGAAATAAAAGATGATCCAATGATCCAATGGTCTACAAACTATCAGGGTTAATTTTGAAATTTAAATTATTGTATGAAGTTTGTATTGCATTCATATTTGTGAAAACCTGTTCAAAGATTGGGTTGTTTTTGAAATTTCAAAAAATAACAAGGTTTATAACAAAATTGTTTTTCAAAAAATAACAAGGTTTATAACAAAATGTTTTTCACTGGACATGAGTCCACATACGCAGCTACTAGGATGTTCAATCACCTTCCCATTACAAAAACTAACCAAGTTTTAACGGAAGATTTCTATTGAAAAAAAAGTTAGGTTGATTTTTTACATGCAAAAAAAAATAATAATAATAAACCCAAAAAAACAACACATGATTTAAAATGAAAAAAACTAAAATAAGTCAGAGTTTTTTATGCAATTAACTCAAATACTTATTACCAATAAAAAAAATGTATTTTACATTGGTTAGGAAAGTGATGTTGGTTTAAGATGAGTTTAGATAATGTATCTCACATTGGTTATAAAGAAATGTATCATACATTATTTAGAAAGGAATATAAGTTATTAAAGTTTTTAGATAAAAGAATTTTTATGTTATTATAAATGGAAATGATGTATCACACATTGTTTAGAAAGAGATGTTGGTTTTAAAACTTTTTAAATAAATGACTTCTACTATTATTATTTTTATGTTATAACCAACAGAAGATATGTATCCCAAATTGTTTAAAAATAGAAGTTGATTTTAAAAGTTTTTATATAAAACTCTTATTATTACTATAGAAAATGTATCCCACATTTGTTATAAATTAGTGTTAGTTTTAAAAATAATATTATTAGCAATAGAAAATATATATACCACATGGCTAGAAAGAAATGTTTGTTTTAAAAGTTTTTGGATAAAAGTATTAAACTTTTACTACCAATAGAAGTAGAAAAGAAGTATCTCACATTGTTAGAAAATTAATAATGATTTTAAAAGTTTCAAAATAAAATTTTTGATACCATAACGTCCAAAATTTAAGATGTCTACTCACGCAGTTATGTTAAAAGCTTTCATTTGAATGAAAATTTATTTTTCTTTTCATTTATGAATTATGACAATGATGATAAGGTATGAAATCAGTTCAATTGATGTTTGGGATAAACAAATCTTATAACTGATGAGGTAATTTAAATAAAACCCACAACTGAAGGTTTTATATGTAATTGTGGATGAGATAATTCAAACAAAACTTATAAATGAGGTTCATATATAATTCACATACTTCTGGATCAATCTGACCGCAATTTGTGCTTGAAACAATTCAATTAGGACCGTCAGTTATACCATGAGCTTTTTTATTATATAGATTATTTTTATCATTATTATTACTATTGCTATTATAATTACTACTATTATTTTTTATAATAATAATACTATTATTATAATAGTAATATTATTATCTTCATTAATATTATTACTATTAAATACTAAAAGTCTATTTAAGAAATTCATTTCTCAATGATCCCAAAACAACTATTCAATCCACAAAATTTCAAAGTAATTTTTCCATACTAAAATTTTAAAAAGTTAACCATTACACCTTTATGAAATGTGTGTTAGTAATATTAGTAGTAATAGTAGTGATAATAATGATAATAATAACAATAATAATATTGTTATCATTATTAATTGATTATAAATAATAATAATATTATTATTAATAACAATTATAATTTTTTAATGTTATTGTTATTATTAATAGGAAGTTATATGGTGTTATTGTTGTTGTTGTTGTTGTTATTATTATTATTATTATTATTATATCCAAAATATTAAATCTAAAACCTCACACTCTGCTAATGTTAGTAAAAACCAGTGTTCTAAAACTCCGCGCCTAGCTCCGCCTAGGCCCCGCCTAAGCGCTAGGCCCCTCTCTACCGTCGCGACTATCTTAGTCGCCGCCTAATTGACCAAGTCGATGCCTACGTTGCCAGTTTGTCAGATAGATAGAAGAAAGAAGAAGAAAAAAAGATGAAGAAGAAGGGGGCTGTCTCGAGATTCATAATTTAAAATGAGAAGGAATTAGGGAGGATATGTTAGACAGTGGGTTGTAGGGCAGTAGGTAGGTGGAATAAAATTTTTTTTTTTGTTTTTAGTTCTAAACTTGGCGGATTTATTGCTTTGGGTTGTTGAGAATTGAGATTAAAAGTAGGTTTGTATATTTTTGTTCATTTTACAAATATAGACAAGTGTTTGATAAAATGACAAACATAAAAAAAAATTAAATTTGTAGTCAATGTGTTTGATCTTTGATGTAAATTATTAAAAAAATGGTAATTATACATTAATTCTAGGCCCCGATTATGCCCCGACTAGTCCCCTAGGCGCTAGTGTGCCGCCTAACGATTTTTAGAACCTTGGTAGAAACATTAAGTTTTTGACTTTTTGGTATTAGGAGTTTAACTTAGAGACTTTTTAGATTGAAGAAATATTTTTGAAACTTTTTTGATATAATAATTTTTTAGAGACTTTTTGGTGTTTTTACAAATTAAATTATTATAATTGTTGAAAAGTTTAACAATCTAATTATAATGTCTAAAAATTATATTATTATTACCAAAAAACAAAAAAAGATGTATAGCACATTATACTGTACTCCATCCATAATATCAAAATAGCCTTCAACCAAATATCCAAAGTTGAAATCATCAGATAAAACAGCCGAATCAATGTCTCAAGAGAGACAGGAGGGAGAAGACAAGACTAGTTCCGATTACGGCACCCGACAAAGGTAGAGAGAATTCCCGCTCCGGCATCTGGAGATGGCGCTGACGCCGGCGCCATCGCATACTCCTGGGCTGAGGCTACAGTTGATAATGCAACGGCAATGACGGCCAAAAGTAAAGAGCATCGGCGATCATGCTAATATGCGCCATTATTGTGAGATTGCTAGCAGGGGAGGAAAGTAGGGCTTTGCTTTGTTGGGTTGACACTTGAGAGAGCTGGGATGTGAAGGGAATGGTATTATAGGTGTTATGAGTGGGATCAATGGGATAATGACAACAGCTGGATTCGTGTAATGTTCCTTCACCCAACAACTCCGATGTGAAAATTGGATGATTGGTTTGCACTTTGCAATGGTGGGAGTAGAGCTGTTAAAATGGGTTGGCGGGGCGAGCTAGCCCAAAACCCACTTCAATCCATTATTTGGCGGGACGGGGCGGGTCAGCCCAAAAAACATGACGGGTTTAAAAAATACCAACCCAACCTACTTCTTTTAGGTAGCGGGGCGGGCTAGCCCAACGGGCCCAAGCTTTTTTAACAACTCTAGGCGAGTCAACCCACAACCCACTTCAACCCGACATTTGTGGACCGACACCAAAAAAGCGCCTAAAAATATCAACCCAACCCACCCTTTTTAGGTGGCAGGGCGGGCTAGTCCAACAGGCTCAACCCATTTTAACAGCTCTAGGTGGGAGTGGGGTACGACATCCAGCCTATCAAGAAAAATAAATAACAATGATATTCTTAGGCCGATTGGACCTCATGTAAGTATGTGAAGGTTGGATTTTTGTTTCTATTTGTCAGCGGATCAGATATGGATTTATTTATATTTGGTCCGTTAAAAATATGATTTAACCCAAAATACATAATTATGTATGGATATTGTCTTTCTATCTTCCTTCCTTCATATTTTCATTGTTTTTTATACATAAATTTCAATTTCAGATGGATCAGATAATTAATCGAATATGTTAACTGGTAATTGGTAATAGATTTGGATATAAATTTTGATCCGTCAAATTATAGAATCAGATCGGATCGGATAGATGATATAAAGTTTCATATCAGGTTCAAATATTACTATTCAATCCATTGATAGGCCTAACATCATATACGATCTTTATCATTAAAAGAGTAGTACTCCTTCCTTCCTTCCGTCCTTTCGCCAGTGCCAAAATAATTTGTAAATAGGGCCAAACATGATAGCAGTAATTTTGGAACAGAGGAAATACTGGAGTATTTTATTTTGGAATCTTTAGGTAAAAGTCCATTTATTATAATGATAATTATGCCTAGATTGTTCACATTCTATTAGGGGTGTAAGAGGTTCCACGCGATCGAACCGACCCTATTGGTTTAAAAAAGTGCAAATCGAACCGAACTGAACCGCTCGGTTTGGTTTGATTTTGTTTTGTTTTGTTTTGTGGTTAATATACATTTTTTTAAATCAACTTAACAAACATTAAGAAAAGACAATAAATATAAAATTTTAATTTAGAATTAACATCAAAATTAGAAAATAACATACTAAAAATAAATTATCATAACCAAAACAATATAAATTCCAAAATAAACACAAACAATAGAATAAATAATAGTCCTCCAACAATCAAGATTTTGTTTGGTATAGTATGTGTGTGTGTGTGTGTGTGTGTGTGTGTGTGTGTATATATATATATATATATATACACACACACACACACATATTAGTTAACAAATGTTAAATAATATATATTATTAAAAAATATAGATTGGTTTGGTTTGATTCGATACCAAAAATCATGAACTGAACCGAATCGAATGGTTTTCTAATTTTTGAAATCGTATTCGATCAAAACCGAACCAAACTGACTGATTTAGTATGGTTTGGTTCGATTTCGTAGTTTGGTGCTTTCGATTTAATTACATCGCTACATTCAATAATCAACTTTGCCCTTCGCACTATCTTGGATACGCTCTAAGCATTTTCTTAATTATGATTTAAAGATATTGATAGATGTGTGTTGATGTGGCAAAATGCACAGCTTGGGCCGTCCTTTAGATGGGTAGGATATCTGGGCTTGTAATCGTCCTCCTTGAGCGTGTTAAGATCACAAGAACACCTGAGTAGAAGTGCAAGGCAAGGCCTCGCGAAACCCCTCCGGCGTGAGAGTAAGTATCGAGTGATTGTCAAAAGGTAAATTGACAGAGTAACGAGGCTCAAGAAAGTGTGTGTGTACCTTGTTGATGATTATGGAGAGGTATTTATAGGCCCTCAAGGTGATTGAATCCGTCTAGGATTCAGTTTCCATAATTGCCGAGACAATCAAGGAGGAAATCCCTTGATTTTAGGCGAAACAGGCGGTTGACCGCGAAGTTATAGGAGTTGATAAGACAAGTATTCCGCCTAAACATGGAAACCTTTGACTTGCCTTGGAAAGCAAGCTACCAGCGTCTCATGCTTGATGTGTGCTCGGGCGAGCAGGGCTCTGTCCGACGATTCTGTTTGTATTGATCCCTGAACTTGTTAGTCTGAAGATCGGCCTCGGGCAGCAAGGTCCACTGTGCAAAGTAAGTCCGATTCCTTTGCTAAGCATGTATGAGTCCCGATCATGGTCCCTGGTCGGACAGGCAAGGCCTTTGCCCGGCCAGGTTTGAGTGAGGATTATGCTGCTCGGTGCTCGCTGGCTCTCTCGTCTTGCTTCTTGTCTCATCTTGCTTTCATTTGGGCCGTGGGCCCCGTGAGGTCTTGTGCCGTGACTAGCACGTGATGCTAACTCGTGCCTTGCTCGTGACCCAGTTTGGGCCGGGTATATCATGTGTGAATTTTAATTTTTTTACTTTGTAAGATTGAATGAAAAATAAGAAAGAGGTCGAGTGAAGTTCAAAACCATAAACCGAGTTAGTAACTCCTCAAAGAAAATAAATCCAATATATTTCATTATTGCTAAATTGTTGAAATGAGATTATTTGATTAGATCGAGGGGGCATATTTGTCATTTGAATATTATGTCGCTATTAATGTCTATACTATACATCTCGTCATAGTTAAAATGTCCGCTATTTTATTTTAGTATATTTCATATAAAAGATTACTTTTAAAAGATCATTACATCTTCGTGTTTGTGTCTATGACACGTTACAATATATCTGATTTCGTTAATTGAAATAATAACGTCTAAATAGAAAATGCGATTTTAAAAAAATGTTACAGTTAAGGGGTATATTACTTTAAGTGATAGTTGAGGGGCGCTATTCGAACTTGACCTATAGTTACAGGGGGTTATTTGTAAGGAGTTATATATAATTAACATATGAACTTTTGATTTTGCGGCGGAATCAACCCCCATGGCTACATAATGTCAGTTAATCAATTGAGCTTTATTGTGATATTATATTAATATAAGATTGATGTTTTGTAAAAGGTGATAGTTTAGAAGATTAATCTCATGGTGTGACTGCTCATAATATTAATTGTAGGGGGTGACTTTGTAATAGGATGAGAGAAAATAAATAGTTAAAAGTGGATAACTACTCTCACACATGTGAATGTGAAAGTGAATCTCAACCATTAAATTTTTTAAGGTAATTCAATCTCAACCCCTAAACAGTTTTAGTCAGTTGCACATGTGTGAAAATGAGCTCTATTGTAATATAGATGATTAAAATTTCCATCAACCTTTCATAGTACTCTCTACGGGCCTGTTTGATTTAGCTTATTGATATGTGCTGATGACTTATTACTTATGACTGATGACTAATAACTGGTGATGTTTGATTTAATTTTTTAAAAGTGCGGATTGGCTTTCATAAGTTAGTCTGTGTGTTTGATTAATAAGTTGAAATAGTGTTGAAATCAAATATAAATGCTTAAATAGCATCATCACAAAATGTGGTTTACATTATTATTATTATTATTACTATTATTATTAATAATAATATTAATTTTAATCATATTATTATTATTATTATTATTACTTTTTTATATTATTTTATTAATATTAATGCAAATTTTATCACTATTATTAATTATTACTATTATTATTATCATTATTATTGACTTTATTATTATTATTATTATTATTATTATTATTATTATTATTATTATTATTATTATTATTATTTTATTAACATTAATATTACTTTTATTATCATTATTACTTATTATTATTACAATTATTTTTACTATATTATTATTAATATTACTTTTATTATTATTATTATTATTATTATATTTATCATTATTAATACTATATTTATTATTTTTATTATTATTATTATACCAATTATCATTATTCATATTATAATTTATTTATATTATTATAATTCCTTTTATTATAATTATTTATTACAATAATAATAATTATTATTATTAATTTTTGTTTTTATTATTATTATTAAGAATGATAATTTTGAAATATATAAAATTTCAATAAAGAAGATGACTCACATGTTTTTTAAAAGTAGAATTAAGCACTAGGCTTAGTGCTTACAACTTATGGCCTTATATGTGCTTTAAGTGGCTTGTACAAGACGTATAACTTATCTTATCATAAGTGAAATCAAACGCTTCAAAATCAACTTATGGTAAGTCATAAATCATAAGCACTTCCAGATAAGTCAAATCAAACATGCCCTATATATGTTACAAACATCTTGATTATACTCAAATACTAGTTATAGAGCCCGTGTTCCGCACGGGTTCTTTTGGTAATAATACTAGTATAATTTTTAAATGTGACATACATTTCTTCTTTTGATAATAGTAGTAGTATAAGTTTTAAACTTTTAGGTATTATGATTTAAATATTGGTATATAAAACCAACATCATTATATATATATATATATATATATATATATATATATATATATATATATATATATATATTGGTAATAATAGTGGAAGCCTTCTAACCAACGTGAGATACATAATAATAATAGTAAAAGTTTTTTTATCTGAAAACTTTTGAAACCAACATCATTTTCTAACGAATATGAGATACATATATTCTATTAATAATAATAGTAGAAGTCTTTTATCTTAAAATTTTTGAAATCAACATTATTTTCTATCTAATATGAGATACATGTGATATTGTTAGTAAAATAATTTTATTTACCAACTTTTAAACTAAAATAATTGTTTGTAACCAATGAAGAATAAATCATTTTTATTGGTAAGATTTTACTTAAGGACTTTTAAAGCCAACATCAACTTCTAACAAATGTGAACATATATCTTCTTTTGTTAGTTTAGTAAAAAGTCATTTATCTAAATAATTTTTAAACCAACATCAATTTTTAATCAATGTTTGTTACATCACTTTTATTTGTAATTATAATAGAGATTCATCTTAAATTGGTTATAAATTAATGTTGATTTTAGGAATCATTAAAGTACTCACCTAATACTTGTTGAAAAATTAGTGTTTTTAGTGAAAGAAATTGTGCAACTTGAGGCACAAATTTCTTTACGTGTCATTTGTTTGTTGGCAAAGATAATTGTGCAAATGTGTTCTACTTGGTGAAAGCATCAAAATGATATATTTATTTGTACAAATTGAGTTTTGGATGAATAAGATATCAAAGTTTAAAATATGGTGTTAGAAGTGAGTCATTAGAGTAAAGTATCGCACAATGTCAATATAATAAAATTATCTCATATTGGTTAAGAAATGATATTGGTAATAAAAGTCTTTCTATATAAGATTTCCACTATTTTTAACAATAGAAGAAATTAATAGTAAATGATTAATATCACAATATCATATTAACTATTATTTTTAGCTAATAGCTAGAAAATGAAAAGTCTCAAGTCAAATGATATGGAGATTTAAGAATTCAACAATATCAAAAGTTGGGTGATGTGATACATCTCTTGTATTGATAATGTTATAAAAATTCTTTTATCTAAACATTTTTATAATCAATATATATTTCTAAATAATGTGAGATACATCTCTTTGTAACCAATATGAGATATATTATCTATAAATTAATATTTTAAATCAATATCACTTTCTAACCAATGTGAAATACATCTTTTCTATTGGTAATAAGTCTTTTATAAAAAGACTTTTAATACATACATCACTCTCTAACCAATGTGAAATACATCTCATCATTTAGTAATAATAGTAGAAGTTTTTTATTTTAAAACATCTTAAACCAACATCTCTTTCTTTATAATGGGATACATCTTTTATCTTCTCTTCTCTTCTATTGATGATAAAAGTATAAGTTTTTTTTTTAATCTAAAGACTTTTAAAATCAACATCACTTTTTAACCAATGTATGGTGTATCCTTTTTATTGGTAATAATAGTAATTTAAAACCAACATCAATTTATAGCAAATGTGTGATATATCTCTTCTATTGCTAATAATAGTAAAAATATTTTATCTAATCTAAAATAATTTAAAATCAACATCATTTTCTAATCAATGTGAGATATACATTTTTATTGGTAATAATGGTACAAGTCTTGTATTAAAAGACTTTGAAAACCAACATCACTTTCTAACTAATGTATGATACATCTCTTCTATTGGTAATTAATAATAGTATTTTTAAAATCAATATCAATTTCTAATCAATGTGAGATACATAATTTTCTATTGTTAATAATAGTAAAATATTTTGTAACCAATGTACATCTATTGTAAAAGTGAAAGCCTTTAGTCTATAAACTTTAAAATATAACTTTTCTTTTTAAATAATGTGATATACATATATTTTATTAGTAATAATAGTAGAAGTCTTTTACATAAGACTTTCAAAACTAACATATTTTTTCTAAACAATGTAAGATACATATATTCTATGGTGATAAGTAGAAGTCTTTTATCAAAAGAATTTTAAAATCAACATCAATTTATAATCAATATTAAATACATCTCTACTAATATTACCATTAGAAGTAATGTTTCTTATATTGGTTCTAAATTATGTTAGTTTTAAAAGTCATTAGAAGTCTTTTATCTTAAAACTTTTGAAACCAATATCATTTTCTAACGAATGTGAGATACATTTATTCTATTAATAACAATAGTAGAAATCTATTAATAATAATAGTAAATGATTAATATCACAATATCATATTAACTATTATTTTTTAGCTAATGGCTAGAAAATGAAAAGTCTCAAGTTAAATGATATGGAGGCTTGAGGATTCAACAATATCAAAAGTTAAGAGAAGTGGACATAACCATAGTGCTTCTCACCAACTTTATATATATATATATATATATATATATATATATATATATATATATATAATTATGATAAATTCTAATACTATTTTTATATCTCTTAATTTGAATGAATAGGAAGATGTGCTTATATATCAAGAGCATCACCAATTCAATTCTTCTTAACACATCTTCTTAACTGAGTTTCATTGTCATCTACAAATTTTTTTTCTCTATATTCAATTTAAAAATATATTTTCTCATTCATAATATTTTTAACACATCTTTTTAGCTGAGTCCCATTGCCAAAAAAAAAAATGTTGTCCCTAGTGACTCTTTTGAGCCTGTGAAAAGAATGGTGTGTGCTAAGCAAACAAATGACCCTCATTCAACGTTCGTTTCATTTACCCGTATTTACTCACTCATTTAGCCTAAACACTTTATCCTACCCTTCAAGAGAGCTTAAATTGAATATTCATGTGTATATTGTTCGTTTTTGTTAAGTTTGTGCTTTCTTGTGTTACGTTTTTGGCTATTGTGGTGGGAGCGAAAAAAAAGAAAATGGGTATTGAAAAAATGTTTTGATTGGTAGGTTGAATGAAAAAAAATGAAAAGAAGAAAAAAAGGATGAAGTTAGCGTGCCTTGAAAAAAATTGAGCAAGAAAAATGCAAAGCCAAGGCTAATCTGATGGGTGTTACTACTCCAAGAGTTTGATTTGGAGATTCGCGACAAGAAAGGGACAAAAAATGTGGTAGCCGATCACATGTCAAGATTGCAACAGGATGTTAGAAAAAATGAAGAGGGTGAGCTACCTATTGATGACTCTTTCCCGAATGACGAATTGCTTGCAATCTCTGTTAAAAACGCACCATGGTACGCCGACTATATGAACTACTTGACAAGTGAAGTATTTCCTCCGGACATGTCTTATCAACAAAAGAAGAAGTTATTTGCTGATTTGAAGTATTATTATTGGGACGAGTCTTTGTTGTACATGAGGTGTGTGGATGGAATCTTTAGAAGATGTGTGCCCGAAGAAGAAGTACCAGATATTCTTTATCATTGTCACTCTTCATCATATGAAGGCCATGCAGGCATGTCTAAAATCGCTACTAAGATCCTCCAGTGTGGGTTTTATTGGCCTACCATATTTCAAGATGCTCGGAGCTACGTTTCAGCTTGTGATAGATGTTAATGGACATACTACATATCGAAATGAAATGAGATGCCTTTTAATGGCATTTTAGAAGTAGAAGTATTTGACATTTGGGGGATAGTCTTTATGGGACCATTCCCATCTTCCTTCAACAACAAGTATATCTTGGTCGCCGTTGACTACGTCTCCAAGTGGGTTGAAGCCATTGCAGCCCCAACAAATAATGCAAGGGTTGTGGCAAAATTCTTGAAAAAGGTTATCTTCCCCATGTGTGGAATACCTAGAGTGGAAATAAGTGACAAAGGCACATACTTCATTTAAAAGCAATTTGAAAGTCTTTTGAAGAAATATGGGGTGAAGCATAAGCTTGGTTCGGGGTACCATCCGCAAACCATTAGGCAGGTCAAAATCTGTAACATGGAGATCAAGATTATTCTTTATAAAACTATCAATCAATCAAGAAAAGATTGGTCTTTGAAGCTTGACGATGCATTGTGGGCAAACCGAATTGCTTTTAAAACTCCTATTGGGATGTCTCCATTTCGATTGGTTTATGGGAAGTCTTGCCATCTTCCGGTGGAGCTTGAGCACAAAGCCTTTGGGCAATCAAAGCTCTTAATCTCAACATAAAGAACGCGGATGAGAGAAGGTTGCTTTAGCTCGGTGAGCTTGATGAAATACGCCTTGATGCAAATGAGAATGTCTGGATATAAAAGGAGCGCATAGAGAGATGGCACGATAAACACATTTTGCCTCGGGAATTTCATGAAAGAGACAAAGTTTTACTTTTTAACTCCAGATTGAGGCTTTTCCCTGGAAAGCTTAAATCTAGATGGTCCGAACTATTTGTTGTGTGCAAAGTTTATCCCTATGGAGCCATGGATATTTGGAGCGAGTCGGGCGGTACATTTAAGGTAAATGGTCAACGTTTGAAGCATTATATAGTTGGTGAGCCATTGGAGAAAGAGGTTGTGCACCTTGGCCTTTCCCCGTCATCTTCTGTGAATTGATCTGTGGTAGGTCGAGCTAATGACCTTTAAAAAGCGCTTCTTGGGAGGCAACGCCCAAGTCCTTTTACCTTGCTTTTCTTTTAATAAATTTTTTTTATCTTTATTTTCTTTCTAAGCATTGATCGCGTTCGTAGTTTTTCTTTTCTTTTGTTATTTTTATTTTGTAAGATTTGTGTAAATGAGAAGGAAGATTTTGCTTAAGAGATGCATACATAAAGGTGTGGAACGAAATTTTGAAGTAGCAAGGTGCGATATTTTTCGCACCTGCGAAGTTGAAAAAGGAAAAAATCGAGGTTGGGCAGTGAGTTTTGCACCCGGCTTAGGATATTTTTCGCACTGTATTGAAGGCTGCAAAAGTTATATTGAGAAAAAAAAAAAGGTTTGGGTAGTGAGAATCACACCCTGGGTTGGAAATCCTTCGCACCCTCTTTAATACATACATACATATATACATACATACATACATCGTAGTTTTTCTCTCTTTCTCTCCTGTTACGACGCACAAACATCCCCCCTCAATTGCCCTTCTTTTGGTTCAACGCCGCCCCTCTTCTAAACCCCCAAAATCTAGGGCTTCACCTTCCAACCCATCGGCCTTCTCTCACCCAACGCCGACTTCATATCCGACCTTCAACCTCTCACCGACACCAAATCCCTCCCCCTACTTCTGCAGACACCTATGCATGTGTATTACACTTGTGGGGTAATCTTGGATTCATTTGCATGCTAGTTGATAGTTGGTGATGATTCCCTTGCTAATTCTTTCTTGGGAATGCTTTGAGTGAAACACGAGGGTGAGAGAAAACACGTGAGGGAGTGTTTGTGAGGTATCTACATATTTCATGATTTTATTATTGGTGCTAGGCTAACAAAGAATTATGTGTACCTTATGGATATGTTAATTAGATTTTTGATATCACGGGGATTTTCTTGAAATTCTTACTAGATTTAGGCTTGGCATGGGCATTTTGGTAATGAGATATGATTTAGGTCATTCTGGACAGTTTGAGCCTTTTCTCGCCTACCCTTTTTGAAAAATATTGTCCCTAGTGTCCCCCTTAAGCTTGTGAAGAGAATGGTGTGTGCTAAGCACACAAATGACCCCCATTCGATATTTGTTTCATTTATCCATATTAATCACCTATTTAGCCTAAACACTTTATCCAACCCTTCAAAAGAGCTTAAAGTGAATACTCATGTGTATATTGTTCGCTTTTGTTGGGTTTGTGCTTTCATGTGTTACATTTTTGGTGATTGTGGTATGAGAGAAAAGAAAGAAAAGGGGTACGAAAAAATATGTTAATTGGTGTGTTGATTGAAAAAAAAAATGAAAAGAAGATAAAAAAAAAAAAAAAGATGAAGTTAGCGTGTCTTGAAAAAAAATTGAAGCAATGAAAAATAACGATTGTATGTGCTCTCAAGAGGAAATAAGGGGGCAACTCAAGAGTCACTTCCAACTTTTTCTAGTTTTGACATTTTTATGCAGAGTAATTATATGTGTACCTAGTGAGTACCTAAAATAATGCACCTAATGATGTAGAAGTTGATGTGTCATTGATGGACCTTATTTTTTACTTAATTACTAACTTAATATTTAACTAATATTGGTTAAATTTCAATTCTAAAAGTTTTTTTTAAAAAAAAAAAGAAAAAAGAATTAAACCAAAATAATTATGAGATCGATAAAAAGCTTCTTCCACTCCCTGGAGCTCTGCTTATCTCACCGCTCTTACGCAGGAGATCGATAAAAAGCTTCATCGCGTTCGTCTTTTCTCCCTTCCCCAATTCCTTATCTTTTTTTGTCTCTTTGCTTTTATTAATTTGATTGTGCCATTGGCGTTTATTTTGTTTGTTGCCGACGTTAGATTCCCCATCGCAGTGGCCCAATTTATTGCAAGAGCTTTTCGTCGATATTACTTTTTTTTTTCTTTTTTGAAAAAAAACCTTTTAGGATTGAAATTTAATCAATGTTAGTTAAACATTGAGTTAGTAATTAAGTAAAAAATAGTTTCATCAATGTCACATCATCTTCCACATCATTAGGTGTATTATTTTAGGTACTCATTAGGTACCCATATCATTACTTTAGTCTTTAATTTACTTCTCATTTACTTTCCATTAACTTCCCATTTACTTCCTATTTGTTCTTATTTATTTTTGGATGTCTCTTGGTGAGACAAAGGGAAGAAGAAAGGCTTATGGAGGGATGTTTTTACCTATTTATATCTCCTTCTTCCCCTCCTAAGATATAAAACTTTTACTTCAATTTTCTCATCTCAATTAGCTAGACATAGATAAACACTTTGAAATAATTTTGTCTTGGATTAATTTATGTTTGCAGTTTCTAGTTCGTGAATTCATCATTCGGAAGTATTTTTGGATAACAAGTTCTTCGTCTTCCTTTCTCTTTACTTTTATTTTTATTTTCATGGTTATTCTTAAAATGTTTATACTAGTTCCTTTAATTATGTGTGAGTAGTTTCATAATTCTAGGATTAAGTGTAGCCCATAATAAATTTATAAAGAAAGTATCTACCTTTCCATTTATTTGAATGTTGTCCATTTTGATTCGATTTTAGCTATATTTATAATTGTATAAAATTGTACTAGCGAGGGATCGAAAAGTGAAACTACTACGTTTATGCAATAATCTTACTTACTAAACTGAAGGACCGAAAGGAGAAGTGTAGGTAACGGAATCCTAAAATCGAACTAGAAATTCATGAGAACGATAGTTGATTAAATTTCTAAAGGCTAAATGAATTTTAGGACATAATGAGTTTAGTTTAATTCATTGAGCGAAACATCATATTTGAATTAATCTATGTACGGTTGAGAGTAATTCAAAAGAATACAATTAGCTATTTTTATGCAATTCACATCCAAAATTTGACATTCATTGTCAACTGAAAGATTGTTATGGAACTTATAAATTCATTGTTGTGATGAGCCGAAATCCTAGATGTTTTTTAATTATTGTTTTAAATCAAAAATCTATTTTTGCGTTTTAATTTAGTTAATTTAGTCTTGTTAATTTAATTTACTCATCACAATCAAAATCTTGAAATCAATCTGTCTAGATTATTTTAATTGTGAGTTTTCGGTACTTGATTCAAAGTTCATGTGGGATCGACATCCTAAATACTACTCGAATAGCCGTGTACTTGTGGAAGGATTTAGTGATCAATTAAAAATCACACAACAGAATACTTGGTTTATATATATACTGGGTAGGGGTGTACGTGCGTGGTTCGGTTTGGTTTAGGCCAAAACCACGAACCAAATTGCCCCTATTGATTCCAAAAAAATTCAAACCGAACTGAATAAGGCATGGAACCGAACCAATTGCTTTAGTTTGATTCAATTTTGTAGTTTATATAAAAAAACTAATAATCAACTTAATCAACATTAATAATAACAATACAAATAAGATTTTAATTTGCAATTAACATCAATAGTTTGTTTGGTTTAGTGTGTGTGTGTGTACATATATATATATATATATATATATATATATATATATATATATAAGATAACAAGTGTTATGTAATATATATTATAAAATAAATAAATAAATAAAAATATATAAGTTGATCTGGTTCGGTTTGATTCGATACCTAAAAATATATAAGTTAATTTTTTTTATTTCTTTGATCTCGTCAGTTTCTTTTCTAGGTTTTTTAAAAATTTATCTTCAATAATTAAAAAAATTAAGAATTAAAAAACCAAAGTTACAAAAATTGTAATATAAAAATACTCTTAGTCATATACATGATTTTATTTTATAGAGAGTTATTGATTAGTTGAATTAAAGTAATAAATTTTAAAGTATTTGAAGCTTGGCTCTGAACATTTAGTGCAAACATTTATCACTTAATTATTTATGTAAAAATAATTAATTTTGATTGTACTTTTAGTAATCATCACTTTTGTCCAACGTACTCCGTACTACTCCCTCCGTCCATAAATAATCGTCTTAGTTGACCCGGTGCACAGTTTAAGAAAAAATAATTGACTTGATTATTTATGTTGGTTTAATTTGTAGTTTCTTTTAAAGCTCATGTGTATGTGGCCCATAATTAAAGTATGGTGAAAAAGTAAGGGTAAAGTGATAAAAATGATGTTTTAAAAAGGTAAGTTTCAAACTGAACAATTATTTTTGAACGGATGAAAAAGATAAAGAGGACAATAATTTAGGAACGGAGGGAGTATTTATTTGAACAAGATTAATTGTCATTGTCTTTTCAATAGTAGTTGCACTTTTGTCATTTTATTATCTAACTTTCAGCATGACGATGTGTTAAATTAGGGGCCAAAATGTAATTCTCCCTTTCTACCAAAAATTCTTACACTTTCCACCCCTCCCTCTTCAAGTAACACCGTAGCAATTAAATTAGGGAAAATGGCAAAATTGACTATCTCCGATTATTTACGAGCAACCTCATCGATGAGTAAAGTTTTCATTTACTGACCGCTTAGAAATTTTTTTTAGGCAAACAACCCTCTGATCATTATACACGTCAATCATATTATTTGTATAGATTTTAGTTGGTCACATGTCATGATCCAAAGATTGTTGTATAAAAAAAATCCTACACCGCGGGATGAAAATTTAATTCTTTTGAAATTGACATTTTTTTCTTATTTTTTCATTTGCTTTCCGTACACCTTTATTATTAGTACTCCCTCCATCCCAAAATTATCGTTTGGGTTGATTTGACGCACGGTTTAAGAAAACACATTTGACTAGATTATTAATATTAAAAACTTAAAAAAAATCAATTATTTTGGAACGAATGAAAAAAAGAAAACAAGACAGTAATTTTGGGATGGAGAGAGTACTTTTTATCCTAATTCCCTGACTATCCATTTCCGTTTCATGATAAGTGTTTCCAAACTCTCCTTCTTCCCTCAATTTGCTTTGCTAGTTACTACGACATTACTTAAATGAAGCCGAAAGTGTAAGTGTTTTTGATAGAAAGTGAGAGTTTAACTTTGACTCCTAATTTTACACGTCATCGTGCCAATTGGCATGTGTTAACGTCGCATTATGACTTGTGTTGGGATTTTGACGAAAGATAGGCAAAATGGCAAAACTGTAACTAAACTTGAAAGTACGGTGGCAATATTATTAAAAAAAAAGTACAATAGCAAGATTTTCTAAGTAACAAACTCTATTTACATAATTCTTAATAACTTTAGGGGAAAATCTATCCCATATTCCAACATCAAAACCTTTAAATATCTATACAAGGTCCTGGTGAAATGAAACATAATTAGCTACAATGCAATCAAGCTAAAATTTCTTGGAGTTGTACATTTTTCAAACATCGAAGCCGAAGCCATAACGATCAGTTGCCACCAGTACATCATCGCCTAGCTAATCAATATTAAAATTCATGGCAGCTTCATCTTCAGTTCTCCATTTTTTTCTTTTGTCCAGTCTTCCTCCAATTGTTGGAGTCTGCGGATAGCTAGCAATGCAATCACTTAGGTTTGATCTTTCTCAGCACCTGCATTTTAAAAGTCAACAAATGAGAGATAATTTTATTTAATGGGCTAGCTAGTTAAAATGCAAAAAATATATGAGTACCTTTCATTGGATGGTCTATCTCAATCATGGTTCTTCTTTTTGTCTGAGTTGTTTACTGGTGCAAATCTAGCCAAGAATTTGAGTTCGTCAATGAAAAATCAACTTTTATGTAATGAAGAGATCGAGAGAGATAGAGAGGGAGAGAGAGAACCTAGAGAGTGCAGGGCAAGTAGGGGGCTTAGCGGAACATTTCGATATATATTCCTTTCATCTTCGTGGAACTTGAACCATGAGCCCTAGTAGTATCGCTTAAATCATTATCTTCCGTTAGATCACTTATGTCTAACGTTTTTTTGCCGGTATCAGTTTTCTGTAACAGTTAAAACATACGAGAATTTTAGGATCAACTTGCATTTAGAATAAAATGCTAGAATGTCTGAAAATGAAATTGAGGGAAAATTAACTTAGACCTGAAACTTGGCTGACGAAGGGTCGCAACTTTTCTAGAGTTTCCCATTCATTTACACGAGAAACTAATTCCGTTTGCAGTGGCTCAGATCGTCCAACTAAAAATCATAAAATAGCCGTAACCAAAAAGTTAATTACTTCTTTGATGAATATATGAATTCCGACAACTGAATTAAGGAAATTTAAAAAGAAAGAAAAATATTAACTTTTGTCATTACGCTTATCTTCAGAACAATAGCGCAAGCCCTCCGTGAATATATGAGATAACGAATAATCATTGTTCTCGTCAACTTTTTGAGGGCTGGGATTTGAGTTTGAACTCATGATATTCGTTTGGACTTGACACGCAAAGATTTTCCTATAATAAAATTATTAACTTTGAGATATGCATATGATTAACACTAAAATAGAAAGTTCAGGAATTGAAAAAGGACAAATCTATATATAGCATGTTCAACCTCAACAATAGTTGTTTATCTAGATCCGTATTTCATGGAAGTATACTCCCTCCGTCCCAAAAAAAAAAATAATGATGCCTTGGAAAGAAAAAAAATCTCCCAAAATAAATAACATTTTAGAATTTCAAGACAAATTTATCAACATTTTACCAAAATTGACCTTACTAAATAGTCTTTTATTAAATATTGTATTGAGAATGTTTTAATGCATTGAGAATATGAAAACATTAAAAATAATAAAAAATGGGTGGATCAGTCTTTTTATAAGCTTTCTTAATAGCATCCTCAATGTGTATATTACAGTATTCTAAAATTCCCCGTCTAGCTCCGCCACTACAAGAAAACAGGGCAACATCAACGGAAATTCGCAACCGAATTGAAATCGGTTGCAAGTTGAAAGGCAAACTACGAAATCCAACGTGCTATTTAATTTTTTAATGGACACTGCAACGGAAACTATTTCAGTTGCAATACTTTTTCGTGGGAATAATTGGAGGGAACTTTGCCGCCAAATTAGAAACAAAATTTGCAACTGATGAAATTCTGTTTCAAGGTTATGTTTCAAATTCCGTTGCATGCTAAATGGAGGGAACATATGACGCCTAAATTGCAACAAATTTGTAACAATTTTGGATTTTTATTTTATTAAATTGCAATACCTATATAATAGAAACCTAAACCTATCCTAAATTAATTAAAACCCCCAATTTTCACACCCATCGTTTTCTCTCTCTCGTGCAACCTTTCTCCGCCGACCGCCGGTCTCTCTCCTTCGGCCTTCTTAACTGCTGTCGTCTTCTTCCAGCGCTACACCTCACGCCGTCATCCTCACTCTCGGAAAGGAGTTTGGTGGATTGATTTTAACGATTTCACTTCCTTCGAACAAGGTATTCTCTCCCCCTCGATGTATAGCTATGTTCAACTGAGTTTAAGGATGTCGTCTTTTTAGTAATTGATGCGTGTTAATTCTCTATTTAGAAGCTTATTTTTTTTAGAGACAAACACACCTTTGCGGGGTCCAAATTTTACTCCCTATGATATTCTTGTTCCTCCTGGTTCCTGTGGCAATTCGAGCATACATAGGTATTGCTGCACTACAATAGAGTACAAGTACGTCTAAAGCAGGGGCATCACATATAGCTGCACTACAATAAAGTAAAAAGTATTTGTCTTGATGTCAACATTTTGCAGTTGTGATTTTCCCAGCTGAGTACACTTATAACTTATAAATAGAAGAGGAATGCCTTCTAAGTAACTTGGGTTCTTTTTCTTTTTCTTTTTCCCTTTGAGAAATTTAGTTTTGTCTATGGCTAAGTGGAGACCCACGGACTTTGCCATGAGGGTGTTCTCTTGGCCTTTACTCTTAGTAGTAAATAGTGTATAGGAATGAAGTATTTCAATCCCAACAAGGGACGCGAAAGCTAATGCTAGTAGTTCAATCCCCAATCATAAGGCTGATATACCACTTTCAACTGAGTGTTGGCAAGCAGTTCCAAAAGAGCTTAGGATTCCGTTGGCTCCAAGTAATTTGCTGCATGTTTCAATACCTCCACCTCATTCTTGCCAAAATCTACACTATACCATCTCAGTATCTTGCTCACTGAAGCAACATTGGCATCTAGATCAAGAATGAGTGTTCCACTTCTTAAGAAGTCATGAGCAGCCTCCACCAGCTCTTTATCAATGTTCCCAGGAGAGTAGCATCGAGAGCAGGTGCAGATCGGTTACCATAAACCAGGGAAAAGTGAACAAGAGGCTCAGGATATGGAAGCACCACCTTCAACCGTTTATCTCTTACACCAAATGGCTTAATAAGATTGTATGGCGGCCTCTGATTGCCCCTTAGGATGCCATTGTGAATTGCAGAAAGTGAATAAGTACAACCGCCAATAACATATTTAAACTCTCCAAACAATTTCCTTCGTTCCATAGCTCCAACTGGATGACCCCACACTAATATCGCATGAATGGCCATCATATTGTACAGATTAATAAAGAAAGCAAGCCTCTCCTCCCTAGCCATATCCTGCATATTAACTCTCTGAAGTTCCTCAATTGTCCTCAAGTACCTTGCGAATTCCTCACTGTCGTGGATGTTTCTATAATCAACATGCTTTTCATCATCTGATGTGTATGCTTCAAAAATAGCATAAGACAAAAATCTCAGCCTTGATGAAATTTCAATTATGGGCTTTGGCTTCACCTCAATTCGGCTTCACCTCAATTATACCCCTGATGTTTTGACATTGAGATACCTGGGGTCATGGTCCAGAACCGTGCAAGTGATTGCCATCCTCAAACACATTCTCATCAAGAACATGCTGGAAGAAGAGTTTGCTTGCTAGCTTGCGACCGAATTCAATAGCCTCTTTTCTTTCCAAATACTGATCTTCTAATAAGAAATCAACGGCTTCCGAGCCAAGAAAACAATTGGTAACTCTGCGCATTTTATAAAACTGATCCTTAACAACAACATATTCCTTCATTTTCCAAACTATGACAACAACTCATCAATACCCCCACAAAGACTGACATGTCATCTTCACGAAAGTGGTGGCGAGGAGCTTCAAATGACGATTTCCAAGAATTACATACTCAATCTTCTCATCAAGCTTGCGGACGCCTCCAAACCTCAAGTAGCTCATTTAACCCTCCAATAAGGACTTCATTAAAGAACACTCTAGAGAATAGAAGACCCAGAATCCTCTCCACTCCAGCTTTTCGGTAGGGTACACATCTATGTTAACCTCAACATACCCGAGCCTTTTCCTATGAAGAAACTTGATAGGAGCGCAAAAGTGTGATATTATTAACTGTTTTTATGATTAATTATAGAGTAAATATTACACTTTTGGTTGCTTTTGGTTGTTAATGTTTGTAGGTGTGAAGGGAGCCGCAAAAGAGGAAAACTAAGGAAAAAATGTTGGATTGCAAGAAAATAAAATTATGTGTCACACGGCATGTGATATTCAAATTTTGAGTGAAGGCGTTGTCAAGTTGTGAATTTTCGAACATCCGATCTCTGGGCGTTAGGAAAGTCATTATTTCTTCCTAATTCTATTTATTTATAAAAGGAAAAACCGATTTGGAAGTTGTGGGTGGTTTAGGAAGTTATTGGTAGTTTTAAAACTACCAAGTAGTGGCTTAGTGGGAAAGTAGAGTGGTATTTTATGCCGAATCTTTAGCGAATTAGGGAATTCGTCCGGGAGTATTAGAAAATCAGCAAGAACTTTGAAAAAAAGTCACTAACAATTGCTAGAAGAGAAAGGGTAGAAATAACTTGTATTCTTTCTTGAGTTCAACACTTGCGGAACATTAAATCTTTGGTATTTTGTAAGTATTTTAATTATGTTTAGTAGCTAAACTTCTTCTTCCACAATGAACAATTAAGTCTCCAACATTCTACTTACGTGAGATCTAAGGAATCAACTCTTGTTTCATTACAAATATTTATTCGTTCTCCGCTTAGCACGTTGCAAGATTATTGTGTTTAATTGATGTTTGTGGCGAATATTAATTAACATAATAGTCTATAGCTAGTTAACGCCGTTGATCCGTAATTGTCCTTGGTTTTAACAAAGTGGCGAGTAATGCACCCTTTAGGCATCACAAGCATAATCGGACATTACGGGACGAATAATCTTAGTTACATTTTATTGCTTCAATATGCATGGCTTTGAATCGGGTCTCGCTTCTTAATGCAACCGAGTTATTAAATCTTACGAGCCTCTCGGAGGTTGTAACTCTAAGTAGACGATGCTAACGAGCCGCCTCAACTAGCCGCCTCTTAATTATCAATACCTGTGAAGGAGAGATTGAGTGTTAGGCGTCAGTTGACACTTTTAACCGGTTTATTTGAAATCCAACAAGATATTTTTGCATCGATGATCGAAATAAAATGCGAGCTAAATTGAATCATTGGTCGGAATTTTATTGAATTAAGTCAAGCATTAACTGTTAGTTTAATTAAAGCATTAATTTTTAGTTAATTAGTTAATTAGTTTATTTTTAGTTAATTAAAAATATAATTTCATATGCATTATTTACTTAGTAAAAATTCTAAAAGGAATAAGTACAACGTTCCTCGTGGATACGATCCCGACTTACCTTATACTCATTATTAGGGAAGTAGGTGAATTAATTTTGACGAATTGACACACGTCAAAACTTTCTAGCCTCTTTGCAATTCCATCCTAACCTAGTATATAAAACAATTCTTCCTTTCATGGGTACTTGTTTGACTAATTCAATGACATCCTCCTCCTTCAATTCAACTTTGTTGTCCGTGATCAAGGCACGTGAAACCCCAATTAAGCTGGGATTCCATCCTTTCTTTCTCTTCTCGAGAGACTTCTTGACTTCACTTTCTTTGGACAAGACATCCTTCGATCACTATTGATGCTACCATTCTTGTCCCTTTATCAAGCGCATTCTCGACATCGCCATTTTTCCTGCAAAGGCGACGTAACACAGAGAGATCAAGTAACTATGCTCTTTTCCTTTACAAAGTTTTTTGGTATGGCCGCTTTCGTGCCAAATGATCCTCATGATCGGGTCGATCCAACAAGCGAGAAGAACTCCCGTAGCTTCCATCCCAAAACCTCTGCCCATCGAATACGTGCTCCTCTTCCTCCTCATAAAGGACTTCTTCAAGTATCTCCTATCCTTTCAAAGATTGTACCATCATGTGAGTTGTGTCACCCTCCTCAAGAAATAAGAACTAAATGTTTTATCTCGGGCACTTTCCTTTACCGGTCATCTTTATGTCGGATCCAACATTGAGGGTATAAAATGCATTTTTCAAGTAGAAAGTTGAATTGAGAATGACTGCTTTCTTCAGAATGCATTCTCGCTCTGGTCATCTTCCGATATCGTTCACGGCGAGTATAGTGGATTTTTCATCACGAATATCTAGTTGGAGAATGAGACTGTTTTTTTCCGTAAAATGTTTACTTTTTCTCGGTCTTCTTCTCAATATCGTTCACGTGA
Organism: Codonopsis lanceolata; assembly: GCA_013146195.2. Taxonomy (NCBI): domain Eukaryota; kingdom Viridiplantae; phylum Streptophyta; class Magnoliopsida; order Asterales; family Campanulaceae; genus Codonopsis; species Codonopsis lanceolata. The sequence continues at coordinate 16,590,550 of CM028379.1, read as the reverse complement.
GAATATTCACAGAGTTTTCACTAGTAGACAATTGAGTTGGAGAACTAGACTTTTCCAGCAGCCTTTCTCGTCATCTTTCACAATACCACTGCCCTTTCCTCAATTTCAAGATCCTCAACATGTATTTCACTTGAAGTTTCGTGCCCTGTTCCTTCCGACTATCAAGTGTATCCCCCTGCCAGGCGAAGAATTCATTCTTTCTTTTTCAATGTGGTCTTCCTTCCATAACGCCAACAAAGATGGAACCAAACACTCTAAGACGTGGTACTAAAAGAATACATACTTAGTCACACAGTGTTGACACTTGAGGAATTGCTTGCAAAGAAAGATCCGAATTTGATAAGAGAGAGGAAAACCGAGAGAGATCGACGATTAGAGGTGACGGTGAAATGGTGTTGGAGTAATTTGGGAGTGGGAATGAAACCGGCGTGAAATTAAAATTAGGGCCTTTGTCGAAGAGAGAAAGAGATCGAGACCAACGTCAAGCGGGAAATTCTTTCATAGTCAAGTCCTTAGAAGCTAATATATGATTTGTTTGTTTATTGTCCCCAATTTTTGTTTCAAAGTGATAATGATTAGATTAGTATTATGATTAGATTGATAACCAATGGACTTGAATCTTTAATAAATTATATAGTTGTAATCATCTTGCCTCATTTTGCTATATGTTCTAGATGTGCTAGGCTTTATTTGTTCCATTTGTGGTTGCATTGTAGTTGTTTATACTTGTTTCTCCCATTTTTGGTTGTTTGTGGTTTTGATCAAAAGTTATGTTATGATAAATTAGTAATACTCCTTCTCTAGGAAATCAATAAGAGCAGAGGTGATTAGAAACTTCCTCGATGTATCAATTCAATTTACCTTTGTACCATTTCTTCCCCTT
>CM028379.1:16567991-16589567 GCA_013146195.2 Codonopsis lanceolata | reverse complement strand
AACAATGTGAGATACTTTTTCTATTTTCATTGGTAATAAAAGTTTAAACTTTATCTAAATACTTTAAAACAAACATCTTTTTCTAAACAAACATCTCTTTCTAACCATGTGATATACATCTTTTCTATTTAATAATAAGATTTTTAAAACCAACATTAATTTCTAATAAATGTGAGATGCATTCTTCTATAGTAATAATAATAGTCTTTTATATAAAAACTTTTGAAATCAATATCTCTTTCTAAACAATGTGGGATACATCTCTTCTATTGGTTATAACACAAAAATAATAATAAGTAGTATTATTTTTATCTTAATAGTTTTGAAACCAACATCTTTGTAAACACATGTGATACATCTCTTGTATTGATATAAGATAAAAATTTGTTTATCTATAAATTTTATAACCAATATATGTTTTAAATAATGTGTGGATCTCTCTTTGTAACCAATGCGATATACATTATCTAAAAACATTTTAAACCAATATCACTTTCCTAACTAATGTGAAATACATATCTTTTTTTCTATTTGTAAAGTTTTATAAAAAAGACTTTAATACAACATCACTCTAACCAATGTGTAATACATCTCATTATTTGGTAATAATAGTAGAAGTTTTTTATCTAAAAAAATATCAAATAGCAACATCTCTTTCTATATAATGAGATATATCTCTCTTCTCTTCTTTTTTTATTAATGATAAAAGTAGAAGTCTTTTTATTTAAACACTTTTAAAATCAACATCACTTTTTAACCAATGTAAGATTTATTTCTTTATTTAATAATAAGTATTTAAAACCAACATCATTTATAACAAATGTGTGATATATATCTTCTATTACTAATAATAGTAAGTCTTTATATAATCTAAAATAATTAAAAATCAACATCATTTTTAACCAATGTGAGATATACATCTTCTATTGGTAATAATGAGACATACTTAACAATGTGTGATATCTCTGTTCGATCCCTTAATAGCTCTTTATATAAAAAAAAAAAGAATTTTTTAAAAAAAAAGTAGAAGTCTTTTATCAAAAACTTTGAAAACCAACATCACTTTATAACAAATGTATGATACATCTTTTCAATTTAATTAATAATAGTATTTTTAATACAAACATCAATTTCTAACCAATGTGTGATACATCTTTCTATTGGTAATAGTAGTAGAATATTTTTAACCATGTGAGATACATCTCTTGTAAAGTGAAAATTTTAGTCTAAAGACTTTAAAATCTAACATTTTCTTTTTAAACAATGTGTGATACATCTCTTTTATTGGTAATAATATAAAATAATTTATACTCAACATCATTTCTAGCCAATGTGAGATATACATTTTCTATTGGTAATAATGGTAAAAATCTTTTATCATATATATATATATATATATATATATATATATATATATATATATATATATATATATATATATTTATTTATATTTATTTATTTATTTAAAGTTGGTGAGGAGCACTATAGTTGTGCCACCTCACCACCTTTGAATAAATCTTCATTCTAAAGCATCCATGTGGAAACTTTAAAATCTTTTGGTTTTCTAGTGACTTTGAAAATCAACATCACTTTTCAACCAATGTATGATGCATTTCTTCTATTGGTACTTAATAATAGAATTTTTAAAACCAACATCAATTTCTAACCAATGTGAGATACATCTCTTCTATTGTTGAAAAATTAGTGTTTTTAGTGAAAGAAATTGTGCAACTTGATACAAATTTCTTTACGTGTCATTTGTTTGTTGACGAAGGTAATTGTGCAAATGTGTTCTACTCTAGAGTCAAAATGATATATTTATTTGTCAAAATCGAGTTTTTGATAATAAGATATCAAGACTTAAAATTTAATACTTGTTAACAAAATTAGTGTTTTTAGTGAGAGAAATTGTGCAACTTGAGGTACGAATTTCTTTACGTGTCATTTGTTTGTTGGCGAAGGTAATTACGCAAATGTGTTCTACTCGGTGAGAGCATCAAAATGATATATTTATTTATCCAAATCGAGTTTTTGATGAATAAGATATCAAAAGTTAAAGTATAATACTTATTAAAAAATTAATGTTTTTAGTGAAAGAAATTGTGCAACTTGAGGCACAAATTTCTTTACGTGTCATTTTTGTTGTGAAAAGTAATTGTGCAAATTTGTTCTACTCGACAAAAACATCGAAATGATATATTTGTCTAAATCAAGTTTTGGATGAATAAGATATCAAAGCTTAAAGAAGAATATGATGTTAAAAGTGAGTCATTAGAAGTAATATCTAACCTTGAGGAGTTTTATCCCACATTGGTTAGAAGTAATATTAGTTGTAAATTTTTTTAAAATATAAATCTTCTACTATTGACAATATAAGAACTTATAAATAATAATACTAATACACATTATCATATTGATTATTATTATGTATTATTATTAGCTAATGGCTAGAAAATCAAAAGTATATATATCTTCTATTGCTAATAATAGTAAGTCGTTTATATAATCTAAAATAATTAAAAATCAATATCATTTTTTAACCAATGTGAGATTTACATCTTCTATTGGTAATAATTGTAGAAGTCTTTTATTAAAAAACTTTGAAAACCAACATCACTTTATAACAAATGTATGATACATCTTTTCAATTAGTAATTAATAATAGTATTTTTAATACAAACATCAATTTCTAATCAATGTTTAATATATCACTTTTATTGGTAATAATAGTAGAATATTTTGTAACCATGTGAGATATATCTCTTGTAAAAGTGAAAGTCTTTAATCTAAAGACTTTAATATCTAGCATTTTTCTTTTTAAACAATGTGTTATACATCTCTTTTATTGGTAATAATATAAAATAATTTAAACTCAACATCATTTTCTAGCCAATGTGAGATATACATCTTCTATTGGTAATAATAGTAAAAATATATATAAAGTTGGTGAGAAGCCACCTTTGAATAAATTTTAATTCTAAGGCATCCATCTCGAAGGTGACTTTGAAAATCAACATCACTTTCCAACCAATGTTTGATACATTTCTTCTATTGGTACTTAATAATAGAATTTTTAAAACTAAATCAATTTCTAACCAATGTGGGATATATCTCTTCTATTGTTGAAAAATTCGTGTTTTTAGTGAAAGAAATTGTGCAACTTGAGACACGAATTTCTTTACGTGTCATTTGTTTGTTGACGAAGGTAATTGCGCAAATGTGTTCTACTCGGTGAGGGCATCAAAATGATATATTTATTTGTCCAAATCGAGTTTTGGATGAATAAGATATCAAGAGTTAAAGTATAATACTTATTAAAAAATTAATGTTTTTCGTGAAAGAAATTGTGCAACTTAAGGCACAAATTTCTTTACTTGTCATTTGTTTGTTGACAAATGTAATTGTGCAAATGTGTTCTACTCGGCAAAAACATCGAAATGATATATTTATTTGTCCAAATCAAGTTTTGGATGAATAAGATATCAAAGCTTAAAGTATGATGTTAAAAGTGAGTCATTAGAAGTAATATCTAACCTTGAAGAGTTTTATCCCACATTGGTTAGAAGTAATGTTAGTTGTAAAAGTTTTTTAAATATAAGTCTTCTACTATTGACAATAGAAGAAGTTATATATACTAATACTAATACCCCTTATCATATTGATTATTATTATGTATTATTATTAGCTAATGGCTAGAAAACCAAAAGTATATATATCTTTTATTGCTAATAATAGTAAGTCTTTTATATAATCTAAAATAATTAAAAATCAATATCATTTTTTAACCAATAATTGTAGAAGTCTTTTATCAAAAAACTTTGAAAACCAACATCACTTTATAACAAATGTATGATACATCTTTTCAATTAGTAATTAATAATAGTATTTTTAATACAAACATCAATTTCTAACCAATGTTTAATACATATCTTCTATTGGTAATAATAGTAGAATATTTTGTAACCATGTGAGATATATATATCTCTTGTAAAAGTGAAAGTCTTTAGTCTAAAGACTTTAAAATCTAACATTTTCTTTTTAAACAATGTGTTATACATCTCTTTTATTGGTAATAATATAAAATAAACATCATTTTCTAGCCAATGTGAGATATACATCTTCTATTGGTAATAATGGTAAAAATATCTTATCATATATATATATATATATATATATATATATATACAAAGTTGGTGAGAATCAATATGGTTGTGTCACCTCACTACCTTTGAATAAATCTTCATTCTAAAGCATCCATGTGGAAGCTTTAAAAACTTTTGGTTTTCTAGTGACTTTGAAAATCAACATCACTTTCCAACCAATGTATGATACATTTCTTCTATTGGTACTTAATAATAGAAGTTTTGAAACCAACATCAATTTCTAACCAATGTGGGATACATCTCTTCAATTGTTGAAAAATTAGTGTTTTTAGTGAAAGAAATTGTGCAACTTGAGGCACGAATTTCTTTACGTGTCATTTGTTTGTTGACGAAGGTAATTGTGCAAATACGTTCTACCCAGTGAGAGGATCAAAATGATATATTTGTTTGTCCAAATCGAGTTTTGAATAATAAGATATCAAGACTTAAAGTATAATATTTGTTCAAAAATTAGTGTTTTTAGTGAGAGAAATTGTGTAACTTGAGGCACGAATTTATTTATGTGTCATTTGTTTGTTGCCGAAGGTAATTGCGCAAATGTGTTCTACTCGGTGAGAGCATCGAAATGATATATTTATTTGTCAAAATCAAGTTTTGGATAAATAAAATATCAAGAGTTAAAGTATAATACTTATTAAAAAATTAGTGTTTTTAGTGAAAGAAATTGTGCAACTTGAGGCACAAATTTCTTTACGTGTCGTTTATTTGTTGACAAAAGTAATTGTGCGAATGTGTTCTACTCGGAAAGAAAATTGAAATGATATATTTATTTGTCCAAATCAAGTTTTGGATGAATAAGATATCAAAGGTTAAAGTATGGTGTTAAAAGTGAGTCATTAGAAGCAATATCTCACCTTGAAGAGTTTTATCTCACATTGGTTAGAAGTAATATTAGTTGTAAAAGTTTTTAAATATAAGTCTTCTACTATTGACTCGGTTGTTCTAAAACTCACTATATCTCACTCTTAGGCCCCGCTAGTCGCTAGGCCTCTCTACCGCCGCGACTTTCTTAGTTGCCGCCTAATCGACCAAGTCGGCGTCTACGTTGCCGGTCTGCCAGATAGATAGAAGAAAAAAAGATGAAGAAGAAGGAGGTTGTCTCGAGACTCATAATTTAGAATGAGAAAAGATTAAGAAGGATATGTTAGACTGTAGGTTGTAGGGGTAGTAGGTAGGTGGAGTAATATTTTTTTTGTTTTTAGTTCTAAACTTGGCTGGTTTATTGCTTTGAGGTTGTTGAGAATTGAGATTAAAGGTAGGTTTGTATATTTTTGTTCATTTTACAAATATAGACAAGTGTTTGATAAAATGACAAATATAAAAAAAATTAAATTTGTAGTTAATGTGGTTGATCTTTGATGTAAATTATCAAAAAATTGTAAATTTTCCTTAATTCTAGGCCACTCTATTGATGCGCCCGACTAGTCCCCTAGGCGCTAGGCGCTAGTATGACGCCTAGAGGTCGCCTAACGATTTTTAGAACCTTGCTATTGACAATAGAAGAAGTTATATCTATTGTTATATACAGCTATATGATAATACCCCTTATCATATTGAATATTAATATGTAGTATTATTAATAAGTAATAGTTGGAAGATAAAAAGTCTTACATGGATGCCTAAGAATCAATATTTATCTAAAGTGGGTGAGGTGGCACAACCATAGTGCTCCTCACCAACTTTAAATATATATATATATAGATTTTGCCAAGAGAAGAACATTTATTACTTACCTCAAGAAATTTGTCATAGACATTTTTGAGAGATTCTTTTGGATCCTTCTTGAATGCATCAAACTCTTGTATGCAATCATATATCTTGTTGTCCTTTGTATTTTGATCCCCTTCCACATATTTCACAAGAGCATCTCATATTTCTTTGGCTGTAACACAGTCATAAATTTGTTTATAGTTTTCATATGTAATAACACTTGATAAAATGTGAACAACCCCAGCATCCAGCCCATCAGTTGTTTTGTCCTCCTCAGTTCATTCTGATTAATGATTAAGAACATATTTTTCAACAGAAGTAGTAAGAGGATTTATATCGTCATCATTTGCATCAAAAGATTTTCCAACTTTAGTGTTTATTTTCATGGGATGCATATGACCATCTCTTATACATTCCACCAATCGTTTATCAATGTTGTTTATATATCTTGTAATCCTTTCTTTTCATATATCAACGTTATCTTCATCAAAAATAGGTATTTGAGTGACATTGTTTGATTGAAAAGTTTTTATAGTTGCTATGATCGAACTTTCAAGTTTTTGAACTTAGAAAAATTAGATTTTTCAAAAAGTTAAGCTCTGATACTAATTGTAAGTCCAGGAGGCAACGAAATAAGGCTAGATGGGGGGGTGAATAGCCTTTTAAAAACTTTATGGGTTGTTTTGAAAACCTTGAATAGTTGCAGTGGAAATTGTAAATTAATAGCAGCTGAAAGCTATTCAGCAGATAACATTTGATGAGCAAAACAAGTTTTCTTTGATCACTAATATATAGGGACTGAGTTGAATAACAGAGTATAAGACAATTAAATAAATGATTCAAAAATGTAATTGACAGACACTTAAGTATATAGAAGCTGCTTAAGTGTTAGAATAATTGAAGTAGCTGAAAGTAAATGACAGAGTATTTGGAGTGGTTCACAGTATAAACTGCTACATCCACTATCAAGTTGGTCAAACTTGGATTTTGAAGTGCACTAAGATTATGTATATTCTAAGTGATCACTAAAGGATCAGTGTACAGTAAAAACCAGTGTTTGAGGAGTATGATTAATAAATAATCAAACTTGTGCAACAATCAAAGATTCCTTAAAGATTCGAAAGAATAAATGATCAATCGAAACAGTAATTGTTCAAACAAGAACTAGAACAAAATAATGTATGAGAGACTATCTTAGTTGGTGTTTCAGAAAAGAAGCTCTTCAAAGAAAGATTGAAGTTCTAAGTTTGAACGAAAGCTTCAACGTATTTGTCTCTATTAGTGTGCTTTGAGGATTTGAGATTTTTGAATACAATGCATGTAGTTCTGCGAATGTGTCTTCTCCAAACCTTGCTTCATACGTTTTATAGAGGTCTTCAAATTTTGAGTCGTTTGAGAGAACAAGATTAAAACTTGAGTTTCTTGAAGACATGATGATTAAAATCTGTAATTGAATGCACAAAGATGATTAAAGACAAATAGTATTTTCTAGTATGAAATACTAAAGAGGGTGGTTAGCTAGGATATAATATTTTTGAAGAACATTTATGACATACATAAAAGTCTTCTATTGACAAGACAGATAGTACAAAAAGGCTTCTATGAATAGTTCTTTTTGTTTGAAAACAGATGACCAAATAATAAATAAATATAAGCGCATGAAGGACAATCGTTTCAATAGTGTATAGTGTTTAGCAGATAGAGAATTAAAAGATGTTAATACAGAGCTGACACGGTGGCATTAACAACTGCTAGCTACTGATGACTAAGCTTAAGCAGAAGTAATATGTTATTTAAACATAGTGGTTTAACGAATTCTGAGAGGTAGAATTTAGACTTGCTAAAGTCTAAGTAAAACGGCCTTAAGGTATAAAGTAAATTAAGACTAGTTGTTTTATCCTTAAAGAGTTCAAGTAAATATATATATATATATATATATATATATATATATATATATATATATATATATATATATATATCACCCTCCCAACCCAGTGTGAACGAAGGAAAGGAAGGCCTAATACCAAACCAGGTCGTCTCCTTCCTTCCTTCTCCCTTCCAACAATTCCCAAGTAGGGGTGGCAATTGGGTGTTACCGGTTAATTTGGATATTATCCAATAACACCTATTAAGGTTAATGGGTAGTTTTGGATATTATCCAATAACACCCATTAACCTTAATGAGTGTCATTGGATAATATCCAATATTATCCATTAATAAATGGGTATTATCCGGATAATATCCAATAAGGAATATCATTTATTATTTTGAGTATTACTTGCCTACTTATATTATGATTCACTAAACATAACATACACACACAAACTCACTCAAACACACACACATGCCAAAAAAACACACACACATGGCAAAAACACACACATGCATACACATACAAACAATGATAAGTTAATACCTTAATATTCATAAATTATAATATTTTCACCAACTTTTCACATTTAATAAAAAATTAATGGGCCCCACGTTCAACAATGACCAAGATATTTTCTTAATTTTGATATTTATCTTTTTCTTTTTTTTTTTTACACCTCAAATAAAAAGTGATATTTGCAATGCGACACTATTTTTATCACCTAATATATATAAAGTTGTCAAAATTTTATAATAGTCTTCATAGTTGTGAGATAGAAAATATACGTGTTTATTGATTTGACAATAATAAATGATTATGTAAAAGTAAGAAAAAATAAAAAAGTCAAATACCTTATTAAAAAATTAAAAATTTATATTCATTATAATTATAAATTATAAATAACAAACAAATATTCTTAATCCAAAATAAATAACAAATACGTTCATAATAATCAATAATTTTTATGATTACTTGTTCATATTTATATTAACTTTCAAATATATATCAAAAAGTGATCTAGTCTAGTGGTAACAAGCTTTGTTGTAAGGCAATTTGGTTCAGGTTTGAATCTTAGTAAGCTATGTATTTAATTGTTATTATTTTTAAGTAAAGAGCTGGTGGCGGTTGGAGGCGGTGGCCGGTGGTGGTTGCCGGCGGTGGGAGGCGCAGCGGCGGGCGGCGGCGGTTTCCAACGGTGGGAGGCGCGGTGGTGGGCAGTGGCGGGCGGCGGTGGGAGGCGCGGTGGTGGGCAGCGGTGAGCAGCGGTGGGAGGCGGTGGCCGGAGGTGGGAAATGACGATGGTGGGTGAAGGCGGTTGACGGTGGTGACATTAGTGGATAAATCCGATGGATAACCGGTTAATTATCCATAATTATCCATTTTGTTAATAATATCCATTAACACCCATTAACCTAATTGGGTGTTAATAGATAATAACCAATAAGTCTTCTATAATAGATATAACAGATAATCCAATGATTGGATAAATTTTTGCCATCCCCGAGCATGTTACATCACCCGGCGCACCACTTCCTTCTTTTCCCTTCCCAACATTTTTCCTGTCAGGCATGCTACATCATCCGACCACCCATTTCCTTCTTTCCCCCCTTCCACTAGGCGTGTTATGGATTGGTACCAAACCAAGCCTTTCCCCTTCAAGGCCAGCAATTTCACCCGGCCAATACCCAATATTGTCATTCCAACCACCACTAATTTTTTGAATTAATTGCGACGGGTCCCTTTTATTAAATTGTAACCGCCTAAGTATTTTGTTTTTTTAATTTAACCAGAAAAAGTCCACTTTCAAATTTTTTATCCAAAATATCCAGATGTTATCGCTTTTTAGTAAAGACGGAGCAATTCGACAGCTAGAAGATATTCTCTCATATCTTTCAGTCTTCATTCGTGCCTTGAATTTCATCCTCTCCCCTGGTGGAAGATATTTTCTCTCACTGCAAATTCTTCTCTTTGTAACACTGACGATGTAGTCTCTCAATTTGATTTGTTCGCGATGTGGGCATCAGATGTGTTGATGTGGGCATCAGATGTTCGATGTGACTTTCAAATGTTTTGACGTGGACGTCAGATGTTTCGATGTGGGCGTTGGATATGTTCGATGTGGGCGTCGGATGTACTCAATGTGGATGTCGGATGTTTTGATGTGGGCGTCGAAAGTTTTGGATGTGGGCGTTGCTCTTTTTCTTTTTGGAATTTTTCCCTATAAAAATTGAATCTTTTTTTCTTAATCAATGGAGGGCATTTTAAGAAAATCACTTAAAAACGTGCTACGTTGAGACTATTTTACGTTTTACGTGTAGCATGACGGATGATATATAATTGAATATAAGACATAACACTAACAAAACAAAGTAACTATTCACGAATGTTACAAAGTACGCCTTATTATTGGGGTGGACCAATGTTTGTGATATTTGTAATTCGTCAAATATCATAATCACTTATTCCCAAATTGGCAAGGATATTAAAATTCTTTCTTTTTACTTAATGAAGAATTTCCGGAAAGGAAAATATTTCTCTCGACAAACTAGAGAGAACAAAAAAGTGATTTGTCCTTTTAGAACCAAGGCAGAGGCAGTATGAACTATGAAGTAGACATCAAACAAACCACTTTTTGTGGCTCATTGAATAAACCACCCAACATCCTTTGCGTTCATAGATTTATTTATTTATTTATTTTTTTAACCAGGTTGAATCCTGGGGTAGTAGTTCCTCATCGGAAAATCACGGGATGCCTCGAATGGGTTTGAGAACATGTCAACCAAGAACACATACAAGATCCAACCTCAGAAAAAAGCAAATTGCTTCCACCAAGTATCGAACCCACGCTGCATGCCTCAAGAATCTTATGTCCCCCTCCTTTTACCACTCGGCTATGTCCCGGGGGACCCTTTGCCATTCATAGATGATTGTATGATTTGTTCGCGCGACGTGTTCTCATACTATATCGGGTCTGAGATTTATCGTTGCTCGCATTATTGAATTTGCCGTTAACCTAATAACAAGTGTTGTTATACAAGCTACTAAGGGAAAAACCTTCCGTGGGCACGAAACCAAGTGTTTACTAGAAGATTAATACAACCGACGACCCGTAACAATATTCGTAGTGAATTCAAAAACAAAAATACATGAATGAACTTTGTAATAATCAAGGTGTAGATACAATCAATGGCTCAGTACTTAATTAAATGTTTTAAGGTAAGAGATGAAATCAACACGGGATTTGCTTGGTGAACCAGTTCATGACAGAGAAGGGAGCCTTGATCAACCCAATTGCTATCTCTACCATCACTGTCAGGCACATGCAGCACGGGCATATGCAACTCAACACCATCCTGCAAATAAGTTATTCGACCGGTTGAGAACTTGCATCGAACCATGCATTATTAACAACAAATCAACAACATTCAAAAGAAATATAGTTACCCAACAATCCAGATAACAACACCAATGAACGAGAGGAGAAGGGAGACAAAGGCAAAAGGCAGACCGAGGAGAAAGCCGAGAGGGCGGCATTGGAAGCCACAACAAGTACACATGACTCCTTTTCTGTGTGCGTGTGTGTGTGTGTGTGAGAGAGAGAGAGAGAGAAAATAATTAAGAGGTGATGGACGGAGAACACAATAGGCCAGCGTCGAGCACAATTATAAATAGGATGTACCTCTGGCTGCCGCCTTTATACAAAAGCACAAAGAACTGAAAGGAGAATAGTGAATACAACATAAATAATTGAATTGTTGATTTGGAGGGAAAGGAGATTCCTATTCTACCATTAATTAACAAAAAATATAAAATATATTCTTGTTCAACGTGATTTGTTGGGTTTGGGGGAAAGGAGATTCCTAATCATATCTTGTCAATGGGCAGGCATGGGTCTGGTTTTTCGGATGCCCGAAAAAACCGACGATGGGTGACAGGTTGTGCCACCCGAGACTGACCCGAATAGAATGGGCGCCAACATTCTTGGGCATTCGGGTAATACTTTTAACACATGATAACCGACCAAGTTATTAAAAGTCGCGTTCGGCTTACCCAATAAGTGACTTTTTACACAATTACCCATCCTAATTGTATAATAAGCGATCAAGTCTGGTCGGGACCCAATTACTAGCCGAATGCCCACCTCTACTTTGTCGTCTAATAGTTGTGGGGAAATTAACTTGCAGGGGCGTGATGTATTGCACTGAAATTAACTTGCATAGGGTTGTAGGGGGAGCTACACCACGACTTTGAGAAGTTGAAGGGGGAAGTGAGAGAGAAGAAAGACAGAGAAGAAAAGAAATATGAGGTCGGCACATTTGGCTAAAGAGGAAACGTGTGTTCCGATTTGGTTTTCGCCGACATTGGATCGTTCACGGGGAACAGAGAGAAAGGGGAAGAAGAAACATAATAACAAGGGTAATTTAGTCATAATAATAATAAAATGGACGGAACTTCTAACAATAACGTCATAAGGGGGCAAACTAACAAAAAAAAATCGACAAAATAGACCAAACAAATAAAGTTTCAGAAGGTGGGACCAAATAAAAATAAAGTGAAAAGTTGAGGGACCAAAAAATATTTTGAACCCCTAATAAACTACAGGTTGCTTGTGCAGATTACATTCACAATATACTTTGTCATTACTAACAAGACTACGCTAAGAATCGCTACTTTCCATTTTGATGCCTCAAAAATGTTTCTAGCTACAGTAAGTCAATCTCCAATTCTCCATCTTTGTAAAACTGCTTTGCCTATAGCCGCATCAGCTTACCAATTTGCTCCAGGAAGATCATAAACTTTCAAAATGGCAGTTTTTATGATGATTATTTGAACTAGTATGGATCATAGTAACCACTTGCATGTGGGTTTGTTGTGGGCCTTGTGGCCAATCTGCATTAGCTCTAGCAAAGAATCTTTAGCTTGAAACCCACCTGCTATGCAATCACACTTCCAAGTTCAAACCTCTGCTTGTAATGTTTTTACCTTAGACAACTGGGAAATATCCAAGGCCTTCCACTTTGCCTGACGTCTACTGGATGCCCAAGCCACGGCTAAAGTCTTCGTCGTCATTGCGATGCAGACCCGAGTCTATTTCAAGTTTTCGTCCCATCAGATATCCGATTAGTCTTGGGCTACTGAATCCTTTTCGTCTGTTGCCCACCAAGTTGATCTTATCTCAGGCAAAGAACTTTCAAACAAGATGAAAATTCGTTTAACTATTGAGTCAATATATTCAAGGCAATAGTTCTTACTTACAATTCTTGTTAGACCCAAATGAAGCCCCTCTGCACTCTCGCAAAGTAATCTCAGAATCTGCCCTAGGCAGTTTGTGCTTAAGTCAACAACTTTACACAACTGGTTTTCCTACTCAAGCACCATCAGGTCCATCACTAACATACTCATCTTGTTTTTGCAATAAGAGATTTTCCAACGCCATATTCCTGATCACTGAGGAGTAAGGATCACCATTGTTAAGCAATTTATGAATGCGGGTATACAAAATCTCCTTGGGTCCAACCACTGATTAAGTGATCAGTCTCATGAACCACCCTCAATTACCTGTTAACATCTCTTTTCATTAGAAAATAGCAACCATCAGCCCTCCTCCCGTTGGGCCAAAGTGTGGAAGAATCATATATCCAAAAACAAGCCTATCCCTCGACAGTCGACACAATAGCATATTTGTTGATGGGGCACAGACCACACAGTAGAAGATAAAAGTAGCCAGAACATGTATCAGCTGCTCATAAATTGAAAATTACATCAGCAACAAGCTACTTTATTTTTGTTATGTGAAAAATACTTGCCTATAACACAAAATAGTCGATTTTCAGTTGCAAAACTAATTACGGTGAAAGGTTCGGAGGGCTTTAAGGTCCAAAAAGGAAATATAACTCTAAATCATATCCAAGTTCAGAGATGCACATGATAACTTGAGAAAGTGAACAAATAAGAAAACATCGAAAACTGATTACTTGGAATGACACATTACAACAGCGAGGAGATAGTACCTCTCCTTGCATCAACAGGATTGATCAAATCTTCTGTCCCCAGCTTGGAAACCTTCTAAACCATAAACAATCCTAACCCAATGAAGCCAGTATATTTAGATATACTTCTCACCTTCACTATTTCCCTAATTTTACTAATGCTATACCATCTCCCGGCATCTACTAAAGCATTTGATAATGCAATATATGCTGCCATCAGTCCAATAAAAATGTAACTTATTACTCCCTCCATCCCAAGATTATCATCTGGGTTGACTTGGCGCCCAGGTTTAAGAAAACACATTTGACTGAATTATTAATATTAGTTTGATGTGTAGTTTACTTTAAAGCCCATGTGTTTGTAGCCCATAATTAAAATATGATGAAAAAATAAGGGTAAAGTGGTAAAAGTGTTGTTCTAAAAAAGAAAATTTCAAACAAGACAATTATTTTGGGACGGACGAAAAAGGAAAGCACGACAATAATTTTGGGACGGAGTATTTAACAGGTGCTTAAGGATTACAGAGGGTGGATACCTGCTCCCTATAAAGTTAATCAACAACAGGAGTTTAGCACATATGCATAAACTTTCATACACACATACACACACACACATGTATAGATACATATACATATATAATTTTATTTTTTGGTTTCCCAAAGGTGTCCCCAAGCACCCAAGACTAATCCCCCGAGCTGGGTAGGATCATGAGTGGCGGTAAAAGCTCTCCCAACAAATTTTTGACACAGCTATGTTCCCGAAGGTCTCGAACCCGAGACATATGGTTAAGCTAGAACAGTCCCCTAGCTGATCTACTTGCCCTATTGGTATAAACTTTCACATATCATAATGCAAAAGCCTATCAAAATCTTCAACTTGAGGTCCTCCTCCACAAGAATATGACAAACTTATAGGTATCAGTGTATCTGAAAGTAAAGTGGAGCTGAACAAAAGACCCAGCTTGCTGAGCAACCAAGCAACTGCATATCCGAATTATTGTTGCCCACACGTATACAATTACCAATCACTTTACTTGTTACCTTTTTATAGGAGCATAAATAGAATCTCTCTGTCACGTTCTACTAAGCCTGTTATACTTCTCAACATCTCACCCTGTTATAAAAAAGCACAATGCACAGACCTCTTCCAACGCACCAATATAGGTCCCATCAAAGCCTTCATACACCAAACCACTGCAAAGATATACTACCAAATGCACTATTTTGGCATAGAAGACAAAAATTTCATATCCTGCAGACACATCAACTCAAGATCGCATATGTCAACCAGGAGGTATCCGAAGAAATGGCGCATATGTAGAAATTGAATGTATACCACATTACCACCACCATTAAAGGGGATCTATATACACCATAGAACCTTATATGCACTTGAAGAGTGGGATACCGTTTATATTACAGATTTTTGGGAAGGAGCATTGCTATAGAGAGTTTACATCCCATTTGCAAAACATTTAGCAGAACAATCCAGACTGACAAGAGAAAATCCTAGTCAGAAGCATGTATGAACACTGAAGGTGGTTAGTATGCAGCAAATGTCCCAATGCTTGTGATGTAGTGATAAGATATGGAAAATAGAAGAATAACAAGGAAACAAAACCTATCACAAAAACCATTTTTATGAAGTTAATCTCTTAGAGTATCTAAGAACCTGATCAAAATCATAACTAAGAAATCGGATCTTTCACTTAATAGGTAAGCCAGAGGATGGGGCAATTATAGAAACCAAGGACACCAGATATTGAACCTTCATAAAGAAGGTATGTAAACCAGTGCAATCCTATGTAAACCAGAAACTATTAAGTAGCACCAGAAAGAAAATACACATCAGATATTGATCCTTTATAAAGAACGGCGTCTTAGGAAGTTGTTAGATTCCGCAACTAAAAGTAAACCATGATGTTTAAAGAGTCAAAGAAACATATACTTAGACTTGCACGAGTAGCTGCTCACAATCTGAAAATATTAAATCAGCAAAAATATATTTCCTGTAATTAGGAGAAAAAATCTTATTTAGAACACCAAATTCCAGATATTCGATTGTGAGCTGATAAACAGTGAAAGGTTCAGAAACATGACTCCAAACCATATCCAAGGTAAGAGATGCACATGATAACTTGAGAAAGGGAATAAATAAGAAACCGCTGAACTGATTACTAAGAATGACATTGTACAACAGTGAAGAAAATCAGAGGTAGTACCTCCCCTCGGCCCTTGCAGTAACAAGTATTGTCAAATATTTAGTCCAGCATGGAAACCTTCTAAACCATCATCGATCCCAACCCAACTGAAGCCCGTATCTTTAGATATCCTTCTCACTTTCATTGTTTCCCTTATTTCAGTGACACTATCCCATCTCCCAGAATCTGCTAAAGTATTTGATAATGCAATAAATGCCCCTGGTCTGTCATCAGTACTTAACTTGAAAAGTTCATTGGAAGCTATATTTGCCATCTCTACATCACCATGTAATCTAGAAGAACTGAGAAGTGCCGCCCAAACATCAGAGTTGGGCTTTTCGGGCATTTTCAATACAAAATCCAGTGCCTCATTTAGGGTTCCTGCACGACCCAATAGATCAACCATACATGCATAGTGCTCCATTCTTGGTTTCATTGAGTAATCTCTTTCCATGCTTTCAAATATTTGCCTTCCTGTAGCAACTAGTCCAGCATGTCCACAAGCAAAGAGTACACTAAGGAAAGTTACATAATTGGGTTCAACATGATGAACTCTTTGCATTATTCTAAAAAGCTCAAGCGCTTCACCTGGATTTCCATTCTTCCCATATCCATCAATCATGGAAGTCCAAGAAAATACATTCCTTACAGGCATGCAGTCAAAAATGTATCTTGCCTCTTCTATCCTGCCGCACTTTGAGTACATGTCTACAAGAGCACTTCCCATTTTGATGTCTATAAAATATTTTGTCTTCATAAGTTGCCCTTGGACTTGTTGCCCAACTTCAAATGCTGATAGCAGCGAACAAGCCCCAATTATACTTGCAAAAGTTGATATCGTGGGCCTAAAATCCAACCGTTGCATATTAATATAAACCTCAATTGCTCTCTTAGCAGTTTCAGTTGATTTGCTATAACCCTCAATCATCGCATTAAAAACCACCACATCTTTTTCAACTGTTTTCTTGAATATCTCCTCAGCATCCTCCACGGAACCTTGTCTCATGTACCCGGAAATCATAGATGTTGAACAAACAACATTCCTTTCAAACATCACATCAAACACTCTCCTTGCATAATCGACCCTCCCACTCTTAACATACGAGTCAACCAATGCAGTAGAAAGAACTTCATCCGCCTCAACATCTGACTTCACTATCTGCGCATGAACCTGCTTCCCAAAACAATGCTCCAACTGTAAAACACAAGCATTAGTAGACGCTTTCAAAATCATCGAAAATGTAAACCCATCAGGCTTTTCATTGTTTAAAACCATTCTCCTCACCAACCGAAAAGATTCTTCAAAGTGACCATGTTTTATATAACCCGATATCAGGTAATTATAAGCAGAGAGAGTTTGTTGAGATAACTCATCGAACACTTGGCGTGCATACGAGAGACGGGACGATTTCAAGTATAGAATGATCAGTTTGATGGAGATATTAGTATTGGTTTGGAACCCAGTTTTCAGTATATAGGAATGAATCTTTTGGCCATGGTAAGGGTGGTCTGAATTGATGTAGTTTTGAAGTGCAGAGGAGAGAGAAAAAGTTGTTGGTTGGTTCAAAAGGTAGTCGCCATTTGTTGGCGGGATAGTTAGGGTAGGTGGGTCCAGTAATTGAAAACCAGCAGGGATTGATGAGAAAATTGAGGGCCTGATATCTGGTAGCTTGCCATTTTTCATCTTCCCCTTCTATTCATCTTCCCATTTATTGTCCACAAACTTAAGATTTGAACTGTTTTTTGTAACATCTAACGGACGGGATCCGGCTTAATTATGACGGCGATCTCTAGCTCCGTGCGTGGACCAACAGCTCTTTACCTGAAAGACGAACTGCGGCACCGGCGTCTCAGTTTCGCGGTGTTATGCGGGGGCGAATGACCCTTACCCATTTTAGGTGGGTAATTTGAATCGAACTTATTAACTGGTTTGACTGGGCACGAAACAGTAGCGTGGAATAACCAAAATGAAAAACCGGGGAACATTTTGACTTTGGTATCCAAATTGTTTATTTTACTTATAATACTTTACCCTTGTTCATATTAGTATTTACAATATATTCTAGATATATATATATATATATATATATATATATATATATTAGATGTATAATACTAAAACCTTAACATCATTATCAATCACGTGAAATTGTCACTTAGTCCATTTATTCATTTGTTTCTCTTCATCACTTCATAACTTGCATCTTCAATCGTCAGTAGAAAATTTTCGATCAATCGAATATTTATAATCACATTTAACAATTGATCAACCGATAACTATTAACATCTCAACAAGGTTCGTTTCTCTCTTTTATGTTTGACTGTCTCTCTTCCACGTATGACTTTCTTTATATGTCAACAAACAAGTTTTAAGGTAAAATTTGATAGATTTGAAAAATGACGATTTAGTAGATACTTGCTTCGTAAATTTAATTAGTTTCTCATTTACCATGAAATAGAGTATTATTTAAAAAAAATAAACATAGTCGATCCTGAGAAAGTGGGTGAAATGCGTAAGCTCAGGGCCCCCAAGTTTGGAAACCACCACAACACACACACATGTATATATAAACATATTTGTATATACTAATACGATTTTTTGGTATCTTTTTTATTTTATGAGAGAAAAAATTGAGTCTCTTTTAAAAATCACAATAGGCTTTCATATTTGTAATATTGATATAATTTAGTTTAGGCCCTTATTTTTATCATTAAAAAAAAGAAGGGCTAAAAGATTAGACGACTTTATTTAGGTCATGTTTCAACGAAAAAGTAAAAAAAACGAAAAGAAATATGAAGAGTTCCGTAACATTAGAAATTCTTGGTTCCTTTTTGTAACATTAAATTATTCTATATATGTTTGGAACTCAAAATTTTAATAGAACTTAATTTTGCTAAGTAATTTATTATTGTATAGATTCGATATAAATTTTGTATAAATTTTATGATTAAATAGTTATATTCTAGGTTTATAGTTACACACCACACACACAAATAATTGTTGTCTTACGTATTGGGGGTCTTATTTTTCTTGTTTTTCGCGGGCCTCTAAAAAGTTATACCCACTCTGATTATGACTAATAAACTCTTTTACAATTTTCTGAAATATCCAAGATTATGTTTATGTATGTAATATTATTGTTATGTGTAATAGGTATTTGTATGTGTGATTTAGTGTGTATTGTTATTTTGTATCCGTAATTTTGTTTGTAAGTACATTGTGATTATATATTTGTATATTGAATTTGTGTTGTGCACAACCTTTTCAACTTTTGAGTTTTTATGAACATGATTAAAATTACTTTTAAATAGAAATAATATCCTTGTTATGAACTTGATTAATAGAAAGTTCTTTGGAAGTTATTTTCTGAGTGTTTTGAACGAAAATATTAGCTTGATTGAATCCACGTGGGTATTCCCCAATTAACCGTTACCCGTGGGGAATGGATATGAGGGGTGAATTGATTCCCTACGGGAGAATGAGGCAGTTATGGGGCACAAAATTGAGTTGAGAAATATGGGTGGTAACTGCCCCCTAATTGCCTCATTGCCATTTATGTAGAGTTTGGATAGGTGTTTGGCACAAATCCAAAAGTAATATTATAGCCGTCATTTTTGTGTCACCTCACTCTCTTTTAGATAAATCTTCGTTCTCAAACATTTCTCAAACATTAGTGTGACTTTTTGTTTCTCAACCATTACCTATTAATAATAGGTGTTAATGATTAATATGATAATGAGATATTAATCTCTTTTATTGTTAATAGTAGAACTCTTATATGTATAAAAAAAATTACAACCAACATTACTTTCAAACAAACATGGGATAGAAATCTTTTATTAGTAATAAAATGTGACTTTTAAAACCAAAATCAATTTATAACAAATATGAAATACATCTCTACTAATATTACCAATAGAAAAGATATATCTTACGTTGGTTATAAATTGATGTTAATTTTGAAAGTCTTTTAATAAAAGACGTCTACTTTTATCACCATAAAAGAGATGTATTTTATATTGTTTAGGAAGAGATGTTAGTTTTTAAAAGTCTTATACTAAAGATTTATACTCTTATTACCAATAAACGATATGTATCTTACATTGTTTAAAAAATGGTTGGTTTAAAAAGTATTTAGATTAAAAACTTCTTATTACAAATAGAAAAGATGCATATATCTCACATTTGTTACAAAGTATACTACACTTTTGTCACCATAGAAAAAATATATCTTACATTATTTAGAAAGTGATATTAATTTAAAAAATCTTATATTAAAGACTTCTACTCTTATTACCAATAAAAAAATATGTATCTTACATTGCTTAAAAAGAAATGTTGGTTTAAAAAGTGTTTAGATTAAAGACTTCTTATTGCAAATAGAATAGATACAAGTATCTCACATTGGTTACAAAATATTCTACTATTATTACCAATAGAAGAGATGTATCTCATATTTGTTAGAAATTAATGTTGGATTTAAAAATATTATTATTACCAATAGAAGAAATGTATCATACATTGTTTAGAAAGTGATGTTGGTTTTCAAAGTCTTTTATCTAAAATTAAAATCAATATCACTTTCTAACCAATGTGCGATATACATATTATATTGGTAATGTATATCCTACATCGGTTAAAAAGTGTTGGTTTTAAAAGTCTTTAGAGAGTGAAGTATGGTTTTAAAAGTCTACCATTCTTACCAATAGAATAGAAGTATTTCACATTGGTTTAAAAAAAATTTAGATGATGTATCTCACATTAGTTACAGAGAAATGTATCCTCACATTATTTAGAAATGAGTCTTGGTTATAAAAGTTATTAGATAAATGAATTTTTTATGTTATTACCAATATAAATGATGTATCTCACATTGTTTATAAATGGATGTTGGTTTAAAAATGTAACGCCTCAAACTCGGATCCAACCATTTGGACCGACAATTTGGTCACGTCACCAACAATCAAATACTTAAAACCATAATAAATCTCAACACTAATAATTAATCGACATTAATATCTCTCAAATGTAACTAAAATACAATCACCAAATGTCTAAAACAAAATCCAATATAAAGCTATTTATAATTAATAAAACTTTCAAAGTACGAGTGAATTATAAATGTCTAAAACTTCTTTGACCATCTTCATTCATCTATTCAAAATAATTCATCCAGCCAAGCTAAATGTCACCTGGAAGAGAAAGAATAAGAAAGGGTGAGCGAACAATGCTCAGCAAGTTCATATACAACCCCCTTCGGTTACTAAGGAGGAGTTGACCAAAATAAATCAAGGAATCAGAATCGAAATTTCAAATATCTATAATGCGAAAGTCAAATAGTCAAAGTTTAAATATTCAAATTTCAAATATATTTTTAGGATTCCAAGTGAAGGATAAAGATACAACAAACGACTCAAGTAATCAAATTGTCACCAACCGTCCCATACCAGCTGGCGACAACGGACGACTCACAGATAAATATTTAGGATTCCAAACAAAAGACAATAATGCAAAGGATGACTAGAGTAGTCCAATTCTCACCAAGCGTCACATACCAGTTGGAGACAACGGACGACTCACAAATACCAATTAAGATCATATAAGTGGTCAAAGACCTACCTGTTCGAACGATGTTCC
>CM028379.1:16520491-16565491 GCA_013146195.2 Codonopsis lanceolata | reverse complement strand
CCAACAAGAAGATGACCAAACCATACGTCAAAATTATCAATGCCTATATGAACTCAAAAGGCAAGATAGAAATACTTAGGTAACGGAAATGCATCTCTTGGTCGTTGTGTTAATTAATCGACGTCTAAGTTCTCATGTGACAATTTGATAGGTCGTGTAAGTGTGGCAATGTGATCGATTAAGAAACACTAGGCTGAATAAAAATTTAAACGTCGCGAAGGTGAGGATGCACTATACCTGTTTCCATATCATTCGTCTCGAGTAGCCATCGCGTAAATTCTTCCCTGCGCATTTGGTTTCGGTTTATCGCCACTGCCCGTTCGTCGCTCAATGTTCTCTTTCAGTTGTTCCAGGCAATCCTTGATCCTATGCCCTATCTTTCCGCAATTAAAGCAGGCTCCCATAGTCCAGTAACAAGTATCAGTCCTATGTTTTCCACCGCACTTATTACACTCAAGGTCATTATTCTTATTTTGCCTCCGATTCTGATTCTGCTGCTGACCTTGATTATGATTCCGCCACTGATTTGATCCTTTGGACCGATTTTCCTCTGTGGTTTGCTTCTTATTTCCATTGTAACTTCCTCCTTGATAGCCCGACTGATCTCGAGAACTACTTCCAATACTCTCAAAATCTCTCTTTTTCTCTTCCTTCTTCTTCTGGTAGTTTGCTGATACTCGTTCAAGTATTCTGGCCCGGTCTACAACTTCAGCATAAGTCTTCAACTGTAAGGCTATCAATCGATGGCTAATCTTTCCATCGAGGCCTCTTTCAAACATCCTGGCCTTCTGTTTGTCATTCTTAATGAGACCTGGAGCATACCTTGATAGTTCCGTGAACTTGACAACATACTCATCTACCGTCATCTTTCCTTCCTCTAGATTGAGAAATTCAACTTGCTTACTATCCTGCACGCTTTCAGGAAAATATTTCTTATTGAAAACTTCGAGAAAAATCTCCCAAGTGTACTCCCCCACCTCATTTGCTTCAACAATCCTCATCTCGGACTGCCACCACTCATTAGCCTCTCCTTCGAACTTGAATGTGGCGAGGTTGACTTTCTGTTCACTCGTGAGGTTCATAGTTCTAAAGATCTTCTTCATACTCTCAACCTATTCTTCTGGCTTAATGGTGTTTGGTGCGCCTGAGAAGGGCTTAGGGCTTCTCTTTTGGAAGATGTCAAGTGGGTCGTTTGCCACTAGTCGAGGTTGAGGAACTGCAGGCTGAGGTTGCAATACAGCAGGCTGAGGTTGCGGTGCTTCGGGCTGAAGTTGTGGTGCTTCAGGCTGAGGCTGCGGTTGAACAATTTGACCAATCCTATCTACAGCTTGGGTCAAATTATGAAGAAGGTTCATCATAAGTACGGGGTCTACTAAGGCGGGATTTGCTGCGTTAGGCTGAGGTGCTTCAGGGGCAGGGTTTTCGTTATTCACGTTAAGTTGGCTTCCAGATTGTTCCCTAATGTGAATTCTAAAACCCTAATACTCAAGTTGGCAGAAACAACTTGAATGGTCAGATTCACAACGACGAACAACCTAAAAACAACCCACGATATCCTTGTATAACCCACGGCTATGACAAGGAATACGAAGGACGGATAGACGGACTCACCGGTTGAGTTTCACTCGCTCAACGTAAAGAGAACCGACGATGCAATTAATCTAGGCTTCACTCACCTTGATTGAATTGAACCGATTTGGAAGAAAGAACAAAACTAGTTCTTTACACGTTTTTCACAAAACTCAAAATCTGATCTTATTGATGAAAGATATGCCTTTAAATAGGCTACAAAATAACCCTAATCTTGGAGAGAAAGTAATCCTAATTCTACCTACCATAAATAAGACTTCCTAATCAACTAAAACATTAAAAGCAAACCAACTTTTAAGGAAACAAAATAACAACTAAATAAATAAAAGATTTAATTAAAATCCTAGTCTAATTGGACTTCACGGAGGTCGACCTCCTTTCCATAAACCCATGTTGTCTCCAACTTGCCAACCACGCCACGCACAACCCACCCATACGATGACTTCCTTCTAGCCATAATGGCTCAGCTCTCCCAGCCCCTTTGCTGAGCAACCCTTGTGAGCCTCCTTTCCCGAGCAGTCACTCCAAGCCGAGCAACTAATCTTCCTTAGCCTATTGGCCTTAAACCGAGCATCCTTGTTTACTTCTTTAGTCCCCGATCCAACCATTGACCCACCTTTGCGGAGCCCTAAGCCGAGTAGATCCTTGCTGGTCTTCCTAGCGTGACTTATGCCCGCTCCTGTGACCGTTATGCTCACTCTTGAGCTTGCTATCTCATGCTCGGATGGAACCTTCCATTTGTGAAACTCCCTTGTCGAACTTAACCCTCCTGCCCAACCTGACTTGGACACTCTACCCGCATCATTCCCCCACACTCTCGAAAACAGAGTCCTCTACTGCTCCTCCTCCCCTGTTTCCTTGGCCACGACCACGGCCTCGGTTAGTGGTACGTCCACCTCTACGTGCCATTTGATACTGATACAAAAACGAGCAAGTGTCAAATAATGCCTAAAATTTTATCACACTAAAATGGTGCTCGCTAATTGGCGTGACGTAAATGGAAACAATCTACATAATTGTTAAGTAACATCAATTTCTTCCAAAGCTTATCTTATAATCTTGTGCACTCGAAATACACCAACACGATATATAGTTCGAAATGAATGTCAAACGAATACAAAAATTTCCTCAACATTTATTCAATATCAAACTTTATTCCAATGTCTCAAAAATTGGATACACCTCGTGTATTCCAAGTCTAATAAACTAATATAGAACAAATTCTTACGAGTAACTAATAGTGTATCAGTCCCAATCAAAATAGAGGAAATCATAACTTAAAGCTATAATCGTAAACTTAGAACTACAATCGGACACTTAAAGCTATTGGGTAACTAATGGTATAAACAAAATCATAACTTTACACTACAATCAATTCCTAATTCTATTAATTCCTAAATCCTAAAACCATCAGGATCTGAAGCCTAAGCTCTGATACCACTCTGCAACGCCCCAAACTCGGGTCTGACCATTTGGACCCATAATTTGGCCACGTCACCAACAATCAAATACTTAAAACCATAATAAATCCCAACACTAATAATTAATCAACATTAATATCTCTCAAATGTAACTAAAATACAACCACCAAATGTCTAAAACAAAATCCAATATAAAGCTATTTATAATTAATAAAACTTTCAAAGTACGAGTGAATTATAAATGTCTAAAACTTCTTTGACCATCTTCATTCATCTACTCGAAATAATTCATCCAACCAAGCTAAATTTCACCAGGAAGAGAAAGAATAAGAAAGGGTGAGCGAACAATGCTCAGCAAGTTCATATACAACCCCCTTCGGTTACTAAGGAGGAGTTGACCAAAATAAATCAATGAATCAGAATCGAAAGTTCAAATATCTATAATGCGAAAGTCAAATAGTCAAAGTTTAAATATTCAAATTTCAAATATATTTTCAGGATTCCAAGTGAAGGATAAAGATACAACAAACGACTCGTGTAATCCAATTGTCACCAACTGTCCCATACCAGCTGGTGACAACGGACGACTCACAGATAAATATTTAGGATTCCAAATGAAAGACAATAATTCAAAGGACGACTTGATGCGGGAGCAAGGGTCCAAGACACCATAGCCCAAAGAGGTTGTGAAGAAATGTATTATGTCAATATTTGGAGGACAATGCAGCCATGTTTGAAGGATGAAACAAATGATGCAAAGGAGTTAAAGGGCCAAAGGACAAAGGATACAACAAGGGGATTCAACCCGTAAGTAAAATGGGAGTATTTCTTGGAAGACAAGAGTGTCATGGGGCACGACTCAAGAAGAATGGAAGAATGGTTTCGCGTGGATGCTTGGAAGGGTGGCACGGGCCTAGAAGGCCTTACATGGCATTGCATGTAAGGAGGTGGACACGGCTTGGCTTGGAAGGAGGGGCGGCCACCATGAGTTCTACTTCATCAAGGAATGTTAGATTAGGATGAATCTGCTATAGGATAGAATCTAGTTGTTTCCTAAAAGGAAATAGTTTCTTTGTTATTTTAGTTGGATAGGAAGTCTTTATGTTTTAGTATCTAGATAGGTTTTCTTTTCATACAATATTTAGGAGTCTATTCCAAGTAGTCTTAGGATAATTTTGTAAAGCCTATTTAAGGCCTTCTTCTTCAATAAACATGCATGATAGATTATTTTGGTGAAAAACAGTGAGCAAAGAACGAGTTCGTTCTTCTTCGATTTCTCTTTCAAGGTGAGTGAAGCCTAGGGAGATTAATCAAACGGCATTCTTTACGACAAGCGAGTGATGTTTGTCCGGTGAAGCCGATCTATATCCCTTCTCTATTTCTTCTTCTTTTTTTTGTTTCATGGCAGCCTACTCTATTACGAAGGCGGAGCAGTTTTTGGGAAGTTTATCTCCAACGAATGGGAACTATTTGGGACAGCCATAGTCCAAAACGTGGGCAAGTTTTTTGTGCAGGTTCTAGGCGTGTGAGTCTTTGGAATTAATAGTTGGGCGTCAAGGCCCTGCTTTAATTAGGTGTGTAATAGGGTTTGTTAAAGGGAGTTTGGTTGGTAATTAGTTAGCTATTTTGGTAAGGAAAAATCATGTTCAAAACAAACTGTTTGGGGCTATAGTTGTTGGTGGGTTGGAGCAGGTCTTAAGGGATAAAAGCTGATTAAATCTAGTTAGGGTTTTGGGTTTTAATTTACAAAAGAAGTTTCATATTGTTGGGCAGATTTTTTGAGAGTTTGGGTGTGTTTTGCGTGGCATTTTTAGGGAGAATTACGAGCTGTTTTTGGGTAGTTGATTCAGCCATAGGGCTGTTCTAAATTGTTAGACAGTTTTTGTGAATCAAGCTTCTGCATATGCATCAAGTGGTATCAGAGCACGACTTTCGTGAATTCTTATTCACGAAACGATCATGGAGATTACGGAGCAAAGGGAGAAGATATTTAGAACACGGGAATTGATTCGAGACCGAGTCTGTGTGATAGCGGTGGACGAGGGAAGTTGCATCAATGGCGTGTCTACTACTTTGATCGAGAAGCTGGGATTGCCTACCACGGTACACCCCATCCCGTACGATCTACACGACCTCCAAAAGAGCACAAGTATAAGGGTAACACAGTAGGCCCTGGTATCTTTTTCCATAGGGAATTACAAGGAGGAAATCACGTGTGATGTATTGCCGTTGGATAGCTGTCATGTCCTGCTAGGGCGTCCGTGGCAGTTTGACAGATGTGTGGTGCATCATGGTCGAGAAAATACATATGTTTTTGTGCAAGGAAGGAAGAAATTTGGGTTAAGGCCTTCCACCACAATAAAAGATGATGGCAATTCGGTCACGCTACGAACTGTCGAAGAACCAAAGAAAGTGGGGGAGCAGGAATGCTGTTTGATAGCTAG
Source organism: Codonopsis lanceolata (assembly GCA_013146195.2). Classification (NCBI taxonomy): domain Eukaryota; kingdom Viridiplantae; phylum Streptophyta; class Magnoliopsida; order Asterales; family Campanulaceae; genus Codonopsis; species Codonopsis lanceolata. The sequence continues at coordinate 16,560,036 of CM028379.1, read as the reverse complement.
CAAGGAAGAGGTAAATTTGGATTCAACACCATCTTCACAAGAATCAATAACACGAGAATCAGACTTGGTCGCTGATAATTACGGGGAGGAACAAGCAATTAAGATAGAGCCAAAAAAAAATAAAGAGAAAAAAATCTGAACAGAAACGAGCTGCACATAAAGCCAAGGAAGACAAATTGCAAACGACTTGTGGGGAAGTAGCGCTAGTGCACGTGTACAGCAATCTGTTTAACATTAAAATTCCAAATCCTATTGCATCAAGGATTTCGAACTCAACTCTGAAGGTACACTGCATTACAGCCTTATTACCTTAATTCTCGTACATGGACATGTTTTCATTGTGATCAGGATGGCTGGGAATGGGAAACGTGGAGCTACATCAACTTGGAACGTCTATGGTTTCAAGTCACCGTGGAGGATTGAATGGAAGTGGTTGTGGTTTATACTCGCATGGAAATACAAGGGGAAAACAAATGCAATTGCTAGCTGGAAGGATGGTACACAAAGTGGGACTGTTTTAAAGGGAGGCACTGAATACGGGGTTGTTTCAAATCAAGGGGATAACTCCATACGGGTTAATGAAAGCAAGGTGATAAAACTCGGTTCGAGCGTCTCGGTTCTAACCTCCACGGTTCGAAGATTTTGGCGTGAAGAAATCGGGGCAGAATCTGATCAGTTAGTAACGATAAACAATATGGAAACTAGGCATTGGGCAGAATGTCTAAAGCTGTGGTTGTTGTGCGTTAATCACAAAGAAAAGGTCATAGAAGAATCAAATGGCACAAATAATTGTGTAAATGAGCGGGATGCATCCCTACATTCCTTCATACTACCTAGGAGAAACAAAGGAGAAACAAATGTGGAAATAAATGGAACTGATTCAAAGCAAGAAGAAAATGCGGACAGCACATTGGTAGACAAAATGAGCTTGTTTGCGAAGAAGTGGGAGGAAGAGGAGCGTGGGGTTATTTTAGTTCGCACGAATAATGGAGTTGTTTTCAACAATCGGCTCGGTTGTGGGAATAATGAGGGAGGGAACAACGGGTTTAAGGCTGTGACAATCCAAGGTGAACAACAAGACCGAGATAACAAAGGCAAGGCTGAAAATTTCGAGACAAGCATGGATGAACATACTCCGTCAGTCCAGAAATTTACTTATGAAGGCCACGGCTTCATGTTCGATTGTCACATGATCCTTGGGAAAGACGAAACCAAAAAATGGACAAGCTTTTTGGATATATTCTTTAAGGCCATGAAGCTTTATGATCAATCAAGGAAAGGCACACAAGACATGAAGAAACGAGTGGTCATCTTACTTCAAGAGGCAAGAGGGAAGGCTCTAACATTGGGGTTCGACATGAGTATGGGACACTTGAATATGACCGATCAACCACAAAGGAAAGGGCTATCCAAACAACCTACAAATGAAACTAAGGGAGAACGAATCAGTATAGGACTACAAGGGGAAGCTCAAGCAAAGAAGGCTCCAGGATTGAAGACAATCCTTTTTCAAGAGAGGGAGTATGATCGGGAGCAAGGGTCCAAGACACCATAGCCCAAAGAGGTTGTGGAGAAATGTATTATGTCAATAATTGGAGGACAATGCAGCCATGTTTGAAGGATGAAACAAATAATACAAAGGAGTTAAAGGGCCAAAGGACCAAGGATACAACAAGGGGATTCAACCCGCAAGTAAAATGGGAGTAATTCTTGGAAGACAAGAGTGTCATGGGGCACGGCTCAAGAAGAATGGAAGAGTGGTTTCGCGTGGATGCTTGGAAGGGTGGCACGGGCCTAGAAGGCCTTGCATGGCATTGCATGTAAGGAGGTGGACACGGCTTAGATTGGAAGGAGGGGCGGCCACCATGAGTTCTACTTCATCAAGGAATGTTAGATTAGGATGAATCTGCCATAGGATAGAATCTAGTTGTTTCCTAAAAGGAAATAGTTTCTTTGTTATTTTAGTTGGATAGGAAGTCTTTATGTTTTAGTATCTAGATAGGTTTTCTTTTCATACAATATTTAGGAGTCTATTCCAAGTAGTCTTAGGATAATTTTGTAAAGCCTATTTAAGGCCTTCTTCTTCAATAAACACGACATATTATTTTGGTGAAAAACAGTGAGCAAAGAACAAGTTCGTTATTCTTCGATTTCTCTTTCAAGGTGAGTGAAGCCTAGGGAGATTAATCAAACGGCGTTCTTTACGACAAGCGAGTGAAGTTTGTCCGGTGAAGCCGATCTATCCCTTCTTTATTTCTTTTTCTTTTTTTTTTTGTTTCGTGGCAGCCTACTCTATTACGAAGGCAGAGTAGTTTTTGGGAAGTTTATCTCCAACGAACGGGAACTGTTTGGGATAGCCATAGTCCAAAACGTGGGCAAGTTTTCTGAGCAGGTTCTAGGCGTGTGAGTGGCTGGAATTAATAGGCTGTTGGGCAGTCCAAGGCCTGCTTTAATTAGGCGTGTAATAGGGTTTGTTAAGGGGAGTTTGGTTGGTGATTAGTTAGCTATTTTGGTAAGGAAAAATCCTGTTCAAAACAAACTGTTTGGGGCTGTAGTTGTTGGAGGGTTGGAGCAGGTCTTAAGGGATAAAAGTTGATTAAATCTAGTTAGGGTTTTGGGTTTTAATTTACAAAAGAAGCTTCAAATTGTTGGGCAGATTTTTAGAGAGTTTGGGTGTGTTTTTCGTGGCAGTTTAGGGGAGAATTACGAGTTGTTTTTGGGTAGTTGATTCAGCCATAAGGCTCTTCGAAATTGTTGGACAGATTTTGTGAATCAAGCTTCCGCATACGCATCACGACTAGAGTAGTCCAATTCTCACCAACCGTCCTATACCAGTTGGAGACAATGGACTACTCACAGATACCAAGATCACATAAGCGGTCAAAGACCTGTTCGAACGATGTTTCGAAAAATTCTAAAGACCCATAAGGGTAAATGTTTCTAAATGGTATATACGGATAACTAACCATATGTCTAGTGGTTAAAGGGTTTCGAAAGGTCACATTAACCCGTGACTAGATAAATCTAAAGGTCACATTAACCTGTGACTAGGTAAATCAAAAGGTCATATTAACTCGTGACTACGTTGTTTGACTTAGTGATCAAGGTAAGGAACTTTTAAAGAAAATAAATAATTTTCTCAAACTCAAACATAATCAATAATCAATTCATGTATCAAAAATGGTATCTCACATGAGACTTTAACAAGTATGCGAGATTTAACGAAGAAAGATAATCATGAGTAAGAATAAACGAAATTCGACGAAGTTCAAAATCAACTACCGACAAAAACTTGGTGCACGTTGTGAAAGACGGAAATATCAAGAAAGTAGCGGAAGCCTAACAATTTGGAACAAAAGAATTGAAAATACCTAAATGATGTATAATCTCTTACCTCGAAATGCTTAGCGAAGATGATTCCATAACAGAATTGATCGTTCTAAGCTTGCTTGTCCAATTCTAAAATTACAACATAACAAAAATTACTAATTAATATCTTATTAATTTAATTAACTAAGTATTAAAAATCTTAATACAAACCCGAATATTATCTCAACATAGATATTTATTATTATTATTATTATTATTATTATTATTATTATTATTATTATTATTATTATTATTATTATTATTATTATTATTGAATGTTTTGTCTCTCCCATCCTCCAAATCCATCTAATAGTCACCATCAATATATATACATGAAATCCTAACTTACATCTTATATCTATATATATCTATAGATAATATACATGAAATAGCTAGTTCAAATAGTATACTATAATAATATAATATAATATAATATATAAAAATTTAAAACAACCCCCCACACACACACACGAGCACTCACAAATGGGTTGGTTAAGCATATTATTATTAAACAACAAGTAAAGTAATTAATGAGTTAACTTGTATTTCATACGTTTTTTTAATTATCTCTTCAAGGCTAGTTGACTGAACCATCCTACCCCAAGGAATTTTCATGTTGTACTCACTATGCCCATACACTAGTAAGGTAAACCAAAAACTGAACACACTGACACACGGTCAAACACACACACATGCACATGCCTCCTGTTTGTTTCGGTATTGTGTGTGTGTGTGTATATATATATATATATTCTTAGTGATGGAATCTGATTTGACGGGCACACACACATATATACTACATATTTATCTAATAGAATGAAATAAACAAAATACATACTCACGTATTCCTACCTTGACTCGAGGTTTATGCAGTTAGCTCCCAAACTTCCGCCGCCGTCTGCCTATTCCTTTCTGCTGTACTCTTTCTTTCTCCTTTAATTGTTTTTACAACTTTTCTCCTTCTCAAAGCCCTATTTATATAAAAACCCTATTAGGTTTTCTAACCCTAAACCGAAATCCTAAAAGTTAATTGGATTGAAATTAATGAAGTAATATTAATTGGACATAAGTATTAAAGTTTTAGTCAAAAGTGGGCCAAGCCCGACCCAAATTTAATTAGTTACTAAATAGGTCCAAAACAATCAGATTAACTCAAAACAATTATAGTATTAATTAAATAGGTCAAAAACAATTATAATTTTAATTAACATGAATTAATATTTTTAATTAAAATTATCGGGGTATTACAAAAAATCTTTATATAAAAGACTAATATTATTACTAATAGAAGAGATGTATCGCACATTTGTTAGAAATCAATGTTAATTTCAAAACTATCATTATTACCAATATAAAATATGCATACCACATGGTTAGAAAGTGGTGTTTGTTTTAAAGGTCATTAAATAAAAGACTTAAACTTTCATTACCAATAGAAATTGAAAACAATTATCTCACATTATTTAAAAATGAATAATGATTTTAAAAGTTTTTGTTAAATTTAACGAAAATCTTCAAGAGGATAAGGAGAAGAAGACTATCAAGAGCTACAAGGACTAAAGTGTTATTTCTCCAAAGTTTTCTAACTCTAGGGATGTCATGTGTATATCTTTCAAACTTGTTTATTTAGTCGTTTGTTCAGTAAGGTTACCTTCGTAGTTTTATCTTTGTTTGTTAATTAGTTATTTAGGCGGTTTATGTTTGTTTAAATAATGGTTAGTTTGTAAACCTTGGGGTCTATAGAAATCAAATTAAATCAATAAAAGTAGATATGTTTCTATTATGTTTTTATCATGGTATCAGAGCCTTTGAATTCCCCCAAGTTCATGTATCATCGTTGTTCTTCATTAATCCTGCCAGTAATCACCATCAATGTGCACTATTGGATTTCACCAATTTTTTATTCTAGGTTTTATTCCTTCATCTCCTTGAATCAATTCTTTATGTGTTCATATTTTTTTTCTTGTTTCTTCTTTTCTCTCTGCCTGTAAATCTTCATTATGACTGATACACCTCCATCCTCCACTCAAATCACCAAAAACACTCAAGAATCCACCAGCAATACTACTGAATTCTATGATTTTTTAGAATCCACCTTTTAATTTACCCTGGCCATCCTCTCATTCTTCATCCCCATTATCATCCAGGGATGAATCTTGTCTCTGATCTTCTTACAGATTGTAATTTCACTCAATGGAAACTTGTTATTACAATTACCTTATCTGCCAAGAATAAATTTGGCATGATTAATGGTGCCTTTAAGAAACCTCAATCTGAATCTAAATACACAAGTGCCTAGGATAGATGCAATTCAATGGTCATTTCTTTGCTGCTCAATTCTGTAACTCCTGAAATTCGTCAAAGCATTGTTTACTTCCCCACCTCCTGTGAGATGTGGGAAGACCTTCTTGCCAGATATTCTCAAAGTGACACGCCAAAATTATACCAAATTCGTAAAACCATAGCATTGTGTACTCAAGGAACCTTATCTGTCAATGATTACTTCACCAAGTTTCGTGAACTTTGGGATGAATTACAAAATTTACTCCCTATTCCCAATTGCATAGTGACTGTTCGTGTGGTGCCTCAAAAATTCGTGAAGACTATGATCATGCTTATAAAATTACCCAATTCCTTATGGGCCTATCAGAATCTTATAATGATGTAAGAGGTCAAATATTAAGAATGATCCCCCTGCCTTCTTTATCCAAAACTATCTATATGCTTATTCAAGAAGAAGGTCAAAGACAATGTGGAAATTATCTTGGTCAACAAGAATCCTCAACAACCCTGTTTGGAAAATCCAACAGTAGTGAAGGAAATAGATTCAACAAACATGAGAAAAACTCTGTCAAGAACAATTAATTTAATAGCAATACTTCAAGGGGGTAATTCTTTTGTGACTACTGCTATGGAGATTCTCAACCCAAAGATAAATGCTTCTTTCTCCATGGCTATCCCTGATTGGCTCTGTCAATATGGTACAAAACCTGACCTTTCCAGAATGCCAAAGAACAAAGGAAAAGGAAAACCTACAAGCTCTACCAACTCTGCATCCTTGAAAGACAACCTCAACTCCAGTGGCCAATTTACAAAGGAACAAGTAGCTCAATTTTTTTCTATGATCAACCCCAAGGCTAACTATATTGAAGTTGATTCCCCTCTTGACGACACTGATGTGTACATGGCAAGTAAACCCTCTTCTACCCTTAAACATGCTAACCATTTTTTCTCATCCAATTATAAAAGACAATTCAAATGATTGGATTATTGATACATGTGAATCTAATCATATGACCAACTCTTTCTCCATTCTTCTTAATCATATTCCCATTTAATCTTGCAGTCACTTACCCAATGGAAAGAGCTCCATAATCACTCATAAAGGAACTGTAAAACTGTCTAGGGAAATTGTCTTGTATAATGCCTTTTTTGTTCCTGAATTCCAATTCAATTTATTATCTGGAACTGGAAGTAAGTTTACTCAAGATACTAATAATCTTATCTTTTCTGCCAATACTTATTGAGTTCGGGACCTTGGCAAGAGAACAACCAAGGTGATTAGTAAACTTGCTGAAGGACTTAATTTATAAACTTGAGACTTTTCACTCTTGTGAGGAAACCATCATGAAAAATGTCAATGTTGGTCATTCTTCCTTTAGAAAAAGCAATAATGCTCCAACTCAATCTGTAAACAATGATTTTCATCATAGTTCTTCTTCTATTGATTCTATGTACTTATGGCACAAAAGACTTGGCATCTACCTTTGCAATCTATGAAATATATTGACTCACATGCAATTCTTTCTTTATTATGATTGATGATCATACTAAAGCCATGTGGACAATTCTCCTCAAAACCAAGGCAACTGTCTGTCATATTATGTAAATCTTCTAACTATGATTAACACTCAATTCAACAAATATGTTGAAGAAATAAGATCTGATAATGGTACATAATTCTTTAATTCTTGCATGAACACTCTCCTTGATTCTTTATGCATCATTCATCAAAGTTCCTGCACTGAAACCTCTCAGCAAAATGGTAGGCCTGAGAGAAAACATAGGCATCTCTTAGAACTTGCTAGAGCCCTCAAATTCCAAGCTAACTTACCTATCCCTTTTTGGGGGGATTGTCTCCTCACTGCCACTTATCTCATTAACAGATTACCTAATTTTGTGTTAAAATTTAAAACTCCTTTTGAAGCCCTTTCATGGAACTTCACCCAAGTACAATCACCTTAAAACCCTTGGATGTCCCTGATATGCCTCTACCTTAACTCTTAACAGAGACAAGTTTATGCCTAGATCACATAAATGTGTCTTCCTTGGCTATGCTACCACAAAAAGGCCAATAAATGCTACAATATGATCACTAAAAGAACCTTCTTCAATAGAGATGTTTTATATGAAGATGTTTTACCTTTTAAACCTGACAATCAAACTGAATCCATCAACAACAGACTGTTTCCCACTACTAAATTACTTATCATCACTGACAATGATGACCTGTAATTACCTACTTTGGTAAAAGACTCTCTTACTAACACTGCAGCCTTAATAAGGAGCCTATCAATAACAAAACCACATTTGAAACTAATCTCAATGTCCTTACAACCAATAGACCTATAAGAAACAAGGTCATTCCTGTCAAATTTAAAGATTACTCAGGTCTTCCTACTCATCTGCAAACTCACAATGCATGTAATGTTAAAGGTACATTTCCTTATTGTTTTGAAAAATTTTGCAACTTTAGTCAAATCTCTACTGAATACATGAAATACTTGTGCAAAATTGCTAATGTCTGTGAACCTCAAACCTTTGAACTTGCTTCTAAAGACCCCTTGTGGTGTCAAGCTATGAAAGATGAATTAAAAGCCCTAGAGATCAATAAGACTTGGACAGTGGTTTACCTACCTGAGAAGAAACATAAAGTAGGATCTAAATGGATATTCAGAATTAAGTACAATCCTGATGGATGTGTTGACAAATACAAAGCTAGACTAGTGGCTAAAGGATTCACTCAAGTGGAAGAAAATGACTTCTTTGAGACATTTGCTCCAGTTGCCAAAATGACATCTTTCTGAATCCTTTTCTCTATTGCAGCCTCAAAGAAATGGGATATCACTCATATGGATGTCTCTAATGCATTTTTGCATGGAGACCTTAATGAAGAAATCTATATGGACTTACCTCCAGGGTGTTGTCACAACTTGTCAAAGGACAAAGGTCATATTGCCTACAAACTCCTCAAATCTCTTTATGGCCTTAAACATGCTCCAAGGCAGTGGTTTAAAAATATTTCTACCACCCTTACTTAGTTTGGGTTTGTCCAATCACCTAATGATCATGCCTTATTCACTATGAACTTTGATGGAAACTTTATTGCAATTCTAGTGTATGTTGATGATCTTCTTATTGCAGGCACATACAAGCATTTAATCACTAAAGTTAAAGAGTATCTTCACTCCAAATTTCCTGTAAAGGATCTAGGGGAACTTAAATACTTTATTGGACTTGAAATCGCTAGAAGCTCTACTGGAATATGTCTTCACCAGAGAAAGTACACAATCGACATCATCAAAGTCTGTGGTCTATTAGATTCCAAGCCTAAGTTCACTCCAATTGAACATCACAGACTGGCAACTTCTAGTACTCCTCTAAGCAATCATGTCCCCTATAGAAGATTAATAGGGAGGTTGTAGACACCCCAATTTCGTACCCCCGCCCCATTTCCTAAAATGTCCAAAAACATATTTGTTTTATTAAAATAACTAACGGACGTTAGATTATGTTAGCCTTTCGAGGGGGGGGGGAGAATGATCAAAATAAAAAGATGACTTGACAAGGGAGCAGACTGAAAAATTAAAGAAACTGTGAAGGATTGCAAATCGGGGCACGACGCCCAACCTTGCATGTACCGCGCCGCGAATTTTTTTCTTCTTCTCCAGTTGCTACCTTCTCCTAGTTACATGAATGAACGAATCTGTAGAATGTACAAACTCCCTCTACTTGGTTCCTCCGGTTGGCTGGCTGAGTTTTTCCCTATATAAGGAGGCCTCTGTCTCTTTCATTCGACACACCAACCTTCTCCCACGGCTTCCCTCTCTCTCTTCTCCCTTGCCTTTGTGCAAGCGATCAAGGCTCCTAGCCTCCTCCTCCCTTGCCTTGTGCAAGCAAGCCCTCGAGCCTTCGGCCCCCGGCCTCCGGCCTCCTCCTCCCTTGCACAAGCAAGTGAGCCCCCTCATTCCTTGGCCCGGCGAGCCTATCTAAAAGTCAAAAGGCGGGATCACGCTACCCAGATAACAACAAAAATATAACAATGATGGTACAACAAAAAAAAGACTTTCTATTTCGAGAGACGACAAGGAGAGCACACCAGAAACTACGAGCGCCTAGTGGGTTAAAGCCTAGGCGTATATACTGGGATAAGAATTTCACGCTACAAGAGGTAGGTACCCATTTTATTATTTTATGCCGTTATTAAAACGATAATAATAGATAAATTATATCACTTGTAAATAGTGTGATAATTAGTTTATATATCTTGTTTATGTAGCATAAACGTAGATAATATTATTATGTTTGTACATACTATGCATAAATAATAATAAGTAGATAAAATAGTATTTTGTATATAAATGCACATAAAATATTAAAATAGTTAACAGCATGTTTAGATAATGGTTAAATCACCGTAAATGCTAAAATGACAACATAATTGTTTTTATGCCCGAACGATATGAGACCAATAGGGCGAGTTGGGTGCCTAACCCCTTCCCAACTCGTAACTTAGCTCTCGGACCTATACACTTTATGATATTTTCGGTTTTTCTCTGTTTAACCATAAAATGGAGGTGGCGACTCTATAATCACAATTTTTAGAGCCCACGACGAGTCCCAAGCGTATTTCACGTGCTTCAATGTTCTGAAACCACTCGCTTTTCAGTAGCGGGGATGCGTCTCGAAACGGGTCACTCACATTGGCAACTCTACTAGGGACTTTATTTTAAAAAAAAAACAGAAAGAGGCTAGGGTTAGACTCAATTTTTTGGGATTTACTAATTGTTTATATATATATTACAAACGTGTACTCTTTCATACATATTGCAAATGTGCTTTCCTGTTATATATTATTGCAAATATGTGCTTTATTTATTATTGCAAATATTCTGCGTGAGATGTGAAATATTTGTAATTTGTATTCATTCGGGCGAAAGCCACACATGTAATAAAAATTTATTTTAGCTATGTCATTTTTATTTTGAGGATTAAGATCAAATGTAATTAATATGAACACATAGTTTCCCCACTTTTCTTTCCATTTATTGATGTGATGGCCGTCACGCTCGCTCGTTCTGTCCCTTTAGGATTCAAACTAATCAACCAAGAAAATCCACAAACGAACAAAAAGATAGGCCATTTCTGTTTACTGCTTTATACATGTAAAAAGTTTCATGCTTTTTAGCTGACTCACACACATGCACTCATGTATAAATATTTCGAACTGCTACCCTAAAACCAAAGTCAACCTACCCCCTGCATCAACCAACGTTAAATGCATGTAAAATCTATTAGGACACTCCATGACTGATCGGTTTTTGTACCTCAAAATTAGAAATGTGTGCTTTCCTGTTATATATTATTACAAATATGTGCTTTATTTATTATTGTCAATATTCTGCATGGCATGTGAAATATTTGTAATTTGTATTCATTCGGGCGAAAGCCACACATGTAATAAAAAATTATTTTAGCTCTGTCATTTTTATTTTGGACATTATGATCAAATGTAATTAATAGGAACATATAGTTTCCCCACTTTTCTTTCTATTTATTGATGTGATGGCCGTCACACTCGCTCGTTTCGTTCCTTTGGGATTCAAACTAATCAACCGAGAAAATCCACAAACGAACAAAAAGACATGTCATTTCTATTTACTACTTTATACCTGTAAAAAGTTTTCTCCTTTTTAGCTGACTCACACATATGCACTCGCGTATAAATATTCCGAATTGATACCCTTACACCAAAGCCAGCCTACCCCCTATATCAGTTAATGTTAAATGCATGTAAATCTATTAGGACACTCCATGACTGGTCGGTTTTTGTACCTCAAAATTAATGACCAATCCCATGTACATATACACTGGGGCTAATCAATAATTTTGGTGGTATCTCACTAAAACGATTGAATGGTGGATCCCGGAAATAGTATATGCCCTTCGCTCAGGATATGTTCGATCTTGGGAGGTCGAAAGGCAGGTGGAATACGAAGGTCTTATACTCTGAAGAAAGAATCCACTATTCCAAGACTTAATAAAGAGAGTTAAAACAAAACATACGCTTGTCCGACTAGCTTTAAGATAATAAATAAAACATTTGTTAATGATAATAAGTGCACACCGTACTTTCCCGAACCAAACACCTTGAGCCTAGCCTTCTCATACACTACCCTCGACCTTGATTTCTCCTAGAAACCTGGCCCGAACCTAGAAAGAAAGAGAAAATACTGGTCGTTTGATTAAAGATTTAGGTTCAGAAACAGAAGACAGTTCAGGAAATAGAAATTTGGGTTCAGAAACAGAGATCGGTTCAGAGACAACTTCGAGTAAAATGGCTGTTGAAGACAAACAGACTTCCATGAATACCGACATAGAAACTCCTAGATACTTTCCAAGTCCGGAGTTCCAAAGATGTCTGGAACAAAGGGTGGATGCATGTATGGGGAAAATGATGAACCAAATGCTCAGAACTTTTCTTGGAAGTGTGATAGAGATCTTCGACCGATTTCATCCACGATTACTGGAATCATAAAACTCAGTTGACAACCCTCTTGCAAGCCAAACTTTTCCCCCAGACACCAATATACCAAACACCAACCCCTCTCCTCAAAATACCAACCTTTCACACCTGTCAAACATCAACCTTCCCTCATAAACCAACCCGTCAAACACCAACCCCTCTCCTTAGAATATAAACTCTCAAAACACTGACATTCCTTCAAAAACCAATCTGGAAAATGCCTACACTCTCCCAAAAATCGATGATCCATTACTACAAAGCACCCCAAGTCTAAAATCCAATCCTTCATCCTTAAACACCGTACAAAAAAGTGTCCCTCGTAAGAAATTCAAAAGGCTAAGAAAAAGCCCAGTAGCCTTCACCCAACAAACGACATGTGAAACACAAGAAGGGATAGCTAAATCGATCTCCGCCCACAATACTTCAGCAAAACAAAAACCTTCAACCAATGTATCTCTTGCACAATATAAGCCTAAAGGATTAAGTACCCCATATACCAACACAGAATTGATGGTTTCTAAAGATGATAAGAAGGAATAGGAAGAAAAGAAAAGGCATTTTGACACTTTGTTGGCTCCAAGGTCTACGGTTTTTCAAGCACTGGTAGCCTAGGGGAGGCTCAAACCACTTCAAAACTATAGACCTCCAAATCCTTTACTGACCCATTGGAATTGCACACAATATTGCGACTATCACCAAAGTTGCAGACATGCTACCGACATATGATACATGCTCCAGAATGCCATCCAAGATATCATTGAAGAAGATAAAGCTAAAAGCGTGAAAATACATGTATGGAAAAGAGAAGGTGATCAGGGGCTTGCAAAACCCCCAAGAATGCCATTTAGGATCTCATCGACGACTAGGTCATTGAAAAACCACCCCAATGCTAAATGTAGTAAACAACTCCTTGCCCCAGATCAACGCAATCGAGGCTGATGTTGAAACGATCTGTGTCCCTACTCAGTTTGGAAATGATAAAACGTCTTCCCCTTACATCACTGCATCTCAAACTAATTGCAACATGATAAATTTCGCAACAGATAGTTATTTGGGTATGATTAACGGAGGAGCCGACACATTTGAGCTCCCAACTAAATTTGAGGCTATCATAGCTAGTCCATTGCAGAACTGGTACACCACCACCTGACCCCTCTTGAGTACTGCGGACCTGGTCGTCCGTTTTGGATATACCTTAAGCCCTATATTAGCCATAGACTAGTCACCTACCAGCCCTCTTCTAAATATCCACATTGAGGACCTCACTCCCCAAGACCTCGATGAAATAGCCAAATCTATAACCATGTTTGTTAATGAAAGTCTCAGTGTTTACGCGTATTCCATAGTTGCCAACTTGTTAAAAGATGAATTAACTTAAAATATAACTAACCGAGTTAATAATTAATTGTTTAACAAGATGGACCCCAAAGGTAAAAAGTCCTTAACCGAGATCGCAAAGTTGGTCAAGAGACAGGTCAGTACAATACATCACAAAAAAGACTTGACAGTTATCAATCTAGGGCTGATCGAGCAGTAAGATCAAAAAAGTCAGAATTGGTAATTATCTGCAAGATCAAAGACAAATTAGTTCAAAGATCAGTTTAGAAAGTGCAGAGATTAGTTCTGACACAGATTCAGATAGAAAGGCTACCAAGAATAAACAGACCTCTATGGATACATATACAGGGGCTCCGAGATACGCTCCTACTTTTGCTATGCAACCATAGATAAGACCGCCATATGGGCACACAAGCCGATCCGCTTAATGAACCAGATAGCAAGTCTCATACAGAGTTCAAAACCAAACACCCCTTCTCATGTGGGACCCCATGAAGCGCCAACCTTGAATGTCCCCCCAAACACCAACCTTCAAATAAGAGAACATCAACCCTCCTCAAAATATCAACTTACCCAATCCTCAAGTTCAAAGTCCCAACCTTCCTCCTCAAAACCAAAATACTGGCCCACCTTTTCCAAACACCTACCAATACACTAACCCTTTTCTAATACAAGCATTAACATCGGTTATTCCCCCAGAACACCAATACCCCATACCAGCGCCCGGGGAACCTTCCAATCTCCACCACCAACCCACTCCAAAATAGCCTGCATACATATCCCAGAATTATTCTAGATTAAATGATTGAATCAAAATAAACGGGGAGCGAGCCAATCGTTTATTCATATGTAATAAGAGTTGGGTTGGAGACCAGTTCAAATTTTCCTTGGGCAATGAATAAAGTCATAAACGCGTAGGTTTTTTTTTTTTTGGGAAAAATGTGATATTTTCAATTGCTGAGATTCCATATATTTTATTTAACAGGTAAAAAGTATTTTTATGGAAAAATGACGAGTATACCTTATTAAAATTGGATTAGGGGCACGCTGCATCGTAATTCAAATTTGATGCATCATAATTCTAATATATGCATCGGTATTCCAATTTGCATTAAGATTACTGTGAAGAAGTTTCATGCATCGTAATTCAAAGATCATGCATCGCGATCGAAACATAATTCAAAATCATGCATCGAGATCCATCCGTTTGACTTTGATTTTTCTCTTACTCTGTTTCTTCACATTTATCTACTAAGTCATTGACTCCCGACAATTGATCACCCATATATATAAACGATAATCAACTTTACAAGCTATTGGAATGGAAACAGAGATTCACTAGATTAATTTTAGGAAAGGAGATTCAATAGAGAAATTTTAGGAAGAAAAGAAGATTCAACAGATAAGTTTTACAACTTTGCTAGGTTTACCACCAGGATTACCACTATGGTGACAACTATGTCTTGAAGATGCACATGCATCTCGCATGCACTTTGCCTTCAAGACAAAGTTGTCACCATAGTAGTAATCCTGGTGGTAAACTTAGTATTTTCCTAACTTTTAGGAAGAAGCAACAGTATATGTTATTGGGGCGCATTTACCGCATTCTTAACTGAGATGAGTGATGTGTACATCGCAATTCCAATGTGTGCATCACTAATCCAATTTTTTGCATCGGGATTACTGGGAAAAAGTTTCATGCATCGTAATACAAAAATCATGCATCACCATGGAAACATAATTCAAATCATGCATCAGGATGCATCTGTTTGGCTTTAATTTTTCACCCACTCTATTTCTTCACATTTATCTCCCAAGCTAGACAACATTGACTCCCAGAAATTGATTACTCTCATACTCGTATGTCCACGAAAATCAACTTTCTTGCTACAAGCTTGGAATAAAAACAAAGATTTACTGGAGAAAGTTTAGAAAGGGATTCACCGAAGAAATTTTAGAAAGAAAGAATAAATTGTAGGCCGAAGTCGAAGATATTTGGAAAGATGAAGATGAATATATTTGGAATGGAAACAAATATTCACCGAATGAATTTTAGGAAGAGAATATTCACCAAAGATATTTTAGGAGATGTTATCGGGAGATTCACCGGAGAAATTTTAGGAAGAAAAAAGATTCACCAGAGAAATTTTAGAAAGAAGATGATAATATGTGGTTTTGACAGGGCGATGATATAAATATCAATTGCTTTACAAAGCGAGTCCATTTGCGCGTTGTGATGGGCAATTTGGAAAGAAAATCATGAAAGTGGACTTATGCGGTTAGAAAAAAAAGATACTAGAACGGTTACGAATCTCTAAAAAGGACCAACCCATAATTTATCCGAAAAAATTGGGGGATAACCCAATTTTCAAAATTTTCAACCGCTTTACATTTATCTATTACTCCATCCGTCCCTAAATTATCGTCCTCCTTTCCTTTTTCGTCCGTCCCAAAATAATTGTCCACTTTGAAACTTACCTTTTTAAAACATAACTTTTACCACTTTACCCTTACTTTTTCACCCTACTTTAATTCTGGGCCACATACACATGGCCTTTAAAGGAAACTACACATTAAACCAATATTAATAATCCAGTCAAATAGATTTTCTTAAACGGTGCGCCGGGTCAACTAGGACAATAAATTAGGACGGAGGGAGTATAAAAAGACACTTTTATGCATAGTGATATGCAAGGTTCTAAAAATCGTTAGGTGGGCGCTAGGCGCCAGACCAGTGTCTAGCGCCTAGAGCGCCTAGGCGGGGCCGAGAAATAAGACATAATATTTGATTTTTGATATATTTTTTATTATAACCTAATTATTAAACATAAATTTTTTAAATATACTAATACTAAATATCACCTAATAATTTAAAAGTAATAATTACATTATGATGTTAAAGTTTAAAAGTAAAACTAGAAATTTAATATCATATACGGTTCAAAATATTACAAAAATTGTCAACAGTTCAATTATCCATAGTTCCGTTGACAATTACAAATTTACAAAAATAATTTAATAATTTGAAATTGATATTTATTATTATTATTATTTTAAAAACCTAAAATGACATTATTTAGGTCCAAAATTTTGAAAAAAACTAAAAAAATAGGAAAAATTAGCAGTTGGCCGCCTAGCCCGCCTAGAGTGCCTAGTCCACTTAGTCGGGCGCCTAGCCCGCCTAGCCGATTTTTTTCCCGATTCGCCAAATTTCTAGGCGCCGGGGTGACGCCTAGCGCCTAGGCCGATTTTTAGAACACTGGTGATATGCATCACGATGCATCATTTGTCCATCGCTATGCATGAAAGTACCTTATTTTGGCATCGCAATGCATAATTTTGGGAATTGTGATGCATAATGTACATATTTTCATATATGAAAAAATATAAAAGTGTAAAGTGGTTAAAAAATATTGAGAGATGACCGACCCGAATTTCTCCCTTGGTTTTTGGAAAAATTGCGGGCCGGTCCCCTTTTTGAAGTTTATAATCCCTCTAGTTCACCCTTCTTTTTCATCAACCGCTAAAGTCCCTTTTTGAAAAATTATTCCTAAAATGCCCAGATCAATTTTTTCCAACTCCGTTGACGAATTTGTGCTAGGTTGAAGGATTTTTCAGTTGGGACAAATGCGGAGGAGGAGGAGAAAGAAGACGTCTTACGACGAGGAGATAGAAGAAGAAGGTGGGGGACATGGTTTGATTCATCACATTTTGTATTGCGGTGCAAAAATGTCGAATTAAATTGATGAACTGTGGTGCAAAAATTAATACAATAAAATTGATAAATCGTAGTGCAATTAAACTAAGAAATTAAACTATTGAACAATGGTGCAAAAACTAATGCAATAAAATTGATGAGGCGCAGTGCAATTAGACAATGAAATTAAAGTATTGAACCACGGTACAAAAATTAATGAAATAAAATTGATGAATCGCGGTGCAATTAGATTAGGAAATTAAACTGTTGAATCGTGGTACAAATATTAATGCAATAAAATTGATAAATCACGGTACATTTAGACTAGACAATATTATTATTGAACAACAGTGCAAAAAAAATTGATGTATCGTGATTCACTTGTAAGTGACATCCGAGCGCTTTTTCGGTTCATTAAGGGTATCGTAGTCATTTTACTCCCAAATGTGACTTTTTTCAATTGAAAAAAAAACAATAGACTGAAGGGATTATAAATTTTAAAAAGTGGAGCCACCCGAATTTCACCTTGATTTTTCCTTCCTATAACCAAACCTAATTACCTTTCGGATAGTCCGTTACTTTAGATAACTACATAAGAAGTATAGAGAATAACAAAATTTTAATAGTCTAAAATTATCATCACATTCTAAAATCCACTCTCTACATTTTATTTTTTGCAATATACAACATGATGTACAATACTTCAATGCAAGAAATGAGGTGTAGAGAGTGAGTTTTAGGATGTGGTTAGTCTCCACCAACTTTTTTAAAAGTACATATTATTTTTTTTAAGCACAATTTCTTTTTATATAAAAAGATTCAATTTGTAGTCGGTGCATTTTTGGTAAAAACAACTTATTCAAATGCTGCATCAAAACAAATTGTATCAGAATAAAATTGTGTATTTGATCTACGTTTTGGGCAAAATGCAATACCAAACAAGCTGCAAGTGGTTATTATTAATGGGTTAAAGAGTAATGATACTAATGCTGCAATATCTAATCAACACTTACCACATAAATTAAAACAATGAGTTTTAACAAAGTATCTAAAGCTCAAATCTTTCTCAGAAAGTACTCAATTAGTCAATTACACAAAAAGTTGGTATTTCCAGTAGTAGGGAAACAAATAGAAAACACCGCCTCACCTATATTTTTTTATAATTTGACGGATTTTTTTAATCTGACTCATAGGGCTTGTTTGGTAGTCGGATAAAGATAAGTATTATTATTAATCCCAGTACTATTAGTGCCCTCGTTATTAATTCTCACTTGTATATCGAAGGTAGTTTTGAGATTACAAATGTTAATCTCAATTTTTTTTAGTGAGGGCGCTAATAATACCACCCTCTCCCTTGGTATTAATAATGTGGGGATAATGACTTTATCTGGATAACTCGTGCTATTAGTCCCGACCACCTATTGCGTACCAAACATCAGACAACTCGACTTATTAATCCTATCCGGCCTTAATCCTGACTACCAAACGACACCATAGTGTGTTGGTGAGTTGAGCTTTAAAAGAGTGAAGTTTCGTTTTACGAATTAAAATCTATAAAACAATCTTACATGAGACTTGCTTATTTTTTTTAGATTGTGAGATAATCAAGCATAATAAGTACTTAACTCAGATATGCCCATTTGCGGATCCATGTATACCTAATTGGGTGCAAGTGAACCCAATTTTTTTAAAAAGTTATTTATTTTCACCTTATAAAATGATGATGTTTTACAAAGTGACCCATCTTTCAACGTTAGTTAACTTTAGTGAATCCACCTTAGAATTTTCCTGGATTCTCCACTGGATATGCCTCCGGATCTTACTTCGTAATACGGAGTTGTACTCTCTCACAACTTAACCCACTAAATATAATAAGTTGGATTAAGAAGATCCGTCTTACAAAAAATATGTGTAAAACCATCCCAAAATAAAATAAAATTGAGTGTGTGTGTGTTTTGTTGTTGTTGGTATGATGAGTTGTGTGCGGCCTTTTAACCAAGCGAATTACCAAGTCCCCACCTACGACGTAGCAGCAACGAGGCAATAGTATAATAAAAAAAATCCAATTTGTTATAAACAACAGACTTTGCAGCAAGCCAGCAATTAATTTGCAGCAGCTTCCTTCCAACTTCCAAGTGAAGTACCCCTATCATCTCAACTGACTCTCTTGCTCTCAAGCTATATTAAGTTCAGTTCACAGAGACCCAATTCAAATTTTCCATAAGAAAGCAAATATGAGGCCCAAGATTTATCTCTTTGGAGACTCCATAACCGAAGGGTCGTTTGAAGATGGAGGCTGGGGTGCTTCCCTTGCCAACCACTTTGCTCGCACGGTATATTTATACTTTCATCTAACTTAACACACACAATCATGTGCATATTTATAAATAAGATTAAAGGATAGAGTAATTTGATAAGAAAATGGTTTTGTTTGTTTTCCCATTAATTTGGAGTAATGAAAAATCTATTACTGTATTTGATATAGGCGGATGTGGTGTTACGAGGGTATAGTGGGTATAACACGAGATGGGCACTAAAGGTGTTTGACAAAGTGTTTCCGCCGGAAAAGGAGGCGGCACATGGCGGTGATCCAGCGGCAATAACGGTCTTCTTTGGAGCAAACGACGCTTGCCTTCCCGATAGATGCTCTGCCTTCCAACACGTCCCTATTGATGAGTACAAACTCAACCTCCACTCCATTGTCTCCTCTCTCCAGGTCTCTCTCTCTTTTTTTCTCACACAAAGTCTGATCCGAGTCTTTCTAGTGAGACTAGTATTTGTTCATTTGTGCCCAGGCCCAACTAAAATACATAATACCCTTGTAAAGTATAAATGAATTGTGTAGAATATATTATTGATTAATGCTGACAATTACATAGAGTATATATATGCATAAGAGAATATACATGGGGCTAAATATAAGGAATGAAAATAATAGACTCCATAATAATAGGAGTTGAATAAGGTAACAAATAACAGTAAATAGACTATGCTAATTATGTACTGGAATGGGAGATTTGATCTCCTTGATTGAAGCCGTGACTTGGGTGATTGGTTGGACATGATATTGCAATATTATTCTTAACATTCCCGCGCAAGATGGACGGGCGAGACGAAGACCAATCTTGGAGGAAAGCTCAAGAAACCGGGTTTGTGTAAGGGCTTTGTTAACGATCAGCTAGTTGATCAGTGCCATTAATGTGCTGAATACGAATGGAACCATTGCGAACTTGTTCTTTGACGAAGTGGAAGGAGAGGGCAAGGTGTTTCATTCGTGAATGGAACACCGGATTGGCAGAGTAGTGAGTGGCAGAGAGGTTATCACAGTAGATAGTTGGACATGTCGATTGTGTGTAACCAAGCTCAGTGAGAATAGAAAGGAGCCAAAGAACTCTCGACGTTGTGGCGTAAAAAATCGAATTCAAAGAGGATTGTGAGAGGGCTCGTTTTTAGAGGACCATGAGATGGGATTGGTGCCAAGGTAAACGATGTAACCTGAGTGGAGACGTAGTCTTCGGGTCACCACCACCGCATCACAATAGGCATGAAGGGTAAGGGGGGTGGATTTGTTGAGATGCACACCAAGATGTAGTGTGCCATTAAGGTATCGAAGTAGACGCTTGAGGGCTGTCCAGTGAGACGAAGTAGGGTGGGTTAGGAACTGGGCAAGTTTGTTAACGGGAAAGGCGATGTCGGGCCGAGTGAGTGAGAGGTATTGTAGGCTACCGACAATGGCTCTATAATCAGAAATATTTTCGACCGGTTTGTGGGATTCCTTGACTAGAGGTGGGTGGGTAAGCATGGGTGTGGAGGCAAAGCGCATTCATGCATATGGAATTTATGGAGAAGGTCGGAGAGGTACTTAGTTTGATTGAGGTGAAGACCATGCTTGGTTGGGGTGACTTCGATGCCTAGGAAGAAGGAAAGAGGACCGAGATCCTTTAGTGAAAATTTGTTTGATATTTGGGCAATGAAGTTGCAGATATGAGAAGGGTTGGGTCCAGTGACGATAATGTCGTCAACATAGACAAGGACATATATGGTGACAGCGGAGGAACGTAATATGAACAAGGAAGGGTCGGAGACAGAATTTCGAAACCCAAGAGAAAGAAGGTATGTCTTGAGTTTCTGTATACCAAGCCTGGAGCTTGTTTAAGGCCATAAATCGCCTTATGAAGGTGACAAACATGATCGGGTTTATCAGTATCCACGAAACCTGGGGGTTGTTCCATGAATACCGAATCAGTAAGACGGCCTTGTAAGAATGCATTGTTGACATCAATTTGGTGTAGATGCCATTGTTGAGCCACGGCCAAAGAGAGAACTAGACGAATGGTGGCGGGTTTTATAACCGGATCAGGTTTCCGAGTAGTCGATGCCGTTGATGAAAGCCTTTGGCAACGAAGTCTCGCCAGGTTGTTTGGAGAGTGCCATCCGGTTGTATTTCACGTAGACCCACTTACCGACGAATCGTGTTTTGGGCTTCAGCGGGAACAGAGACCGTGTTTGTTGCGGGCGAGCGCTTGATGTTCATCGAAAGCATCGCAGCCAGCGCCATCGAGGTCGATAAGGGCTTGTTTTGTGGTAGTTGGTGTTGTGTGAGGAGATGGAATAGTGGCGCCTTGGCATATTTTGGGTTTGGTTTAATGATGTTGTTTGAGAGGCGGGTGACAGACGAGGTGGTGGTGGTGGTGGCGTGGGGGTGGTGGAGGTGGCGCCGATGTGGGAGATGGGGTAGGCGTGAAGGTGAATGGGATAGGTGAGGCCGATGCCGATGTGGCTGATCGGGGCGTGGTGTTGGGTGTTGAGGGGAGGCGTGAGTAGGCGTGGTGGGGGAGGTCAAGCCGGGAGATGAGAGGGGTGGTCGAGGAGCGGAATGGTTAGGTTGCACCATTCATCGCGAGGGAGATGAGGGTGAGGCTTTGGCGAGGGATGAAAAAGGAAATTGTGTTCAACGAACCGGACATGACGCGAGGTGTAAACCTTTTTCATGGATGGATCGTAACATAAATAGGCACTTTGGGTTGTGGAATAACCAACAAAGACACAAGGTATTGATTTGGGGTTCAAGCTTGTGACGAATGTAGGGCGGAGCCAAGGGTAGCATAGGCAACCAAAGGGTCGGAGTTTGTGATAGTTCGGATCTTGGCCAAATAGAAGATTATATGGGGTTTTGTTGGAAAGTGTTTGTGTGGGTAGTCGGCTGATTAGGTAAGTGGTCGTAGCAAGCAGGCATAGGCCGTAAAACGGGGCATGTTCAAGTGAGTGCGAGGCAAGGCCCGCTTACTACATGGCGATGGCGCTTTTCGCAAACCCATTTGCTCTCGGGTGCGAGGTGGGGAAGTGAGGTGAGTTATCCCGTCATCAAGAAGTGGGGGTTTAATTTGACATATTCCCCACCATTGTCCGAATAGAATTGCCGAATCGGTTTTTGAAAATACTTTTCGACAATTGCTTTGAACCGGTGAAAAATAAGTGGAGGTATCCGACTTGTTTTTAATTGGATAGAGCCAAAAGTAGTGAGTATAATGATCAACAAATAGATATAGTATTTGTACGACTCATTTGACAAAATTGGAGCGGTCCAAACATCGGAATAGATTAGGTCGAGGAGCAAGGGAGTGAAGTGTCGACGTGAGTGAATGGAAGTTTATGACTTTTATTGATAAGGCATGAATTACAATGATTAAATGTAGAAATATGAAAATTATAAATAGAATTTAAGTGTTTTAAAGTTGCATTGGAGGGATGACCCAATCTAGCATGCCATAAACCGGCCGTTCGACGAGGTGGTGGATAGGTAGGCTTGAGAGCGTGAGGGGGAGGGTGCCATGTAGACGCCATCGACAAACGGCCCTTGGAGAATGATTTCATCCGTGGTGCGATCCTTGAAACAAAAAGAGGAAGACGAGAAACAAGCAATGGCGTTATTATCATGACAAAATCGGGACACGATAAAAGGTTACGTGAGATGGAGGTACAACAAGAACATTATGAAAAGAAATAGATCGAGAGGAAAGAGGGATAGTGAATGAACCATGATGAGTGATGGGTGAAGCACTGCCGCCAATGATGAGGTCGCTCGGGACCATCATGGGGGCGTGGGGAGAGGGTTTCGAGGTCCTTAGTGATGTGGTGAGAGGCACCACCGCCGATTAGATAGGAGGCACTCGAAGTGGAGGAATGGTGGCAAGTGTGAGCATAGTGGTTTGTTTTGTCCGATGGTGGTGGAGGGAAGACGACGCCGGATGATCCTCTTAAAATCCTGGACACCACGTATGACATGTCCCGTGGTTCGCAGAATCGCACTTACCACGAAATGGGTTGGGGTAGATGGAGTATCGGGTTGGTGCCGCTTTGATAATTGTTTCGAGGTCGGGGGTTGGTTGTCGGAGTGATGACGCCGATTGGATTGATTGGTGTAGGCTGATTAGGTGAGGTTGGTGATAACGGGTTGGGCCACGAGCCGAGGGAGAGAAGCGTGGTGGGGCGGGTTCTCGCTTGATGAGAAGCTCACGCCAGATTAGCTTTTCATGAAAGTCATCGAACGAGACGAGTATTCTCGTGTTTCTTACAAAGATCGATGACCGATTTGTAGGTGGTTTCGGGAGGCCTTGGATGATTTGGGAGGTGATATCCTCGTCGTTCACAAAGCTTGCCAAGACGGGCTAATTGAGCAGTGATGGTTTTAATGGAGAGCATGTACTCTGTAATGGAGTTGTCACCGAGAGTTACGTTTCGAAGTCGATCCTTCAATTGAAGAATGTGACCTCCGGAAGGGCTGGCATAGGTCCTGCTGTGGTTTGCCACGCCACGACGCAGTTAGATCTAGAATAATGGTGGAGATGGATTCATGAAGCGCTCCGCTAGGCCCGAGGATGAGGTTATCTTGTTTGAACCAAGTAATGTAGGCCGGGTTGGGTGATGGCTCGGGTTTTGTGTCGCATCGGTGGTGGAGGGGTAACCGGTGGTGGGGGAGGATTGGTGCCGTCAATGAAGGAGTAAAGGCCATAGCCTCAAGTAGCTCCGGTAATTTGGAATTGCCACGATCGATATGTGGATGGTGTTAGCTTGATGCAATGGGGAAGGAGACGGATAGGAGTGGCTTCAGTGGGTTCGGCGTTGGGATGAGGGTGTCAGGGTTCCGGCCATGGGTAGAGTGTGAAGTACAACAAGGATGGCAAGGGTTAGGAGCAAGGCTCTGATACCATGTAAAGTATAAATGAATTGTGTAGAATATATTATTGATTAATGCTGACAATTACATAGAGTATATATATGCATAAGAGAATATACATGGGGCTAAATATAAGGAATGAAAATAATAGACTCCATAATAATAGGAGTTGAATAAGGTAACAAATAACAGTAAATAGACTATGCTAATTATGTACTGGAATGGGAGATTTGATCTCCTTGATTGAAGCCGTGACTTGGGTGATTGGTTGGACATGATATTGCAATATTATTCTTAACAACCCTTTCCGGGTAACGTTATGGCCACAAATTTTTGTACAAAATCCCGAATTTGGAGTCAGCATCCTGCCACCACATAGCAGGAAATACTTTGTCGGTCTAACCAATTAACATTTGTCAACTGAGATTTGCGCCTAATATTTCAGTCTTAGTTTGTTGAGTAGCCAACATGATTCTAATTAAATAAGAAGGTGACATTCGTTAATGCCTAACCTTTGTCGCTGAGTTGTAAAACTTGCGGTTTGACTTGGTGTACTATGTGGCTAAACCGGTAGAATGGAATTTAATCAGCAAAGACAGTTAATCTGATTTGATTAAATAAGCATAACTTGGCAGTGATTTGCTTGCGTAATATCCGTGTGGCTGCAGAACTTGACACCCTTCCAGGACTAGCGGTGCTTGTTTTGTTTATTTTGTTAGTTTAGTGTTTCATATCTTTACGATCCATAAAGGTCAATTTCACGTCCATTTGATATGCTTATCTTTTTATAAATTGCAAGCACGCTATGCATATGTAGTATGCGTAAAAACATAAACAATGGGCTCTACTCCTTGTGTCCCAAGAAGATAGTCTACTTACCTTATTGGAAATTCAACCTAAAACAATATTAAATTACTGTTCACCATTAATTTACCACGTTAGTGGTTATAAAATTTTGATCATTGAAAGAATATTAAGAAAATTATCAACAACTTTAAGAATTTCATAAGAAGAAGTAAGTTCTTACTAATCTTTTAGTCAATTTTTTTTTTCAAGTTGACCAAAAATATTTGAAGGGAATATTTTTTTGGAACAGAGGGGGTACTATTACATGACGAAATGTGGTTGTGTGTTGATAATACCTTCATACAATATTTCTAAAACCAGACTAAGTGTCAATGAAGAGCAAATAAGAAGATGAAGGTGGAAAATCAATTTTAAGGTTCCAAACCGTAATGATCCAATTAAACTCAGGTTTCAGTTAGGAAGGAAAACTTAGTTGAACTTTAATTGAATCATTCTGCTTCAGTTTCTAGTTTTAGAATAATTGATCTCGTACACAACCTTATTTAATAAAGTGTCCATGTGATCAATTGACATCACTAAAGGTTATTCAGTAGGGGTCCATGTTATTATTCATGGTTCTTCACATTGGCGTGATTCCAATATAATGAATTATTTGTGTTTTTCCTAAAACATACTCAAGAAAGTTGGAAGGAGGTACTCCATCTCCATGAAAGGGAGAGGCTGCACTTTGGTCGTATTGCACTAGTGGTCCCGCCTTATCAATTATAGGGACTGATGGTGCCAAACAAATTGTATATGTGTGTGGCCCAATTTTTGCTATTACTCTTTCCCCACTTGGCTCATTTTATTTTTTGATTTCATTCTAATCATGCAATTTTTAGAGTGCCCTGTCGTTTTCATTGGCAATCCTGGTGTGCAAGACAGAGGATGCAAAGGTGTTCAATCCTAATAGTCACACACTTTGTCGCATCTCTTTCTCACGACTAAGACGATTGTGAGCTACTCACTCCGTTCTAGACAAAGAGTACACTATTCTATTTTAGTATACTTCATTTAAAGAGTCCACTTTCAAAAATTAAGGAATAAAAGTGTCATTTTATTACTAACGAGTTACTAAAAATGTTATTTTCTTAAAAAGTTACGATTCGTAGATAGATAATTTCTGTAATTTTATAAATTTGGGACCATGGTATTTATACATTACTTTGGCTACTCAAATAATTCCTTGGATTAATTTAGGTATGTGGTGTACAATGCCAGAGCGTTAAGTGGGGATCGATTAGCATGAGTGCATGACTAAAGTAGCAAGAAATCTGGCTCAGTTGCAAAGAGGGGAAGTGAAGATTGCGTAATTCATTATTGAGTCCAAAGCTTTTAAGAAATATTACATGCTAAAAGTAATCTTCTTCATCTTATGTCAGATTTTAAATTAGGATAGATGGGCCTGTTAGATGGATCTTAATTTTTTCATGGGATTTATCCTTCTGTAAGAGGTCCCACCCACCAGCAGATCCACCCTTTAGGGTGAGGGAGGGACCACGCTCACAAAAAGAGCTTACGAAAATGATGTCGTTTTTGGTAGGGAGTAGGGACCCCACTAAAAATGTTATTTCTAAACATTTTATGTAATACAATTGTGATTTCTAAACTTTTAGTGTATAATTAAAATTTGTGACCCCACTCAAATATTTTTTATTAAAACGTCACTGGTCCCACCTGAATATTCTAACAACCCATCACAAGAGAAATCAACTTTGCAATATTAAAATGGTTCATTGCCTTGGACTATATGTCATGGGTGCATTGTTAAATCTTTAAAGCGAGTTTTTTTGTAGGCTTGGTGACAAAAATATAAAAGAGTGAGAGATTATTTTAAACTGTCCCCTTGTGGCCTGGTGGTCATGGGTTTGAATCCATCTCCTTGCAAAAATAAGAGTAAGGTGGCCTAGACTTCCCCTTCCCCACACCCCACATTGTGTGGGAGCTTTCTGCACTGGGTACGCCCTTTTTATTTATTTATTTATTAGATAGAGATTATCTTAAACTTCCCTTAACTCAACTAAGCTTTTTGTCCCAAGTACTTGACTACAAGATACAGATTGTGCTGCAAAAATGCTCAATTTAATATCTTCTACTCATGCATTGATCCAATTTGATTGAGATTAGGTACATAACCTATACAACCTACTTAAGTAATATTAGGATCTATCACTTTTTGCGCTCCCAGCTTATATTGTGGTATCATAATGATGTAGCCTAGACATGCATCTTGGAGAAATATACGTGTGAATTTGAGTGTCAGATTGTGATTGACAATATGCTGCTAGCATAGAAGGGTAAAAAAGGAAGACACGTTTTTCTCATGGATTATTCCACCTTGATGCATTTGTTGTTAAATTTCAATTGTTGTACCATTGAGGGCGCAATGCTATTTAGCTGATTTGAGCATTTCGCAAAGATACACACATATAGATAGGAGGAGATTAGAAGGTATACTTGACATCATGACTTTAGCTCCAACTTTGGAGATGATCTGTTTAGTATTAGAATCATGTGACCAAAATGCGACTCGTTTTTGTTTGCAAACTGGCTTCAAAACATGCCATGCTAATGTAAAATATACGGTGTCCCAAGGTCCACTGTGGCAGTGACTCGGATACTCCTATGCAGAACATGGAAGCAAGTTCTGTGTCTCCACTCACACACCCTACTTGGACATGGATACTTGAACCATCAGAAACTGCTCTAAAAGATCAAGCTGTTATAAAGAGATCTTCAATATTCATGTTTTCACAGATATTGATCTTGTATATCAGAAGATTATTGAACTTATATATTTTTATAAAACCTTCAGTGATGATCTTTCGCATGTTGCTACATTTTACTCACTTAGGGACAACCAATATTATTTCTACTTGCAGTAGTTAGCCCTCTATTGCTGCAAGTCCTCTTTGCTGACATTTTACTTTTAATCTGTCTTTGGTTCTAGAAGCGGTGGCCTACAACTCATATTGTCCTCATCACTCCTCCTCCAATTGATGAAGCTGCTCGTCTTCTGTAATGTGTTCTCATTACAAACCTCCTTTGTGCTTGTGTTATTGTTTTCCAAGTCATTTAGTTGATTCTAATGCATGCGTTCGTGTGTACAAGATTGTATTATGCATGTACTTGTTCAGTCAAGGAGAATCATTAATTCTTTAACATAAAAACGCAGGCATCCTTTCAGGGAGAATATGTTGGGTCTGCCAGAGAGGACAAATGAAGCTGCTGGTTCTTATGCTGAAGCTTGTATTGCTGTTGCTGGAGAATGTAAAATCCCAGTGGTGAACCTTTGGGCCAAAATGCAGCAGTTTCCTGACTGGCACAAAGCCTATTTGAGGTATGCCTCAGAATTTATCTAGCAGGTTTGCACATTCTATTGCTTATTCCTAATACAAAAGGTGCAGGATGTACTGATGTAGTAGACCTAAGAGCACCACCAATGGTGGTTCCTCCATGTGTTAATATCAGATGGAGGAACAAGTTGTTCTTTAAAATCCACATAGCCATTGTTGTTCCCAAATGTTCCCAAAGAGCAAGACTGGTTGGGAGAAAAAAAAGAATCTCAGCACATGTGCGTGAGTTGCACCGCGCGTTGTGATTGCTGCGTGCAACTCACGTCCCAATAAGGCACGTCCCCAAGGCCAATAAACCACTCTGCCGCTACCCACCTTTTCCAAATTTTTCCAACTTTTGTTTTTGTTTTTTTAAATTTAGCCTTTTAAATGTGACCGTTTGGTTTTTATTTTTATTCTTAAATAGCTGTTTTTGTTCGAAAAAGTTATCTTTTTGGTTTTTTAACCTATAAACATATCTTCACTTCGTTAGTTTATTCATTTAAATTATCTTATTTTTTATTTTAAGAACTGTTTGTTTGTACAAAGTTATTTTAATTTGCAATATATTAAATGAAGTTTTCTGTTTGTACGATATATTTGAATTATGCAATATATTAATTAAAACTATAAATATATTTATTTTATTGTACAAAGTATTTGTTATGCAATACATAAATTAAACCTATTTATGAATTTATTTGTTTGAAAAGTATAATAATAAAGGAGTGTAAAGGTAAAGTGGGACCCATAAGGAATGAGTTTTAAGAACATATTTACAGGGAACTTGTGCTATTAAAAGGAATGATTTGGTGGTGGGCCCATAAGCAACAAGGTGTAAGAACATCTCCCTTAGAGATGCTCTAAGTATGTAATAGACTATTGCCTCGTCAAGGATTTTTGTAGGATACAGTCTCAGAAGATTGGCATGATTGCCTTTAGGGATGCCAAGATACTCGTTTTGTTACTTGAATTGTTGATTGTACTAATAGAGGTGCACGGTAGCCGCATACACTTTTCGGTTGACTCTTATTTTCCTTTTTTTTTTTTTTGCTTTCCATGAATTCCATCACACTCTTACTTATCGACCAAACCTTTCTGCCTTTGATATACTCCATTCCACCGAAGGAGTCCAAGTTTGAAAGTCTAACCAGTTTATATATAACATTTAATTTGAAACTTACCCGTGGTTTCAAAGATACAAAATGTGGCATGGATAATTTGGAACCCAAAGATTGATAAGCTTAGGTTTTGAACATGACAATCTGCATGGAACATCTCAAAATAGAAAATAGGATTCAGTGAGCGGAAAGGAGGGAGTATATACTTAATTTATGAGCAGGGATAACCTTGTGAGTTTTAACTTCCGTATTCTAGCAATGCCACCTAATAAAATCCCACATCTAGTAATCCATTGTTGTACAATATACATTGGGTAGAGTGTCCAATTTCTAACAGAATTTATTAATATTCATTTAAGCGTCTGATCTGTTACATCCAAGAAAAGTGAGGATATGAGTTCTATATCCAGTGTAACATGTTAGCACTTACAAGTTACAGCATGTATTCTATGTAATACTGATGGGTGTAAAGAAGGATGGAAATTGTAGTTTTGACATCTATATCTGCTTTCATAAAGTAGGAAATTAGGAATTTGTCAAATTACTGCAGCATGAATTTCTAAGTTACATTGTTGTTGTGGAGATTTTTATAGTCATTAATCTCTAGTGTCTTATAGCCAAAAATATATTCCACCTAATACGCGTTGATCAATGATTGAGCTTCTATTATTATACAGTTGTACTATAGTAATGGCCCTATTTTCTATCTATTTGACATTTTTTGGGTTGAGAAATGAAGAACAAAGGTTTTGTTATTTCACTTTCTTGAAATACGATAAAAACCAATGATCTCAAGGAAAAGATGCATTTGAATAGAGTAGTCATCACGGCACACGCGATGAGTATGCAATAATATTTCAAAAAGGTTGTTCCTTAATTTGTGCGTCCCTTTTTTGAATTTTTTTGTCCCAAAATGAGTGTCCCTTTTTGTATGAAGTTACTAAAGTAACCTTTGCTATCTATCATGTCTAATTGTTTGCCATCTACACTATAGTACAAGCACTAAGGGCATTCGTGCAAGAAAGAAAAGGGGCACTCAGTTTGGGACAGAGGGAGTACTTTTTCTTTTCCCTACTTGTTATGAACTTTTTGCTCTCTCTCTCTCTCTCTCTAGTTTAAAGTAAGTTTTATCAGTTTTCTCTTAATCATATTCCTTATTGCTCATGCTTCTTCTTTATCCCTGTGCCACTTGTCACCTTCACAGGAGATTTTTTGAGGGGTAATTTTAACCACACCCCAATATCCTCTCTTTACACCCCATGTACTGCATTGAGATGTTGTACTCTACGTTGTACAATGTAGTACAGGGGGTGTAAAAAGAGGATATTGGGGTGTGGTTAAAATCATCCTTTTTTGAGTACTAAAACTCCTTGGGACAAATTTGCTTCACATATAGATTAGATTATCAACATCTTTTTGCATTTATTCATAGTTATTATATGCGTATTGGTATTAAAAGTATTAGGGCTACGTTATTTTAAGCGAATCGATGATAGATTACGCGCAATAGAAGAAGCCTTCCCCTTTTCGATTATCCTCCCACCCTTTGAACACACCTTCTTGTACCTAGGGAGACTATTTCCCATCCTACATCTTAGGAGGTTGTAGAAGAAGTCTTCCCCTTTTTGATTGTCCCACCCTTTTAAAAATCAGTTCTCCCTTCAAATACACTAGAGAAAAATTAAAACCTCATACAGTCATATTATTGCCAATTAAAGTCTTCTTTTCGTCCTTACTTCTACCAAACCCTTTGAAATGAATTACGAGTAAAATGTCCATGCAAGCAGGGCTAGCCCATGCCTCAGCAATAAACCCAAACAGTGTCCCAGAGAAAATGGGCACAAAGAAAAACAAAGACCTCACATTTTGTCCTTTCCTCTACCAAAACCCTTTGGAATGAATCAAGAGTAAACAGCTCATACAAGGAGGGCTAACCCATGCCTCATCAATAAACCCAAACCTCTTGTCCCAAAGAAAATGGGCACCCGAGCAATTAAGGAATGAGGTTCTGAATGCCATTTATCCTTGACAAACCCATGGGGGCCGCGGGGGGGGGGATTTCTTATTCGGCATATGCTCTTGCAAGAAATCGACTTATTAAGCTTGTTAGGTAAACATGAAGGATTGAAGGAACTTTGGCCTTCCAGATGAAGGAAACGAGGAAATTAAGTGAGGCACAGGAGGACGAACTAGGTTGGGCAAGAAGGATCTACATGAAAATAGCCTAATGCCTCCAAAGTCCAAGACCTACTCCCTGGCAATGCACCTGTGGAAGATGAGCTTGTGAAAATCATCAAGGAGAGCTACGAGCTCTTTGTTTTTTCTCTTTGTCCCCTCCATTATTAACGTTATGAGACAAATGGAAATTTCACAAAGTGGGTGACCCATAACAGAAGACTAATGAATCTAAGATAAAGACGAGGGTTCGAAACAAGTTGTAAGGCTTCCCTCACCCAAAGGTCCTCCCATCTCTTCTCTTAAAATGAACCAATGAACAAAACAACGGGTAAACATGGATGGATGAAGTTTCAAGGATTCCTATGGGTAATTGAAGTTCCAAATTAAGCAAGTATACCATCCATTCTGATGAGTTCCAAACTTGGTCTTAAAAGAATCCCTGTTTACAATCAAACAATCTGAATTATTCTTCGACATGTACCTATGATCCTGTTGTATATCGTGGGATTAATTTAATTAATTTATCTATTTATAAATTTTCTATTGTTGTGGAAGTCTTTCTTCATGTGCTAGATGCTTTGCAGATTCAGCCAATGAACACTCAATTATTTTTTCTTTGATAAACGTGATCGTTTAACATGTTTTGTGACCTTTTTATTCTTTGCAATGCAGTGATGGTTTGCACCTTACCCCAGCAGGAAACCAGATTGTCTTTCAGGAAGTGATTGCAAGGTTAAGGGAAGAGAGGTTGAGTCTGGAATCTCTACCGGTGGATCTCCCACTCTATTTTGAGATTGATCCGAGGGATCCCCTTATGGCTTTTGAGCACTTATGAAAGTGCACAAGATCCTTCAACTTTTATGTGTCATTTACTCCCTCCGTCCCAAAATGCGTTTTTCTTTTTTCATGTTGATGAATAAAAAAAGGCACCCATTTTGGGACACGGGTAGTGCCATTTAACTTTGGAAGCAGCTTGTGTTTGTATTATCATTCTGCAATTCAGGTAGTATTTGTAATTTTATTTTCAGATTATACTTTGCCCTATGGTTGAGACTTGAGATATCATACTTCTAGATGACAAAAGTGGACAATCAGTCGAGCATTTCTACATTCATGAAATGAAGTTGCTAGACAGAATATAGAAAAAGAATGAGAGTGAAGGATTTGGACCACATAGAACGTGGTATAATAATCACTAATCAGCGAAAGCTCTTGGATGGGGTATGAAAAGATGTGCTTTCATGTTTTTCCTTGTCTGAGTTAGATTACAAGTTTTTGGCATGCCAAATTTCTTAGTGTGGTGAAAAGAATTTAGTACAAAACTGGACAGCGAGATTCGTCACTAACTCTGCAGACTGCAATGCAAGCTTACGTTTGGCCTTAGTGGTAGTCCTCTTGCAATTTCACTTGTTAACTTTTCCGAAAAATAGTCTAGTGTATCAATATATGTCTATGTCCCTCCACTTGATAACACCAAGAGAACTTTTCTACTCATCCCTTCGAAAGAATAGTCCTACATTCAATTTTGGGTTGTCCCAAAAAAGTAGTTCCATTTCTATAAACCATAAAGTTTTAGTACTGTTTAAATGATGTATAAAGAAGTAAAGCTACTGATGTGGCAAAAACACAGCTTGGGCCGTCCTTGAGATGGGTAGGATATCTCGGCTTTGGATCTTCTTCCTTGAGCCTGCAAAGATCACAAACAAGCCTGAGTGGAAGTGCAAGGCAAGGCCACGCGAAACCCCTCCGGCGTGAGAGTAAGTTCCGAGTGTGATTGTCAAAAGATAAATTGACAGAGTAACGAGTCTCAAGAAAGTCTGTGTGTACCTTGTTAATGATTATGAAGAGGTATTTATAGGCCCCGGTGATGTTTGAATCCGTCTAGGATTCAGTTTCCATAACTGCCGAATCAATCAAGGAGAGGATCCCTTGATTTTAGGCGTGATAGGCGGCTGGCCGCGTAGATGTAGGAGTAGATAAGGCAAGTGTTCTGCCTAAACATGGAAACCTTTGACTTGTCTTGGAGAGCAAGCCACCGGTGCTTCCTGTTTGACGTGTGTCCCGGCGAGCAGGGCTCTGCCCGAGTATTCAATATGTACTGTTTTTGAACTCATTGTCGATCCAAGAAATGGCCCCTGGTTGGGCAGGCAAGGCCAATGCTCGACCGGGCTTGGACGAGGCGAGTCTGGTTCCTCTGCTAAGTACGTATGATGTCCGGATAAGGCCCCTGGTCGGGCAGACAAGGCCTTTGCCCGCCCAGGTTTGGGTGAGGGTTACGCTGCTCGGTACTCGCTGGTTCTATCATTTTGCTCGCTGGACTGTGGGCCCCATATGCATTGTGCTCGTGGATCGGCACGTGATGCTAATTGCAGATTGCGATTGCGTATATTCACGGCCCCTAGCTTCCGGTCTAGCGGGCATTTATGCTCGGAGCGGGGAGCGTTCAAGCCTGATATTCGCACGGGCTTCGACACTTCTGAATTTCCAAGGAGACAAGGAATTCAGCGGAGCAGACTTGAGGCGTGTCAGGGAAGCTTCTTGCTAAGGGCGTGTCAGGCGCATGGGCGAAAAAGTCGCGTGAGCCGTCAGGAGTGGAGATGATGGGACGGGGCACAGAGCATGAAGGGTCGCATTTAATGCCCTGTGATGATGAGCCGCCAAGGCTGAGCGCCGTTTCGGGCTCCGAGTTTTTTCCCCCCCAAAATAATTCGGGAACGAGCCTATAAAAGGTAAACCCCTCGCCTTTTTTCCTTTTATCGCTGCTTTTAGAGAGAAAGCTCGAAACTCCAGCCGCCGTTGCCGCTATATTTTCCTCCCCAGATTCCGGTGAAGTTTCTTCCTTCCTTCCGGCATCCATTCATATCTCGGCTTGCAAAGACTCACACCGCCTGTGTCGTCTTCCCGATTTCTCAAGGACCATTGTCCCAGAAACAACAGTAAGTTCTTGGCCTTTTTTATTTGTGTTTTCGTCCTTCTGGCTTTTGGTGATTTTCGGCTCTTTCCTTCATCTTTACATGACTCTGTTAGGGTTTAAGAGGGTAGGACCGCCCTTAGGTAGAGATCGAGGAATTGAACCCATGGTCTTGCTCGCTAGGTGGGCATGGCCTCTTTGGGTCGACCTAGACTTAGGATTTCTTTCCTTTTTCTTCACTAGTTATCCGGGCAGTGTTCTGATAGCCATCTTCATCGATCTCTTTGTAGATGTTTGACGTATCTGAGGATGACCGTGAGGCTTTCATCTATGGCGGGAAGAATGATTCGCTGAGCAGCGAAAAGTCTCCCTCGATTAGCGTCGAGTGCGAGGAGGGAGCCAGATCCGTGGCCGGGCTAACGGTTCGAAGGCGTACGGCGGATCCCGTGGTCGACATAGCCGATTCCTCTAGCGAAGAAGAATCTGGCGAGAAGAGTGTGACCGGTGGCTTCGCTGTCGGGTAAGGCCTCGAACAGCAAGCAGCCCATGATGAAAATTCAGCCGGGCAGTTAAGGATGGAGCAAGTAGATTTGGCCGGAGAGGCCTCCGAGGCTGATGAGGCTGATAATTTGCCGCTTGCCCGGCGTTCCAAAAGGACTGGCCGGACTCAGGTGGAAGCGGCCCCTGAAGAGGAAATAGATAGCCAAGACCAGGTTCCAATTG
Source organism: Codonopsis lanceolata (assembly GCA_013146195.2). NCBI lineage: Eukaryota > Viridiplantae > Streptophyta > Magnoliopsida > Asterales > Campanulaceae > Codonopsis > Codonopsis lanceolata. Next base: position 16,524,535 of record CM028379.1, on the reverse strand, counting down.
CCCGCTGCTTCGCCATGGTAGGCGGCTCTCAAGTTGAGGTTCCTGTTGTTGAAGTGGTCGGGGGAGGAGGAGAAGAAGAATAAGAAGAAGAGCCCGACTGGTATGTCAACGCCGATGAAGGCCGCTATGCTGCTCACTGGGCCACTCTAGACACGGCGGACAAGGTAACGGCGTGGCTTACTTCCCTTGGTGTTGATCCTGCTTACTATCGAGCAAGCAAAATGGACGTTCCTGCCCGGATCAACCTCTCCCGCGAGCAGGGGAATGAGCTCTTATTCTTTGCTGATTTCTTCCGCGTCAGGCTACGCCTCCCGCTAGAGCCTTTCCTGGTAGACTTATATGAGACCAAGGCCGTCCCGTGCGATCTGATACTGAATACCGTCCGTGCTATTACAGCTTTTACCGTAGCGAGCAGGCTGTTAGGATTTGAGCCGGACATATACTTGCTTCGGAAGTTATTCATCTTCGCCCCGAGCACCGGAGGGAGAATTGGAGTGAGGGCGAACTCAAATTTTCTGAGGTTGCTGTCCGAGGTCCCCGGGAAAGTGGAGTCTTGGGACAGGAGGGTGTTGTTTATTGAGTCCCGAGTTGGTTGGCCGTTTATGCCCACGGCGACCAACGAAATAAAAATCCCCAAGGCTTCCAAACAAGATTTTAGCTCGGGAGAGACCGCCCGGTTGGCCGCGTTGAAGACCGCCGTTGGCGTAATGGAAGAGAATGAGAGACGCGTCGGCCAGCAATTCCTTCTTGACTAGAAGGAACCGGTTTGTAATCCGCGTTATTTGTGTTTGGCCGGGGTGATGCGGGCAGAGGTCCCCGAGGTGAAACCCCTTCTGATCCACGTGCCCGAGAACCCTCACCCTTATTGGGGTGACTGTCACGGCCGAATGTTCAAGCAGGAGTGCGTTGAATGCCAACGGCTAGGCCCGGGCGGCAACTGCCGACCAGTTTATGAGGACCATGACGGTTGCCTGCCAATCTTTAATATTTTCTGTTTCGCTCATACATTTCCCGAGTTCATTCTAATCTTGTTTTGCTTTGCCTCGTCTCAGGAATGAAGAACTTGGCTGTGTTGAGGCAGCGAAAGAAAGAAGCTGACCAGCGAGCAGCTGACCTGAAGGTCAACCAGCCTGTTGAATTGCCCAAGGTGCCGTTTTGTCCACCGGCCAAGAGAACTCCGGACTTGGGCAGGGCCGCAAGTCCGGCCAAGAAGGTTGTAATGCCCAAGATTGTTGCCGCCGCCTGTAAAAAGGCTGGCCAAAAGAAACCTGAAACCGCTGTGGTCGCTGTTGATGATGTTACCAGGTCGCCTACTGCCAACATCCCTGTGGTGCCCGCCGCCAAGGATGCTAAGGCGAAAGGCAAGAGGAAGAAGAGCTCCAGCCCCCCTGCTCGTGAAGTTCGCCACCGAGGGTCGAGCCCCGACCCTCCTCCTTCCTCCCGCACTCAGCCGGGCTCGCAACTTGCAGCCGCTGCCGGGCTTCAATGCCCTCCAGCTACCGCCGAGCTCAGAGCTCGTGAAGGAAATTTCTGGAGATGCCCCATTATTGGGAGGTATCGATCTTTATGCCTGCGGGAGCTCGGGAGGCCTGGTGGGTAAAGGTGTTATAGAGAGGGCCTTGCACGATGACCTTGCTCGCGATCGCGATACTACGGCCACGCCTTGGTTGGAAACGCTGGGCTCGCTTGAGCGAGGTAAAAGTTTTCTTTGACTGAAGTTTGTCTTCCTTCTTGGTTCATTTCCCGTTTCTGATTATCTCTCCTCTGTTCGCAGATCGCTTCCACGTGTACCAATCTTTATGATAGGTACAACGAAGAGAAGGCAGCTCGTAAGAAAGCGGAGGCCGATTATAAGGCTCACGAAGGCCTGGTGAAGGAGAAGGTCGAGCAGGTGGCTCTCCTAGCCGACCAGCTCGAGACTAACACTGAGGCGACCAAAAAGAAAGAGGTTGAGATGCTAGCTCGGAATTTACAACTGGTCGCCCAGAACGGTGATTTAACCACCCAAAAGAAAGAGTTGGTCGCCGTGTGAAGAGAAGTGCCGACTGAGAAGAGGACCGCTCGGCCGCGGTCGCCTGCAGGGATCTCTTGCAGGCAGAGAAAAGCTCCCTTAGGATGCAGGCCGTGAAGGATGGGAAAATCGTTGAGGAGCTGACGCAGAAGCTGAAGAAGGCCGAAGAGTCTGCAGTGGAGAACTTCAAAAAATCTAAGGATTTTGAGAACGCTGTGGACGTGGCCATCCTTCCCTACTTTGCTCACGGTACCCACCATATACTGCGAATACTCGCCGGCCATGGCGGAGTGGGAATGAAGACAATGGCAGAATGGGCCGTGCTCGACCCCTACGCTGAAGTTGCTCGTCCTTTCCATGCGCTGGTCCCTTATACCAAGGATGAACTGGCCACAATGGCGGAGGGCGATAATGAAGCCGGAATGGCGCCCTGGGTTCCCCCGCCTGTGGACGAAGTGAATCTCTGCTCGCTGATCGAAGCCTTGGAATCTGAAGATGAGGTTTTGAAAGGGACCGAGCAGATTGAAGCAGAGTCTCAGGCTAAGGCAGCTGAGGATGAAGCTGCCCGTAGAGAGCTGAACCTCCAATACCAACTACAATATCAAGCCGGTGACAAAGAGCTTCCTCCTCCTCCTCCTAAACAAGCTTAGAATTTTATCTAGCCTGCGCGCCACTATTTTTTGATTTCTCTTTTGTAACTCCCAATTCGACTATAATGGAATTCACTTTTCTTGACGATTTTCTCTTTGTATTTTCTGATTTAGCCGCTTGTTCGCCGATAACCGTTTTCTTACTTGCATGTTTTTTCTGTCATATGTTAATACAAGTACCGGTGCTCCCCGTTAAAACATGTCGAGCATAAACGTATTAATGCTTTTAACCAAGTATAAGGACTCATGATTTCACTTAAAGATAACAAGACTAATAAAGCAAGCTTATTATTTAAGTTTAGATGTTACCCGAACAAACACCATGATTGCTGGATTTGGCCAAGGCTTTGAGCGGTGAGCTTCCGTAAGATTGCCAAGCGGCAAGGCCTGCCTCAACGGCGACCAACAACCGGCAAGGCCTTTGTTCGATGTGGGTAGATCAAGCGTTGTTAGTACATCTTCCGGGTATGGAGATATACGGTCAACAGTGTTGCTCGGTCACTATAGGAACCCGAGGTAGTTAGCCGCTATCTTGTAGGCATGGCCTCTATCGCCCAGGGCGAGCATCCTAGTATATGAACCTGGGCATGGCCGCATCTCACCCACAGAGTATGAGTTCAGTGATACTAGGAAGTTTGAAGATTGTTGACCGCATGTTTCCTATCTGCCGCCAAAGAGCAGTAGTTCACCAAACAAGTCCGAACAATTGCGATTGACTATTAACCGATCAATTTGAATATTCAGAATTGGTAAATATGACAATAACTTGCCTTTTATTGATAGATGATCAATGACCCTCAACAGGACTGAAGTCTTTGCCCGTTTGTTTCCTTGACTTAGGGGTAATATTTTTGAGGTGTCTCGCGTGCCAAGGATGCTTCAAGTCTTTTCCCTCTGAGTCCGGGTGTAAGTGCCTTCTCTTATTATCCCGAACTCCGGAAAGGACCCTCCCAATTAGAGAGACATTTTCCATTCTCGCCTCGATAACCTGTTACCTCGATCTTTCGAGTACTAAGTCCCCGATGCAGAAGGCTCGCCTCGACCCCTTTTGTCATGGTGAGCCTTTTCGCTTGTAGTTGACCATTTTAAGTCTTGCATCCAACCTCCTTTCTTCGAGCAGGGTCTAGGTCTATGGCCCGAGCAAGTTGATTGTTTTGCCCGTAATGTGAAACAGCTTGAATGGTAGGCAAGACCACTTGGGAATCGTAGCTTGAGGCAGTAGGTGAGGGCAAATGGAGCCTCGGTTGGTCCTCGGACGATGGTTTCGATGAGGCCGATTGTAATTCTTACGCCTTTCACTTTCGCCGCTTCTAAGTTTCGCTTAGCGGCGTCAAAACTTGTTTGTTGCGGCTTTCCATTTAGCGTTGCCTTGAGGTAGCGACG
>CM028379.1:16446489-16520391 GCA_013146195.2 Codonopsis lanceolata | reverse complement strand
AATGGTTACAAAATATTCTACTATTATTGCTAATAGAAGATATGTATTAAACATTGGTTAGAAATTGATGTCTGTATTAAAAATACTATTATTAATTACTAATTGAAAAGATGTATCATACATTTGTTATAAAGTGATGTTGGTTTTCAAAGTTTTTTATAAAAGACTTCTACAATTATTGGTTAAAAATGATATTGATTTTTATTATTTAGATTATATAAAAGACTTACTATTATTAGCAATAAAAGATATATATACTTTTAGTTTTCTAGCTCTTAGCTAATAATAATACATAATAATAATCAATATGATAAGGGGTATTAGTATTAGTATATATAACTTCTTCTATTGTCAATAGTAGAAGACTTATATTTAAAAACTTTTTACAATTATTATTTAACCAATGTGGGATAAAACTCTTCAAGGTTAGATATTACTTCTAATGACTCACTTTAATATATTATACTTTAACTCTTGATATCTTATTCATCCAAAACTCAATTTGGACAAATAAATATATCATTTCGATGCTCTCACAGTAGAACACATTTGCACAATTACATTTACCAACAAACAAATGACACGTAAAAAATTTGTGCCTCAAGTTGCACAATTTCTCTCACTAAAACACTAATTTTTTTTAAAGTATTATACTTTAAGTCTTGATATCTTATTATCAAAAACTCAATTTGGACAAATAAATATATCATTTTGATGCTCTCAGGTAGAATACATTTCGCAATTACCGTTAACAAACAAATGACACGTAAAGAAATTCGTGCCTCAAGTTGCACAATTTCTTTCACAAAAAACACTAATTTTTCAACAATAGAAGAGATGTATCCCATTGGTTAGAAATTGATGTTGGTTTTAAAATTCTATTATTAAGTACCAATAGAAGAAATGTATCATACATTGGATTGGAAAAGTGATGTTGATTTTCAAAGAAAGTCACCTTAAAGATGGATGCTTTAGAATGAAAATTTATTCAAAGGTGGCTTCTCACCAACTTTATATATATTATACTATATTATACCAATAGAAGATGTATATCTCACATTGGCTAGAAAATGATGTTGAGTTTAAATTATTTTATATTATTACCAATAAAAAGAGATGTATAACACATTGTTTAAAAGAAAAATGTTAGATTTTAAAGTCTTTAGACTAAAGACTTTCACTTTTACAAGAGATATATCTCACATGGTTACAAAATATTCTACTATTATTACCAATAGAAGAGATATTATTAAACATTGGTTAGAAATTGATGTTTGTATTAAAAATACTATTATTAATTACTAATTGAAAAGATGTATCATACATTTGTTATAAAGTGATGTTGGTTTTCAAAGTTTTTAATAAAAGACTTCTACAATTATTACCAATAGAAGATGTAAATCTCACATTGGTTAAAAAATGATATTGATTTTTAATTATTTTAGATTATATAAAAGACTTACTATTATTAGCAATAGAAGATATATATACTTTTGGTTTTCTAGCCATTAGCTAATAATAATACATAATAATAATCAATATGATAATGGGTATTAGTATTATTATATATAACTTCTTCTATTGTCAATAGTAGAAGACTTATATTTAAAAAATTTACAACTAACATTACTTCTAACCAATGTGGGATAAAACTCTTCAAGGTTAGATATTACTTCTAATGACTCACTTTTAACATCATACTTTAAGCTTTGATATCTTATTCATCCAAAACTTGATTTGGACAAATAAATATATCATTTCGATGTTTTTGCCGAGTAGAACACATTTGCACAATTACTTTTGTCAACAAACAAATGACACGTAAAGAAATTTGTGCCTCAAGTTGCACAATTTCTTTCACTAAAAACACTAATTTTTTAATAAGTATTATACTTTAACTCTTGATATCTTATTCATCCAAAACTCGATTTGGACAAATAAATATATCATTTCGATGCTCTCACCGAGTAGAACACATTTGCACAATTACCTTTTACCAACAAACAAATGACACGTAAAGAAATTCGTACCTCAAGTTGCACAATTTCTCTCACTAAAAACACTAATTTTGTTAACAAGTATTAAATTTTAAGTCTTGATATCTTATTATCAAAAACTCAATTTTGACAAATAAATATATCATTTTGATGCTCTCACCGAGTAGAACACATTTGCACAATTACCTTCGTCAACAAACAAATGACACGTAAAGAAATTTGTGCCTCAAGTTGCACAATTTCTTTCACTAAAAACACTAATTTTTCAACAATAGAAGAGATGTATCCCACATTGGTTAGAAATTGATGTTGGTTTTAAAAATTCTATTATTAAGTACCAATAGAAGAAATGCATCATACATTGGTTGAAAAGTGATGTTGATTTTCAAAGTCACTAGAAAACCAAAAGTTTTTAAAGTTTCCACATGGATGCTTTAGAATGAAGATTTATTCAAAGGTGGTGAGGTGGCACAACCATAGTGCTCCTCACCACTTTAAATAATATATAAATAATAAATATATATATATATATATATATATATATATATATATATATATATATATATATATATATATATATGATAAAAGATTTTTACCATTATTACCAATAGAAAATGTATATCTCACATTGGCTAGAAAATGATGTTGAGTTTAAATTATTTTATATTATTACCAATAAAAGAGATGTATAACACATTGTTTAAAAAGAAAATGTTAGATTTTAAAGTCTTTAGACTACAAATTTTCACTTTTACAAGAGATGTATCTCACATGGTTAAAAAATATTCTACTACTATTACCAATATAAGAGATGTATCATACATTGGTTAGAAATTGATGTTTGTATTAAAAATAGTATTATTAATTGCCAATTGAAAAGATGTATCATACATTTGTTATAAAGTGATGTTGGTTTTCAAAGTTTTTGATAAAAAGACTTCTACCTTTTTTTTAAAATTCATTTTTTTTTATTTATAAGGGATATGACTTCTTATTACTACCATTATTACCAATAGAAGATGTATATCTTACATTGGTTAAAAAATGATGTTGATTTTTAATTATTTTAGATTATATAAAAGACTTACTATTATTAGCAATAGAAGATATATATCACACATTTGTTATAAATTGATGTTGGTTTTAAATTACTATTATTACCAATAAAAGAAATAAATCTTACATTGGTTAAAAAGCGATGTTGATTTTAAAAGTGTTTAAATAAAAAGACTTCTACTTTTATCATTAATAAAAAAGAAGAGAAGAGATATATCTCATTATATAGAAAGAGATGTTGCTATTTGATATTTTTTAGATAAAAAACTTCTACTATTATTACCAAATGATGAGATGTATTACACATTGGTTAGAGAGTGATGTAGGTATTAAAGTCTTTTTATAAAAGACTTAATACCAATAGAAAAAAAATATGTATTTCACATTAGTTAGGAAAGTGATATTGGTTTAAAATGTTTTTAGATAATGTATATCGCATTGGTTACAAAGAGATCCACATTATTTAAAAACATATATTGGTTATAAAATTTATAGATAAACAAATTTTTATGCTATTATCAATACGAGAGATGTATCACATATTGTTTACAAAGAGATGTTGGTTTCAAAACTATTTAAGATAAAATAATACTACTATTATTATTTTTATGTTATAATCAATAGAAGAGATGTATCCCACATTGTTTAGAGATAGATATTGATTTCAAAAGTTTTTATATAAAAGATTATTATTATTACTATAGAAGAATGCATCTCACATTTATTAGAAATTAATGTTGGTTTTAAAAATACTATTATTACCAATAGAAAAGATGTATATCACATGATTAGAAAGTGATGTTTGTTTAGAAAAAGATGTTTGCTTTAAAAGTCTTTAGATAAAAGTTTTAAACTTTTATTACCAATAGAAATAGAAAAAAAAGTATCTCACATTGTTAGAATACTACTACTATTATTATTTTTATGTTATAACAAATAGAAGAGATGTATCCCACATTATTTAGAAATAGATGTTGATTTCAAAAGTTTTTATATAAAAGACTATTATTATTACTATAGAAGAATGCATCTTATATTTGTTAGAAATTAATGTTGGTTTTAAAAATAGTATTATTACCAATAGAAAAGATGTATACCACATGGTTAGAAAGAGATGTTTGTTTAGAAAAAGATGTTTGTTTTAAAAGTATTTAGATAAAAGTCTTAAACTTTTATTACCAATAGAAATAGAAAAGAAGTATCTCACATTGGTTACAAAGAAATGTATCTCACATTATTTATAAATGAGTATTAGTTATAAAAGTCATTAGATAAAGATATATTTTGTTATTACCAATAAAAAATATGTATACTACATGGTTAAAATGTGGTGTTGATTTTAAAGTCTTTAGATAAAAGACTTAAACTTTCATTACCAATAAAAATATAAAATAAGTATTTCACATTGTTTAAAAATGAATTATGATTTTAAAAGTTTTTAACAAAATGACTTCTAATATTATTATCAAGTTAAATGTTAATTTTAAAAGTCTTTAGATCAAAAAAATTATTATTATTATTAATACAAAATATGTATCTCACGTTAGCTAGAAACTTATATCAATTTTAAAAGTATTTAGGTAAAATAATCGTTCAATATTAGTAACAATAGAAAAAAAATTATAAATATGGAAGAGATTAACAATCTAATTATATTGTCTAAAAGTTATATTATTATTATAAAAATATATATATATATATATATTCCACATTGTACCCGTGCAGAGCACGGTCTAAATAACTAGTGTAGAATATGAAAGATTTAAATATGAGATTTCTTAGTAGCTTGGGAAACCTATGGCACATGAAGGTAACTACCATAAAGGAAAAAAAGTGACTTGAACAAAACTCACATATGTAGTCTTGTTGTCAGTCTCAAAATTTATGAGAAGGAAATTTTTAAAACTCAAGAAATTGAGAAAACTTTCAAAGGCATCTCTTTGCATGTACAAGAAGAAACACCAAAAGCCTCTACATCTCTGTCAAATGATGACTTTGATAAAGATGAGTTTGCTCATTTGCAAAGCAGTTTAGAAAGTTTAAATCTTTCAAAAGAAATTTTCAAAAACCTTCATCAAACTTCCAAAGACCCACTTCTTCAAATTATCAAAAGTCTTACTTCAAATCCAATGAAGTCAAGGATGATGAAGAAAAACTCTTTATGTTTCAATTGTAAAAAACCTAGACATTTTGCTTCAAGCTGTCCATCTACACCAGACATGAGTATTACAAGAAAGCTCCCAGAACTTTTGAAAAACAAAAAGGGTTAGTTGCAAAAGATCAAAATCTAGCAACTTGGATTAAGACAGATTTGGAAGATGAATTTGCTGATTTTATACTAGAGGCAAATCTTTATCTTGTTGCAGAATCAGTTGTTTATGATTCAGGAAATGAAGTCTGATGATGAGCTTCCAAACTCACCTATTAAAGTGTTCCCCAAGGTGCAACCAAGTGGTGTAACACGCAGGGGTTAGCTTCAGCTAACTAAAGCCGCGGTTCGAGCCATCCGAGACCAAGCCCGAACGCGCACGCCCAGATTGCATTGGGCGCTTTAGAGGTGCACTTTGCATTTTGCACGCCACATCATTGCTAGGAGCCTTTCATTTTGTCAAGCTCAAGAAGCTTGATGGGTTCAGCTAGCTCAGTGGCAGTTCAACTGGGGCGATTAAGGCAGCCTTAGCGGTTACACCCGAAAGGGTGCTGGTGGGTGCGGCGAATGGGCACGTCCAGGTGCGATGAACCTAGACTCGTCCGAATGGGTGATCGAATGGGAATGTGGCTGTTCGGCTGGCGGCTTAGTCACTCTTCGATTAGACACAGGCGGTTATGGTTGAACAGATTCGGCGGGCTTGGCGGTTACTATACAACCACTAAATCTAGAGTTCCAACTATTGACCAAGAGACACCTAGACTCTTCATTAACTATATATAGACCCCCTTGGTTTGACAACCAGAAACACCGAAATCATAAGCATTATACTGTTAGAGAATAGTTTATATTGCTGCATAATCTTGTTCAAGTCTTGGAAGTTCGAAACACCGATCAAGTTCACTGTAATCTCGTATTGAAGTGCTGCTTACGAAGATTAAAAAAGTCGTTGCATTTTAGAGACAATTGCTAAAGAACTGTGAGCACAGTAGGAAGCAATTTCATCTCTCGAAGATTGTGTTCAACGCAAGCCTCGACTTCAAGTGTAATTAATTGTTATAATTAAATTTCTCTTCATCTCCTTCATCTATTTAAAATACGTCATTTGCTATTCCGAGGAAACGATATCAAATAAACAACATATAGTACCTCTCTACCCAGTAAACAACTTTAATTTTTTGAAACAACTTAAACGAATTTGGACAAACATGATGGTGAAAAAAGGAAGCTGCCACAAAATACAACATTTAACGATGAACGACTTCACTAGAATATCATGAAGTTACAAATACAATAGAGTTTGATCGAGAAATTCGCAAAGACCTATCAACTCACAAATACAAAAGAGAGATCCAAACAAAAATATCTCAAAAAACGCAAGGCCTATGAATATCTTTCAATATCTCTCACCAAAAAGAGTGGCAACAAACTGTGTTCTCCCACAATGATGACACCGTAAATTGGTTCCATAAAGTACACACATAGTAATAGGGAAGATGTCTTTATACAGGAGCTTGGCAAATCCAAAACCGACTAAAAAATCAATGTGGGTCGTATCAACTCCATTCTCAATACATATTACTTAGTACTCTCTAATAACTTCAAATCGCAATAGAATCTCCAATCCTAATTATCCAAGAAATTTGAGACACCAATTTTTAACATATATAATTAAATTCTTGTTATATTAGTGGATACATAGTAAAAAGACACGAGAGTTAACATTATATGTATTACAATTGCAATGCAAGAACTAATTGAAATAGGGGCAGTGACATTTGTTGTCCCTGGCAATTTTCCGATTGGTTGCTCGGTGGCGTATTTATCGTTCTGCGATGGGTCCGATAAGAAAGAGTACGACCCAAAAATTGGTTGTCTCATCAACTTGAACAAATTTGCGGAGGATTATAATGAAATTCTCCAAAAAGAATTGAATCACATTCGAGAAATTCATCCTCATGCCAACATTATCTACGAACACTATTACAATGTTGCAGCTCAATTTTATACTTCACCACACCACTTTGCTATGTTACCCATTCATGATCTCAAATTCGTATTATGGACCGTTTAAGGACTGTTGGCGACCTGAATCGGGAAGGTTGGAGCTGTGTTTTCAAAACATTAACATTTTTAAAATGCAACCTTTCTAAAACTGAAAAAAGCTTTATAGCAGTGAAATTAAGGAGATGCTACATGCTACATTGATACAGATTATAACTGAAACACTAGGTAAAAAACACATAATCAAGGCTCTTAGTTTGATTATCGGGCCTTAATAGCCCATCTCATAAGTTCCAAATTACCTTAAGGTCTTGTTGAAGCTTTCTATAAACGAACAAAGTAAATTACCGAAATACCGCATACTTTCCGTTTGATTTACTTATTTTTATAGCCTTATTTATTGCATTGCAACTATGTAGGGCAAGAGAACTCAAAATATTTCATTTTTAATAATAAAAAATAACTCAATAAATTTCATTTTTTAAAACAAGATTTACAAGGGGAGCTCTATCAGCATGTTACGGTGGCGGGTGGTGTTACAATTATAATTCATCGGTCTCGTGCGGAAACCGATCATCAATGGTTTGTGATGATCTGGACTTGTATGCTAATTGGGATGATATCCACTTAACCGAGGCGACGTATATATGGATTTTCAAAGGTTTAATTGAATAACCGTACACTACTCCTCAATTTAGGTCATTTTGTACGTTTACAGATTAGTAACCCGTGGATATTCCACTAATTAACTAGGTACTACGATTTTAATGCTAATTTTTTTAGATATTTCCCCACTTGTTTTTTTTTCTTTCACTTTTCCAAGTTTTTTCCAAGCATCACTAATGCAATCGTTGATTTGATCTTACGTGGCCGTAGGTAATTAACATCTTCAATCATATATCACAGTTTTTCTCTCTTAGTTCACATGAAATTGAAATGGACATCTCCAAAGCAAATGTTGATTTGATCTTATGTGGCATGCATTTCACCACTAAAATGAAATCTGACAAAAAAGATAAAAATAGAAAAGAAAAATGAACAACCAATAAAAGGAATTTTTAAAAAGAAAAATGCTGACCAGGAGATGTATCCACACCCTCAAGTAGAATGTGAAGGAATTTAGTTGATACGTTATATCCACACCCCTCATCTACATTTGTATTAAAGATGTTTTTTTCTTTCAAAAAATATATAAATCCTATGTAACATCTAATTTATTTCACATTATAGAATGTGAACAAATTTAGTTGATACGTTATATCCACACCCCTCATCCACATTTGTATTAAAGATGTTTTTTTCTTTCAAAAAATGTATAAATCCTACGTAACATCTAATTTCTTCCACATTTGTATTAAATATGTTTTTTTCTTTCAAAAAATGTATAAATCCTATTTAACATCTAATTTCTTTCACATTATAGCATTGTTGATGCTCTTAGTCCTGAATATATGGATTTGAAAATCTTCCAATTAATTTTAAGCTAGCATACAAAGTAGCCAAGACTTTCAATTTGGTCAACGAACGCCCCTTCAACATATTGTTTGATAATGGTAAATCCTTTAGGGGTCTTGGGGTCTTGTGAGTTATGATTATCATTCATCCGCAAGGGCTTAACCACTTCGAGGAGGAAGGACACCAATCACTTCCATGAAGCCCTACGGAGTACGGACATCAATCAATTCCATGATACCCCAAGAACTCCAAAAAGTTGCTCTAGGGCACTCCGTTATTGATCAACTACTCTCAACTCGACAAAAATGCGAGATTCAAGTTTTACAAGTTTTATCTAAAGGTTAGTACTACAACATTTAACACTTTTTTTTAACTTAAAAATCAAATGATGTAGGTAAGAGCATCCTCATTGTTGTGTTATTGCCTCTTCTTAGTCCTATTCTTACTAAGAAGAGGGATCACAACAATGGGAGACATATTCTTAGTGTATCCACCTAGGAGAGAGAGTATGTCAACTTCATAATTAAGAAGAAATCTGGATGGGAGGAAGACCACACACAGAGGAGGCGGTGTGGTGCACCGCATGCTCAAAAATGACACGTACACCACAAGCGCGGTAAGGGAGCATGAGGGGGGGGGGGCGGTTGTGGTGGGTCCCACGTCTTCAAATGGGTGTGATTTCTTTGAATTTCTGATTTTTTTTTTAAATATAACCTTTCTGATGTTTGGGTGGGGGGTTTGTCCGGTTGGGGGGGGGGGTTCAACAATTGGTTTGGGTTTTAATTTTTTTTATTTTTTTTCCTTATTACCTATAAATATACCACCTCAACCTTATTTATTTTCTCCACAACTAGTGATAGAGTTTAATTTTTGACGTTTTTATGTAATTCTAATTATTGAATTGTTTTGACGTAATTTTTAAGTATTTATATTTTATGTAATTTTATCATTTTATGTATTTTTTCAATTTTAACGTTTTATGTAATTTTCTATTTATATTATTTTACGAGTTATGTATAATATGTATTTTATAGATAATTTATTAATTAAATTATAAACTTTATAATTTAGTTATTATTTTAAAATTAATTTATAAATTAATTTATTTATACGGAATATTTAAATATGAAATATATTAAATAACGTTAAATAAATTTATTTGTTGAGAACTATAAAAATAAGATTGAAGTGTAAAGTTAATGAGGTGACAGTGAGATCCAGATAAGAAGATGTTAAGAAAATTTTACAATGAGAAGATATATATTCTTAAATATATAAGAAGAAAAAAATGTGTAAGTGACAGTGAGACTCATCTAAAAAGATGGGTAAGAAGAAGTAACAGTGTGGATGCTCTAATAATTAGGATCAATTACTACTAGCTATTTATTAAGGCTAAGATGGGCACTATCTCTAAGACCATGTGGGGACCCGTTTAAAGGACGAGATGCTTCAAAACTTTAAAGGAAATTAATTAGAGCCGACACTTTTGTTTATAGTGTAAACGAAGGAAAATTTAGATTCTAAGTTATGAATCATGAGGGATTAGACACCAAACTCGTTTTTTCAGTCTTAATTGTTGCTAATATGCTTGAATTCCTAATGTAGTCAAAGTGGACTCAAACGATCAAACGATAACACGATAAGAATAAACACATAAAATTACCAAAATAGACTATAGTCAAATTTTGTCAACTCTCATTAACATGGGTCAACAAGAGTCAACAAAACTCAGCAACGTAAAATAAAATACTATCATGTTTTAAAAAAAGATATAAACGTTCTAAACTAAAGAAAGTACTTAATTAGACATTACAAAAATAAAACATTGAACACATTAAACAATAATAAATAAACACAAACTCAAAATAGAAAAATCTATATTATAATCTATATAATAATTAAGCTCAGTCTTTCGAAAAAGTTAACTACTGGTCAGAATTTATTTTTACAAAACATAACTACTGACCATGATTAAATCTTTCTAAAAAATTAACTATTAATCAAGATATTACTAGATTTCGTGAATTACGGTAACAATATAAGAGATATCTAACTTAATTCTTACGTTTGTCTTCCTATGCTCTGTATCATTTTCCTTCTCTGCATCGTTTTTCTTATATTCTCTGTATTTTTTTCCTCTTCATTAAATAATATTTCTCTCAAGGGTAAGGCTGATTGTCTCTCTCAAGTTTGTTAAAATCTAGCAGGGTACCGCCCATGTTTCCCTAAAAAAAATTATAAAACAAACTTAATTTTTTTCCACTATTGGATGATCATATTGTTTTAATTGATTACCAAGAGGTATTCATTTTAAATTGGTTATTTTGAATACTAATACCGTCTCATACTGGCGTTGTGCCATAGGCACGTACACAAAATCTAATCTATATTATAATTACGCTCAGTAGTTAACTACTGGTCAGGATTCATTTTTAGCAAACATAACTACTGGTCAGGATTAAATCTTTTTAAAAGTTAACTACTGATCAAGATTTATTTTTACCAAACATAATTACTTACCAGGATTAACTCTCATTATTGCCCTAATTGGTTCCCTAATTAATTTTGACATTTGTCTTCCTATATTAGTTTCTTTAATGCATTCAACGGATATTACTAGATTTCGTGAATCCTGATAACAATATATGAGATATCTATAAATCATTAACGATAAGTTATTTTCTTTCTTTTTTTGTTCCTTTAATTCGCTTTATTTATTTTGTTGATTATGTACTTCCTTTAATTTAAATTAGAGTAAGTCTCATGTAAGACGAACTTACAGACCTTAATTCGTAAGACATAGCTCAACTCTCTCACAGCTCAACCCACCAACACACGACGGGTTGAGCAAGAGGACCCGTCTTATAAAAAATTACCATAAGATCATCTTACCTAAGTTTTTGCCATTAAATTAAGTATCTTTTAATTGTAATTGACCAGTAAATAAAAGGGAAAGACAATGAGACCTTAGGTAGCATTGAGGACAACGTACAAAAAAAAGAATTCAAGGAGAATGGTAATGGTAGAAAAAAATGAATAAGAAATAAGATAATGAAGTGGAGGTGCTGGAACCAAAGGGCTGAAGAAAGGAAAAAAACAAGGTTCTAAAAATCGTTAGCTGGCCGCTAGATGACACACTAGCGCCTAGCGTCTAGGGGACTAGTCGAGACATAATCGGGGCCTAGGCAGGGCCTAGAATTAAAGCATAATTACCATATTTTTTTTGATAATTTACATCAAAGATCAAACACAATGACTACAATTTTTTGTTTTATGTTTATCATTTTATCAAACATTTGTCTATATTTGTAAAATGAACAACAATATACAAACCTACCATTAATCTCAATTCTCAATAACTCAAAAGCAATAAATCAGCCAAGTTTAGAACAAAAAACAATATATATATATATATATATATATATATATATATATATATATATATATATATATATATATATATTACTACTACTACTACAACTCACAGTCTAACATATCATCTATAATCTTTTCTCATTCTAAATTCTAAGTCTCGAGACAACCCCATTCTTCTTCATATATATATTTTTTCTTTCTTCTATCTATCTGGCAGATCGACAATTCATTTTTCTTCCTTTCTATTTTTTCTTCACTCTCTCTTGCCGGCAGACCGACTCTCCTCATTTTTTCATCCTCCAATCTCTTTCGTCCTAGATCTAACCTTTTAATCTATCTCCTCTCTCATCCCATCGAATATCCACAAAATCAAACCCATTTTCTTTCTACCTCCCTCTCTGCCTCACCATTACCACTTCCCCTTCCTTCTCCAGTTCGCCCTCATTCTTTTTCCGGTCACCGCATGCCACAAAATCAAAGCTACAAAAATAAATTAAGGTCGACGAGGTTTGGCGTAAGCACCGACTTGATCGATTAGGCGGCGACTAAGAAAGTCGCGGCGGTAGAGAGGGGCCTAGCGCCTAGGCGGGGCCTAGGCAGAACTAAGCAGGAAGTTTTAGAACACTGGAAAAAAGTAAAATAATAATATGATAAATGACATATAGTAGCAGAGTATAGTTCTTTGGTTAAATGTAAATACTAGATAAAGTTATTGTATCTCGCGTTTCAAACCCAGTCATTGTTGTGAAACACAAACTTACAGAAGAAGTTTAAGTTGTCGTTATTGAGAAAAAACAATACAATATTGTTTCTTCATGTCAAATTTCTTTTTATCTTTAACAATATTTAATTATTGGTTTTGCTAATCTTGCTACAGACACGGTTGTGGATGCCATTTTTTTTCTTTATAAGATCTCTTTCGTTCGATTCACGGAGATATCATTATGGATGCCCAAAGCTTACCTCATATTCCATTTTTTTAGTTTTTATTTGTTATTAGTATTTCCTTTTCGAGGTCTGGTTCCTCTGTCCTCCCTCCTATAAGAGTAAGGTTGGTTGTCTCCCTCAAGTTTGTAATTTTATTTCTATTAATTAAATCTAGCAGGGTACCGCCCTTGTTTCCCTTAAAAAAAACAAAACTAACTTATTTTTTTTCCACTATTGGATGATCATACGGTTTTAATTGATTACCAAGAGGTATTTATTTTAAATTGATTATTTTGAATACTGACATCGTTATATACTGACGTCGTGTCATAGACACAGATACAAAATCTAATCACTAATAAACACACGGTAACCTACATGGCAACAAGGCCAAATCGAAACAAAGAATATGACATAGAGGCGGAAACATTAGGGTGAGGGGCAAGGGACCCCCCCCCATCCCCTCAAAATCTAAAAAAAAAAGAAAAAAAGAAAAAATTTGCCTTTGATATGAAAAGTCAATAGGCCTATGGGCCTATGCTCATAGGCAGATAAGCAGCATGTGAACATTGATTGTTTGGTGGTTTGGTTTTTCTCCCTTTGTGTGCTGCTGCTCGGTTATAAATACCGAGCAGCCTGTTGT
Source organism: Codonopsis lanceolata (assembly GCA_013146195.2). NCBI lineage: Eukaryota > Viridiplantae > Streptophyta > Magnoliopsida > Asterales > Campanulaceae > Codonopsis > Codonopsis lanceolata. The sequence goes on along the minus strand of CM028379.1, from coordinate 16,506,785 downwards.
TCATTGTACAGACGATTCCTCTGAATAAATCTCTCTCTCTCTCTCTCTCTCTCTCTCTCTCATACACTCTTTGTTCTATTTTGTGGTTACTTCATAACACGTTATCAACACGATTGTTCTACTCTTAACAATCCCAATCGGTAAAATTTTCTACCGATATATTCTTTATATTATGTTTCTGGTTTATTTCAATATATATCGTATATCACCATTATTAAGAAAAAGTTGGCTGAGCCACCGTCGATAATATATGGTGAGATGACGAAATAATAATTTATTATTTAACGCATAATATATATATATGTTCGTTAATGCTTGTGCGGAAATAACCCCAAGCTATAAACTGAATATTTATATATATACATATATTTCAATTCTATATATGAATAACTTTATATACATATATATATTTATTACTGACTTACAAACACCCACAGAAAGGCTTGTCGAGTAGCGTGGCGTGAATATATATGTATGCTATATAATAGCTGTATAAAGTTGACTGGAAAAATATTCATGCGGAGTTATTTTATTTATTGCTCCTAATAAGTTTTATATTTATTCATAATATAAATGCAATTCTATTAAATCAGAATTTTTGCATTTTTACCCCTATCCTATAACGGCTAGTTACTGATTTTTATATATCTCCTCCAACGGTAAAAAACGGCTAGTTAACGGTCATAAACGGTCATTTTTTTCTCCATATATACCGCAACATCTTAATAGATTACTCATATTTTTACTATCTCCTTACAAACTCTCAATATCATATCTTCTTCTACAAAATGTTTCCTCCAATGTTGATGATTATTATCATACTTGTTATTGCGTGCACCGCATTGGTTTTGTTCTTGAATTCCTCAAACGATTTTGAGATTTTTATTATCTATCTTTGTATCATGTATGTCTGTTAGCGATTACAATAGCTTTCAACATACATTTTAACATGTCTTGATTGATTATCGTATGAATAAAATTTCCATGTCATCATTTTATTAATATATATATGTTTCATTTTTATAGTTTTTCTTCACAAATGGCAAACATTGCTAAGCTTGAATTTGAAAGGCTCGACATAAGCGGGAAAAATTATATGTCTTGGAAAATAGATGCGAAACCCACGGCCGCCAAAAGCCTCGAAAATACTATTCAACAAAGTAATAATGAATGGATAAGTAATCAACAACGGGCTCAAGCTATGATTTTCCTACGACACCACGTCCACGAAGATCTAAAGATGGAGTACCTCACGGTTAATGATCCACTCGTCTTTTGGGAGAGTTTGAACGAAAGATATGACCATTTGAAAACGGTCATTCTCCCAGCACACTATGATTGGATTCATATCCGCCTAAAGATTTTAAAACCATCAATGAATATAGTTCTATGATATTGTTGAAATTATGTGGGAAACCATCCACTTGAATATGATATGTTGGAGAAGACTTTCTCCACATGCCTCATGCCTCTATGCTCTGCGGCAATATCGAGAAAAGGGTTTTAAAAGGTACTAAATTGATCTCTTGCCTCCTTGTAGCTGAAGAGAATAATGAGATTCTAATGAAAAATCATGAAAAAATGAATCTCGACCAAGCCCCATTTGAAGCGAATGGGACTATGTATGATGAAGGAAAGGCGTGGGCGTGGTAGGCGTGGGCGTGGTAGTGGTCGTGGTCGCGGTCGTGGTCGAGGCCAAGGAAATCATGGACAAGGTGGACGAAATGGGCGTCGAAATGCCTCGCCATCATAATCATCCGTATAATGGAAATTCCTCTCGCCACGAAGTGGAGCAGAGATGATGATAGAAACACCTCTTCGAGTAGGCAAAATGTGCGTCCAAACAATGAAGAAAGTTCATGTTTTAGGTGTGGCATGACAGGCCCGGCACGCACATGCCACCGACGGCCAAACATCTAGTTGATCTTTATGAGAGATCACAAAAAGGAAAGAATGTAGAGACAAATTTCCTTGAAAATGATCACGAAGATCTTCATTTTGATTTCGGTGATATGGCCACGTCGACATGACCAATACCATTAGTGATGATATTGGTCATGAACAATAAATGAACATAGGAATGAAGCTATGGTCAGAGTTTAAGATAAAAGGCTGTGAAAAAGTAACATGTTGTTATGTAGGAACATTATATGTTTTTCCTATGTATACTAGCATGCTTACAATAAAGTTTATATATGCATTTTGCATTCAATGTGTTATCATATTTATTCATCTTATTTTTCTTTCTCTCATATTGAAATAGATCACAAATATGTTCGAATCCAAAATCCAAGGAGGAGATTTATGTCTTGCGAGATAGCGCTACTACGCATACCATACTTAAAAATAAGAAATATTTTTCTTATCTCAAAATTGACAATGCTAATGTCAACACTATATCGGTCAGTAATGCCAAAATAATTGAAGGATTTGGCAAGACAATTTTCTAATGCACGGAGGCACGAAATTTATGATAAATAATGCATTGTTCTCTCCTAAGTCTCAAAGAAACTTGTTAAGTTTCAAAGACATTAAATCGAATGGATATCATATTGAGACTATGAATAAGGGGAATGATGAATATCTTTGCATTACCTCAAACACTTCGGAAGCAAGTGTATATTGGAAAAATTGTCATCTCTATCATCCGGATTGTATAGTACAATCATAAGAATATTTGAATCATATTCTACAAGTAAACTGAAGTTCTTGAAACATTTAAAGCTTGGCATGATCGATTGGGGCATCCAGGATCAATAATGATGCGTAGAATTATAGAGAATTCTAGTGGTCATCCATTGAAAAACCAGAAGAAAGATTTTTCAATCTAATGAACTCCTTTGTGAGGCTTGTTCTCAAGGAAAGTTGATAATTAGACCATCACCAACTAAAGTTGGATATGAATCACCATCGTTTTTGGAGCAATTCGGGGTGATATATGTGGACCTATCCATCCACCAAGTGGACCATTCCAATACTTTATGGTATTGATTGATGCTTCTAGCAAATGGTCGCACGTATGTCTATTATCAACTCGTAATACGACATTTGCCAAATTCCTTGCACAAATAATCAAGCTGAGAGCACAATTCCCAGTTATATGATCAAGAAAGTTAGACTTGATAATCTTTGGTGAATTTACATCTCAAGCATTCAATGATTATTGTATGGCAATAGGGGCGATGTTGAACATCCGGTAGCCCATGTTCATACACAAAATGGTTTGGTGAATCGTTGATCAAGCGTATTCAACTTATTGCCGGACCATTAATGATGAGAACAAAGCTCCCTACTTACGTATGGGGTCATCTTTGTTTACATGCGGCCTTGATTCGCCTCGGGCCAAGTGCATATCACAAATACTCCCCAATACAGTTGGCATTCGGGCGAGAGCCGAATCTATCCCATCTAAGAGTTTTTGGTTGTGCGGTATATGTACCAATTGCTCCACCACAACGCACAAAGATGGGACCACAAAGGAGATTGGGAGTATATGTTGGGTATGAATCCCTTCTATAATAAAATATCTTGAACCAAAAAGGGTGGCGTTTTTACGGCACGCTTTGCCGATTGTCATTTTAATGAAGACAAGTTTCCACCTTTAGGTGAAGAGGGAAACAAGTGGGAAGAGAGATCAAGTGGTGCACATCATCGTTATTGCACCTTGACCCTCCCCAAAGCAACGTGAAATGGAAGTTCAAAAGATCATACATTTACAAAATGTAGCGAATCAATTGCCGGATGCATTTATAGATACAAAGAGAGTGACAAAGTCACATGTAGCGCTATAAATGCTCTGCCGAATTGAAATACCAAAAGGGTTGCCAAATGATAAAATGGCAAATGAATCTAAAACACGCTGAAGCGTGGGCGACCCATTGGTTCAAAGGATAAAAATCCTCGCAAAAGAAAGTGATTGAAAATCCCCAATCACATGAAAGTGTTCGAGAAGAAACACACGATCGTGAAATTGTTCGGAAGAAACACACGATCATGCAAATCTAGTAAGCCTGCAGTAATGATAACCATGAGATTTCCATTAATTACATATGTAATGGAAAAATATGGAACCGAGATGAAATGGAGAATATTGATGATATATTCTCTTATTCGGTATCCCAAGAAATTAATGGCGGGGCGATGATCCCGAACCAAAATCTATATCGAATGTCAAAAGAGGCATGACAAGATCAAATGGATAGATGCCATGAAGGCTGAATTAAATTCGTTGAATAAGCGAAAAGTATTTGGATCTATCGTTCTCACACACGAAGTTGTGAAACCCATTGGATACTGAGATGGATTTTTGTTCGGCGAAAGCGAAATGAGAAAAATGAGATTGTGAGATACAAGGCTCGCCTTGTTGCACAAGGTTTTCTCAAAGGCACAGGATTGATTATGAAGAAACGTATTCTCCTGTAATGGATGCTATTACGTTCAGATATCTAATCAGCCTATCGGTTTCGAAAAATCTAGATATGCATCTCATGGATGTCGTAACGGCTTATTTATACGGATCATTAGATGCCGATATTTATATGAGAATTCTGATGGAATTAAGGTGCTGGCGAGCTCAAAGCCTAAAGAATTATGTGCAATTAAACTACAACGATCACTGTATGGATTAAAACAATCCGGTCGCATGTGGTATAATTGCTTAAGTGAGCATTTGTTAAAAGACGGATATGTGAATGATCAATTATGTCCGTGTGTCTTTATAAAGAAAACGACAGTTGGATTTGCTATTATTGCTGTCTTTGTAGATGATCTGAATATCATTGGAACTCCCAAGGAAATCAAAGAAGCAGTTGATTACCTAAAGGGAGAATTTGAAATGAAAGATCTTGGGCAGACCAAATACTGTCTTGGTTTACAAATAGAACACTTTCATAGTGGAAAATTTGTACACCAATCAAATTACACAAAAAAGGTTTTGAAGCGCTTTTGTATGGATAAGGCAAACCCTCTCACTAGCCCCATGATTAATAGATCACTGAATGTTGAAAAAGATCCATTTCGTCCTTGTGAAGAGAATAAGGAGATACTTGGTCCTGAAGTACCATACTTAAGTGCTATTGGAGCCCTCATGTACCTTGCTAATTGTACCAGACCGGATATATCATTTGCTACAAATCTATTGGCAAGATATAGTTCATCTCCATCACGGAGACACTGGAATGGTATCAAACACATATTTCGTTATCTTCAAGGGACGATCGATTTGAGATTATTTTATCCCAAAGGATCAAAGGATGAATTGATTGGTTTTGCAGATGCAGGCTATTTGTCTGATCCTCATAAAGCCAAATCACAGACCGGCTATGTCTTCACGATGGGTGAAACTGCAATTTCCTGGCGTTCTCAAAAGCAAACGCTAGTTGCTACATCATCAAATCATGCTGAGATGATCGCACTTCATGAAGCCAATCGAGAGTGTGTATGGCTTCGATCTATGACTAAGCATATTCAAAATGCCAGTGGACTACCTGTCAACAAAGACCCGACAGTATTATTTGAAGACAATGCCGCATGTGTCGCCCAAAGTAAAGAGGGATACATCAAAAGTGACAGGTCCAAACATATCCCCCCCCGAAGCTCTTTTTATACACTGAGGAACTTGAAAAGAAGAAAGAGGTCAGTATCCAATATGTTCGATCAAGTGATAATGCTGCAGATTTATTTACGAAGGTACTCTCCACTACAACCTTCAGAAAGCATGTTCACAATATTGGGATGCGAAATCTACGAGATTTACAAAGGTGATTTCTCTTGACCCTTGTCAGTTCAAGGGGGAGCATATATGACTGTACTCTTTTTCCCTTTATCATGGTTTTTTCCCACTGGGTTTTTCATGAAAAGGTTTTTAACGAGACAACCCATGCACACAATTCAGATCTAAGTTGTGTACGTTTTTCCTTATGTCTGATTTTTTTCCCTACTGGGTTTTTCGACTTAAAGGTTTTTAACGAGACACACTTAGTCAACTTACAATGCGATGTTCAAGGGGAAGTGATATGAAAAGTCAATAGGCCTATGGGCCTATGCTCATAGGCAGATAAACAACATGTGAACATTGATTGTTTGGTGGTTTGGTTTTTCTCCCTTTGTGTGCTGCTGCTCGGTAATAAATACCGAGCAGCCTGTTGTTCATTGTACAGACGATTCCTCTGAATAAATTTCTCTCTCTCTCTCTATCTCTTATACACTCTTTGTTCTATTTTGTGGTTACTTCATAACAGCCTTACAAAAATGACGTCGTTTTAGGCATGGATCCTACTCAAAATTGTGATTTTTTGAATTTTTAAATAATAAAATTGTAATTTTTAAATTGTATCTTCTAATTAAAATTTTTAACCTCGTTGAAATATTTTTTTGAATCCGCCACTAACGTGAACCTCATTTTGAAATGTTACCATGTTTTTTGAATCCGCCACTTTTAACGTGATGACCTTGTTCAATGTTGAAAAGTCGCTTGAGTCGTTATAATTATTTGTTAAAAAAAAAACTTGAAAATTAGTATTTATATTTTTATGTATATTTCATAAAAGTATGAAATGAAGACAATCAAATATGTATTAATGAATAGTTGTCTTCATGTTTAAAAAAAAAACCCAAAAAAGCTTAAAATTTTGACTTTTTGGCTTTTGGCTTTTCAATGCATAAAGGGTATTGTACCTTACTTATTGGCTTTTGGCTTATAAGCTGAAACAAACACTTTAAATATGACTTTTCAAAAACCAAAAGTCAAAAGTCACTCCAAATAAACTGCAACAAACGAGCACTAAGAAAACTGAAGTAACCAATTTAGACGTAAAAAAAGTGATTTAACGAGACCTAAAAAAACATATAAAACAGAACATGTTGGACATGCATCATGTATGACCGAAACCTTTACAAAAAACAAAAGTGTGATAATTATGTCAATCTCTTTTTATGAAATTATAACCGCTTATGTTTCTTATATCTGTTTTAAAGCAATAAAGTACATTTTTGAAAAGAAATTGCGAAGATACCCTTAATAAAGAAAAAGACGCATGGACAAAGCCAATGTCCAAATTTGAGCATCGCAATACAAAAATTGGACATTACAATATACAATTGAAGTATGCCCGCATTTGGATATTGCACTGTAAAAATCTTTGCTTAAATTTGGGCATTACAATACAAAAATTGAACATCGTAATGCATAATTGAAGTTTATCCACATTCGGACATCGCAATGCACTATTGAAGTCTGTCCAATTTTGGACATCACAACGCATAAATTGGGAATCGTAATGCACAATCGAAGTTTGTTCAAATTTTAATGGGAAAAATTGGAGGCAACGATTAGAACCATGCGCTTGTTGATGGAGGAAGCTTAGAACTAGAAGAAGTCAAAGGATTTATATCTATCGTCGTTAATTCCATTTCCATTTCCATTTCCACTGCAATTACTGTAAGTACCATGGGGTCAAACTTCTTGTTAGAAATAAATATAAAGAAAAATGATGAAATTATAAAAAAAGATCCAAAGGCCTTGTTGTTAGAAATAAATACAAAGGCCTAGGTTTGGACTCCACAAGTCACCCCTAAATTTAATAAGTGCATCGTCCACTTTTTACATGAAACTCAATTTGCTAAACAATAATACTATGTTTATCATTATCTTTATAACTATTATTACCACTAAATCTTGGTGAAGACAAAATATGTTTTAGTGAAAGACAATATTACCCTTCACTAAGGCTTAGTGGTAACAATAGTTATAGAATTAGTGGTAAACCTAGCACTATTGTTTGCTAAAATCACAACAAAGGAATTAAAACAATTCCCATTCTTTGTTTGGACACAAAATTCAGTATAATTCGTCATATAAATTTCACTAAGTACCTGCACTTGATCATTTCCGAAAAAATCAAATATCTCCTTCCGATACGAAGTAACCCAATCACACTTTGTCAAATTTAAGCATAATCGACCAAAATTACACAATAACACAATTTCCCCAATATTTTCGCAGGTTTTATTCATACGGGGAGTAATCACTTCAAATAACTCGCACAATCAATATTACTAGAGTGTTAATCGAACTGGATTTAGAAAACTGAAATTCAACATGAGAAGGCCAATCTTCGTGCGCCTTGTAACAGAGGAACAAGTGGCAGTCATATGCATCGACGGTGCCAGAGAGCTTGGTGGAGTGCATCTCCGGCCGCTGGAAGCGAAAACCGCTTTCTGAAACTCCAGCCATGGAGATAACGAGAAAGTTGCCAAGTTGGGAGACGAAGGCTGCAACTCCAAACCTATATTACCTGGGCATGTGTAATTGGGTAAGAGATCCTTTTGTCTTTTTTCAAACCCTAAGGGCTCAATTGAAAATTGTGATATAAATTAGGTTTAATTTTTTTTCATTTTAGCCCTTACTTAAATTACGTGTGAGGCACATGACAACTTAACGATATTTTTTTAACGACATCCATTAAATGAAGGTAAGTTTGGATGGAGGATGCAATGGATGGAGGGAAGGGTAAAATAGAAAGTTTGAGTTTTTTGGTGGTATACTTATAGTAAACCCCCCCTCCACTTTCAAGCCTATAACCCCAACCTTGGCCCGCCACATTAGCTCGGCATTAACCCAAAATAGTTGGTCAAAGAAGCAGGCCACTCCAACAAAACATTCCATGAAGCTGGCCCATCCCCAAAGATCCATCTTCTTTTTTCTTTTTTTTTTTTGGAATAATTGTGAGTCGATCTATTTTATAAAGTTTTTAATAGTTCTAATCCTATGTTTTTTTTTTTTTGGCATATCTCCCATAAAATCAAGTTGATCTTTAAAACTAACTTCCAAAAAAGATTTTTTTTTTCCAAATCTTCAACTTGCAGTTTGAAAGAATTGTTTTTAAATGCTAAAAAACTTTAAAATTACAAAGAAAACTTGAAATTAGAAAGAACGGGAGTAGAACCAATTTTGCCAAATTTTAAATGCAAAAATCTATAAAAATTAAATGAGGGAAGGGCAAAATTGGAAAAAAAAAAGAATTTTCGCCCGTTGTATTAAGTATTTAAAACATGTATAAAGAATTTTCGGGGGATTTGTTGGAGCAATGAGTTGGAGTGATGATGAAGAGGGAGTCCGGTGGATGATGTGATATTTGTTTGACTAATTGGTGTGGGTTTAGAAAATAGAAAATAATATCCTTACCACTAACTCTACAATTTTTTTTACAATTAAACCTTGAATTGGAAAAAATTATTTTGGACAAAGACAAATTTACCCTTCTTCAAAATTTAGTTGTAACAAAGTTGTAAAAATAGTTGTAAGGCTAACAATATTGCTAGAAAATATGGAAATGAAATGATAGGAAATGGTACAGGAGATCTGGACTCAGGAAATGGTGGGGAGCCAACATGTGATCTCCTTTTCTTCCTTTCTTTTTTTACTTTTCTTCCTTTTATTATTATTATCATTATTTTCTTCTCTTTCATACTTAGGTAAAAAGTAATTCGTAGTCTATTTTGTACTCCCTCTGTCCTTTAAATTATTGTCCTGGTTGATCCGGTGCACAGATTAAGAAAAAAAAACAATTGACTTAATTATTTATATTGATTTAATGTGTAGTTTCTTTAAAGCTCATGTGTATGTGGTCCATAATTAAATTAAGGTGAAAAAGTAAGGGTAAAGTCGTAAAAGTGATGTTCTAAAAAGGTAAGTTTCAAAGTAGACAATTATTTTGAAACAGACGAAAAAAAAAGAAGACGATAATTTAGGGACGGAGGGAGTAATACTTATTAGATAAAATATAATCGAGGTACAAGATTGAGGTGTACAAAGGCATGTAAGAACTTCGTTTGAACTCATTCGTCATGTGAAAATAATGATTCAAAGTTTAAGGACGTTAAATACGTTCGGTTTCGAGGACTTTAAAAAGTATAACTAAATAGTCACTACCTTCGCTTATAAAGGAAATAGAGGGAAATATATATTTTAAGTTTTGAGGGCTAAATTACGATTCAGGAAGTAGGAGTGTGTATGTGCTCTAAGTTTACAGACTTTTGGCATATTCTAGTATGCGTCCATCTAGCCATGAGTTTCAGTTTTCAATGCCCAGTATTGTGGGCTTCATGCATGCATAAATTTGATGGGCTTTCATAGGTTTTGACGGACATTACACGGACACGAGCTTTGATAGAGTTATAAATTGAATTATATGTTTTGAAAATTTATACCTATCAAATCTTGGACTTTAAATTAATTTCAGTCAATATAGTTTATACCCATCAAAATTTTAAATTAACACAAATAATTTTTAGAGATTAAATGAAATAAGCATTTATCATCTCAATTTTAAACAATGGAGTCTTGCCGTCTTGGACTCAATGGACTGGTAGAAGAAGAAAAAAACTAAAGAAGTGATGCAGTAGGGTACTATTATATTAGGGTTTTTTTTTGATGAATATATATATATATATATATATATATATATACACACACAATTAACTTAATATATATACACTATAAAACATTAAAACGGTGTAGTATTTATAGATGGACAAGACTGGATACAATGGGCATTAAAAAGTAAGGGCCCAATCTAGTCCAAGCCCATAGGTATCCTTAACTTTAAAGCCCCCAACTGATGAAGACCTTGTAGACATGGGCCTTGTGAGCCTGATGGGTTGATGAACGGGTTTGCTCACCTCTATCAGAAATAATTAGACACTCAATTCGACCTTTCGATTTCAACAATTGCTTACATCTTTGAAATCCTAGTGTGGTCAAAATAACATAGTAAGTCAATGGTTAAACGATTGCGAAAAACTTGATACTAATTTACAAGTCATAAGAAAAGTAAAGGACGTAACACATAAATTTATCAAAATATGTCCAAGCTAACTCTAGTCAACATGCGTCAATCATGAACAAAACTAAATAAAAATTCTACAACATGAAATAAAATATTAACATGCATGCTAAGAAAATATATATATATATTTTATTGGTGGACTTTTTTCCTAAGGGTGTATAGGAAGGGATCAAACTTGAGACCTCATATTTTATAAAATCTCAAATCTACCACTGAACTACCCCTTAGGATCATGCATGCTAAGAAAATAACTAAATATTTTAACCATACAAAATATTAACAAAATCATAATAAAAACATGAAAATACAAATTAAGTAATATTTTAAAAGAAATTACAGATTTATATTTCTTGACAATGTGAACACAAATCAATATATCAATTCCAAAAAACCAAATTAAAAAAACATGAAACATGTTAAACAACAAATGAAAAAAAAAAACCCCCCAAATAACAAAGTCACGAACGAAGGCCTAAGCTTGTTCAAACTAGCACGCAAACTGTGAATTGGTCAAAGTTGAAATAATTAAGAAAAGAAAGCAAACTTTCAACATAAACCATCTCTAAAACAAAACTTGCATAAAGAACTAATTAACAATTCAGAAAATAACATATAAGAACAAAAGAGCATGATTTGATTGATTTCATATTATGAACAATATTTACAAAGAAGTAACCTAACCCAAAAATAATAAATCTTGATAACCAATTTATGATACCAACATATTTTTACAAGAAAACAAAAATACTACAAAGTTCTTACTAAGAAGCTTAAGAAATTGAAAGCTTTGCTATGGAATTTATACCTTTACAAAGTAAGGTTCCTAGCAAATTGAAGATTGTTGTGTACAGCGAAAGACTTTACAAATAATTAATAGAGTAATCCAAGATCAATCAAAGAAAATAGAGAGAGATTGAGACTAACGGACTATCGAAATTTTATTATGCAACCTTAAAAACGTTCTAGGGTTACAATTATATAATTGTCTAATTAAGGAAAACTGAAAACAAGTAAGTCGCACTGATGCGGTCACATTGTCTTACGCGATGCGACCGAATTGTCGATAGAAACTCCCTTCGAATTTCACCCTTAGTGATGCGCTCGCACTGTCAATGAATGCGACCGCTTTTCAATGCGGTCGCATTACTGCCAAATGTCGTTGGAGGACTTGGCATGTTGTCAGAGTAATCGAGTCATTCCGTTCCCAATAAATATGAAAGCCAAGTTTAGGCTATTTGCACTTGTTCTCCTCGTGTCCTGCTCCTTAGAGAAAGGGAGGCTTGTTGTTGTTGTGAGTGTTTGCTCTTTGAAAGAGCCAAAAGCTTGATCGTAAGTGTTGTTTGGTGTGATTCTGGGTAATGAACAGAGAGGGATAATGGGAGGGGAGTTGTTTTGCGCGTTGGAACCAAATGGGGGAGAGAGAGAATGTGGAGTGAAAATTAGGGAGTAAGAGCATCCATATTGTATAATATTATCCATCTTCTTAGTTGGGTTTTATTGTATACACATTTTTCTCTTCTTACCCACTTAAAAAATATATATTTCTATTGTATAATATTCTTAACATTTTCTTAGCTGGGTGTCACTACCACTTCATTAACTCTACAATTCAATCTTATTTTTATATTTTTCAACAAATAAATTTATTTAACGTTATTTAATATATTTCATATTTAAATATCTCGTATAAATAAATTAATTTATAAATTAAGAAATAAATTAAATTAAAAATAATAATTAAATTTTAAATTATAAAATTTATAATTTAATTAATAAATTAACTATAAAACACATATTATACATAACTCGTAAAATTACATAAATAGAAAATTACATAAAAACGTTAAAATTGAAAAAAAATATACATAAAATGATAAAATTACATAAAACATATATACTTAAAAACATTCTAACATTGAAAGTTATATAAAAACATTAATAATGAAAAGTTACATAAAAAAATATTATAATATTAAAAGAAGAGTTATATTAAACAACGAGTACTAAAATTCATATCATTTCTTCCTCAACTGCACATTTACTTGCTCATATCCGTGTTGATACATGACAAACTGTGCCGGACTCATGTGGGAGGTTTCTTGAGTAAGAAAAACAATGTCTTTCACGAGCCTTTCGCGCTCCTTTCTTTCTTCTCTTGATCGTTTTGCTTCCGCTTCAATTTTTTTTTATTTCAAATTCTTTACTTTTCATTTTAACTTCAATATTTTTCATTTCAAATTCTTATTTTTTTAAATTTTTGAGTATTTATCTAACGACAACACCATCCCAGAAGAAAGCGTATGCAACTCATCTACATCCGAAGATGTTTCGACTTTTCCTTTAAATTTAGCCTTCCTCTTTGCCGCCTTTTATCAAATCGGACGTCTATTTTAATTGATTTCTTCCACATTTTCAACATCCACACTAGTCTTAGAATGATCGCCCTCGAATTTAGATGTCTTAAACTTTTTATTGGTATGAAGCATATCTATTTGTGGATAAAATGATACAGAAGAATTTTTAACACATCCCAAACATGATAGGAAACAGAGTGTTGACATTTTTCTTGATAGTATAGCTCCCTTACATTTTTCATTAGAATATCATAGCTCCAACCGATGTGTTTAGCATTGAGAAACATATTGTAGATTTCATTGGAACTTTCTCACTAATGGAACAATTCTAGTTGACCAGCATGGTGTCAACTTCGCTTTATCTCTTGGTGTCGATTTACTTGGGTGATGTTCGTTGTAATAATCTGCTACACGCTTCCAATATTGCGCATTTTTATTATTATTACCAACTAGTGGACATTGACCAATAGTCTGCACAGCTTCCATAAGCGCAAGATCTTCATTCTTGGTCCATTTTAGACGTTTAGCCTTGTCTTTTCCCGGTACCGATACCGGTTCCGCTTCGTCGTCCAAATAAATTGTTTTTAAATCGATTTGCGTCTCTGGAATCGATGATGGTGTTACCGAGAAATTACCGGACTAAGTTGCATCTGCATTTGTTCGACGTGAGTCATTCGAAGATATGTAAAATGGAGAAAATGCACGAGGCGGACCCAAGGTTCTAAAAATTGTTAGGCGGCCGCTAGGCGGCACACTAGCGCCTAGCGCCTAGGGGACTAGTCGGGGCGTAATCGGGGCCTAGGCGGGGCCTAGAATTAAGGCATAATTACCATTTTTTTTTGATAATTTACATCAAAGATCAAACACATTGACTACAAATTTAATTTTTTTATGTTTGTCATGTAAGGGTAAAATAGACATGACCTATTTTAGTCTTGTTTTCACCTTTCTTGGTCATAAAGTTTTGGTGGATATTTGGAAACAAAATCTTTATGAGTCTTTTTTGGAAACAAAATTTTCCTAAAGATATTTGGTTTCATTTTTGGAAACAAAATTTTCCTTAAGATTTTGTGGTTTCATTTTTGGTAACAAAATCTTTTATTAGATTATGGTTCATCATCTTTTGTAACAAAATCTTAGCATAAATCCTAGTCAAACCATGATTCTTGACCACTTTCATATTTGGTAATAAAATCTCATTAGATTGGTAAGTTGTTGATTTTTTCCTTAATAACTAATCATTTTCCTTGTAGTAGATGGACTGTTTTTGGGTGTGTGTAGGAGACGCATAACTATATATTCAGGAGCTGGGATTCGGGCTTCTTACAGAGCTCCAGAAAGAGAACAAAAACCATAGAAGCTGTGAGCAGAATCGATGTGTTTCTGAAGCAGTTTTTCAATACCGAAGTGCAACAGTTAGCATGTTCCTGTCAATGCAGCTACATTGGCAGTAACATCAGAATTCTGAAACTGTTTTTGTCTTCCTGTTTTGTTTAAAGGAAGCTGATTTTGTTTCTTCCCACGTTTTGTTTAACCTGTTTATGTGGGGTTTTTGTTCTCCAAGATTCATTATCTTGTGAGAATAATTTTTGTGTGATTTCACATAGTTTTTGTAAAACAATTCATCGTTTTTAGTGAAATCTTTTTGGCCATGAGGCTAGATCTACAAGTATAAACTTGTAGATTGTTTGGTAAATTTTTGTATTTAATTTCGTGCTTTATTATTAAGTCTTCCACTGTTTTTATTTATTTTTCTGTCTATTGTGACTTCCATTGTAGATGTTTCACAAGCTACATTGGAAACTGCATTAGGTAGTTTGGAGAATCCTAGCTACTTGCGTTCTTTTAATTGGTATCAGAGCCTCCTCTTGACGTCACTAAGAGTAGATTCTGGTTGTAGCCATAATGGATTCTCAATATGAGAATTTTGTTCGTCCTAATACTTTGAGAAAGAAAGGTTTGTATAATGACTTTCGTTGCTTTAACTCTTCTGTCTCTGAAGATGGTGCAGAATCAGAATTAGAACTATGGATGCATATAAGGAGTTGTACAATGATTGGGAAAAGAGAGTTTGTCAAGTTAAGTTACTTAAAAAGGCAAATGACTTGCTAAAGAAGGCTAATGAAGAACAAAAGGAGTGTATTACAAGGCTGGAGAGTCTGTTGACCAAGAAGGATGTGGAGATTGAAGATCTGAAAGAAAAACTCATCCAAGCCAATGAAACCATGGCTAAATGGAATTCAAGTCAACAAAAAATGGATGAGATGCTAAAATCTGGTAAGCCTGGAATTGGTTTTATGCCAAAGATATTTGTTAGAGAAGGTGAAGGTACTTCTGAACCTAAACAGCCCACATAAAATTTTCAAAACTCAGATTTCTTTGAAAAGCCAAAATCAAGAAAGAAAAACTTTGTTTGTCAGATTTTTCCGGTTTTCGCATGCCACAAAATCAAAGCTACAAAAATAAATTAAGGTCGACGAGGTTTGACGTAGGCGCCAACTTGGTCGGTTAGGCGGCAACTAAGAAAGTCGCGGCGGTAGAGAGGGGTCTAGTGCCTAGGCGGGGCCTAGGCGGAGCTAGGCGGGGAGTTTTAGAACACTGGGCGGACCTTGCGGCATGAAAAATTGGTTTCTCGTAGGTTGTCAATAATTCGGAGGAAAAAGAACATTACAAGATGAATTCCCAATAGTTTTAGGATATTGAAAATTTTGGAAATGTCCAATATTTGAAGGTATGTAGAAATTCGGAAAATTTGGAACATTTGAGTTGTTGGAAAAATTAGGCGGGTATTGGGGAGTAGATGAAAATTGAGAATATTGAACATTCTCGGGAACATGAGAGTTTTGTGTATTTTGATTTTCTTCAATATCGGGAGAATTTAATAAATTTTGGTAAAAATTAGTACCTCTTGGATCCATTTGAAAGATAAGTATGTAGAGAAAGTGATTTTTTAGAAGAGATTATAAAGAAATAGAAGAGATAATGAAGATGTTGTAGAGAAAATAAAAAAGATTAGGGTGGTTTATTTATAGGGAAGAAGGAAGAAAAGAAAAATAAAAAAAAAGGTTTTAAAAAAAAGCAACCGTTGAACACCCACCCCCGCTAGCCAGACCCCCCCCACCCCTCAACGGCTACAAAATAAAGTCACAAACGGTTGGATTTTTTTTAAGAAAATGAAAAATCAAATTTTCGTCAATTGGAAGACACGGGGGACCCACCAAAAATGACCTCTCACGCAATTCTTCAGCGCGTGTGGTGCATGCGCCATGTCTGAGGCAGCGGTGCACTACATTGTCCCCTCCTGCACTTGCAATTCCTCCTGGCCGGTTTTATTCTGGCACAAGAATAAAACAATTTCTCTCTCTTCTAAGAATATTTCTCCAATTGTTAGTTTTGCAATTCTTAGCTAAGAATAAGTTTAAGAATAACAAAAACAACACAATGGTGATGCTCTAATATGTGGGAAATGATGTATAGAGGGAGTGGTTTGTACGGTAAGGAGGAGGAGAGTACTTGACTTATTTGGCTTTGAAAATGGGAAATGGCCACAGTGTCGACCAATGTGATGTAAGGTGAGCTTGGTCTGGTTCGATCCATTTTTTTGGACAAAATGAGAAAATCGGAACCAAACCAATAGTTCAATTCTCAAAAAATTTAGAACCGGAACTAACCCAATATGTATGAGAATCGGAACTAACCCAATATGTATGAGAACCAATACATTGGTCCGGTTCAGAACCAACCGATGATGTATGAGAACGAAGAACCAGGACCGGACCAATATCATGGTTCTTACTTTTTAACTGTTTAATACATATACATAATAAAATTAATTATGGCCAAATTACTTTTTACCCCCCAAAG
This sequence comes from Codonopsis lanceolata, assembly GCA_013146195.2. Taxonomy (NCBI): domain Eukaryota; kingdom Viridiplantae; phylum Streptophyta; class Magnoliopsida; order Asterales; family Campanulaceae; genus Codonopsis; species Codonopsis lanceolata. The sequence continues at coordinate 16,489,720 of CM028379.1, read as the reverse complement.
TATTCACCAAATCCCAGTTTACCACCTAAACTAAGGTTTGTCCCATTTTAGCATTCAAGGTTGCCATTTGTCCCATTTAACCCCCTCCCGTCTGTTTCCGTTTGAATGAAGTCGTTAAATTGCACGTGGAAGACCACGTGCGGGGTATTGTCGTATTTTCACCTCCAAAAACACTCTGTACATCCCGAAACTACATGCAACTCCGCCCAGGTCTGCTCCTGAATCCTCCACCACCACCACCACCTGTTCTTCCATCGTTGCCTCCACGCGGCCATCCCCGAACCCCTCACTCTCATTCCAATCCCTCCCAAAATGCTTTCCCTACTCAATTTATTCCCCCTTCACTCCTGATTCCCATTCCCAATTTCAAATCTAACACACAACGCCAGCACCAGCACCAGCACCAAAACTAAACCATGATGGGCTACGAAAATAAGGGCTTCAAAGAAGCCCGTTTATTCACCTCCCCTGAAGTAATGGAATTCCTAGTTCTCGATGACAATCCCTCCTCCAGCTCCCTCAATTCTCCTTTACCTTTCGCCGAAATCCCCGCCGCCGATCATCCCCTACCTTCCTCCCCTCGCCAAAACCCGAACTCTATCAATTCCTTCCTCGAGCCTCTTTCCTACGCCGAAGCCGTCTTCCGATCCTTTGATCGCGATCATGTTACTCAACTCAACGGCCATAGTACCTCCGTCGGACCATTATCTCCTTCCTTTCCCACCTCCAGCTCCGAATATATTTGAATTTCCGTTTCTAACCCCAAAACAGAGCAGGATCTGTCCAATTCGTTGGTTCCTAGTGGCAATAATTTTGTCACCTATTAAATTACCACTTGGATGAACCTTCCGGAGTTTTATGGACAAGAATTTAGTGTCCGGCGACGGTTTAAAGACGTCGTGACTTTGTCGGATCGATTGGCGGATTCGTACCGAGGCATCCTACCGATTCGGCCGGACAAGAGTGTCGTTGAGGGGCATATGATGCAGAAGCAAGAGTTTATGGACCAAAGGAGGGCGACATTGGAGAAATACTTGAGGAAACTAGTGGTGCATCTTGTGATTCAGAGGAGCAAGGAGTTGAGAGTGTTTTTGGAGGTGCAAATACGACAATACCCCGCACGTGGTCTTCCACATACAATTTAACGTGTTCATTCAAACGGAAACAGATGAGAGGGGGTTAAATGAGACAAATGGCAACCTTGAATGCTAAAATGGGATAAACCTTAGTTTAGGTGGTAAACTGGGATTTGGTGGATACTTTGTGGGTAAAAAGTAATTTGGCCTAAAATTATAAAGACTTAAACTTCATAAAAATAGGCCAAATTATAAATTTCCCCCCAAAGTATACACTAAATCCCAGATCACTACCCAACTTAAGTTTTGTGCCAATTTGGTATCTAATGTTGCCATTTGTGTCAAATAACTCCCCCGGCCCAACATCTGTTAAAGAAAAAACGTTAACTCTCACGTGTTCTTGCACGTGATGGTTATTTTGGTCATTTCCTTTTGGAGGGAAGCAGCTGGCTGGGTATTTGAACGTACGTACGTAATTGGCGCTCATTTCTTCCTGGTTTTCCCGCGAAGTAGAGGGAGCCATGGCGTGCCACTGTGGTGATAACATCGTGTTGAAGACCTCGTGGACTACAGCAAATTCTGGTCGAAGATTCCTTGGTTGCGCAAAGTATGGTCAGGTAAGTATTCATTGTATGATTCCAACAATGATTCATGCACGTTCTGTTTCTTCGATTTAGGGTTTTTTACCCATATTCCATTTCTTCGATTTAGGGTTTGGGGCCTCCATTGTTAACCTAGGATCCTATCTTTCGTAAGTTTCAGGATGGGGCATGTGGTTATTTTGCTTGGCATGATCCTCCAATGTGCCGTAGATCGACTGCAGTGATTCCGGGTCTACTGCAATCTATCAATAATCACCAAAAATAGATAATGGAACTCAAAATGAAGCGCAACAGAGAGTGGCAATTCTTTATTTTCTTCATGTGTGTGTGTGTTGTAATTTTTTGGCTGTTGTTGTTGCTCCTTCTAGTTTGAAGGATTGAATATGGCCTCTGTTTTTGGCCTCTGTTTTTCTTCATGAATATGGCCTCTGTTGTAATTTTTTGGCTGTTGGTGTTGGTGTTGTAATCTATGTTTTGTTTTGGTAATCAAATTATGTTCAGAACATGAGCAAAAACAATCTATGTTTTGTCAGAACAATCATCTGTTTTGGTGTCATTACATGAACAAAGCAAAAATATACAAACAATCATCTGTTTTTGCAGTTATATTCATTTCCCAATACATTCATTTTTGACAACCTTTTATTTATGAAAATGATAATCCTATTAGATTATGTTGTTTGTTCTAGTTTGAAGGATTGAATTTGGCCTGTGTTTTAGTAATCAGATTATGTATTAGGAAGAAAATGTAATGTTAGAACAATCATCTGTTTTGGTGTCATTACACAAACAATGACTCCATTACAAGTAGTCCATTACAAAAACATCTTCAGGATCAACAGATTGAGTTGCACTAAAAAAATCATAAATACCATTGGATTGTACTAATTTGGTGCCATTACAAATGTACAAAAACATTACAGAAGATTGCCCCTTTGACAATATTCCCTACATTGTTTCATAATCTCTACAAAAGAAGGCACATCACAAAATCATTACAGAAGATTGTCCCTTTGACAATATTGCCCAAGTTGTTTCTTGGTACTTTACAAAAGAAGGCCCCTTACAAAAACATTTGTGCCAGAGATAACCATTCAGAACATGAGAAAAAACAAAAACCTACTAATATCAACACTACTTCAAACTCTTGAGTACTCCCATCAGCAAATTAAGTGGTTCAATCCCTTGCACTTGGTGTAACCTATGACAGAGATAATCATTCAGAAATACGAAAACTGATCTTTACTTACAAAAGACTATAGCCACATTCACATTTTATTACAATTATACTTACTGTTTGACTTTGATTCATATCATCCCTTGGACTTGATGTACCTGTTTGAGTTGGTTCTTTTGTGGCTTTCTTCTTAACCTTTTGACATAACAAAGCATGTTGACATAAGATTTAAAAGATGCACTTGTAAAACATATCATAAGCCAATAACATGCACTTACAGTTTTGCATATCAGGCTTATTGTTCCACTTGGTTCTTTTGAGGCTTTCTTGTTAACCTGTGGCATAAGTCAATAACATGCAAATAAGCAAAAGCACATAAGTCAATATATTGTCATAAAAAAACAAAATAAAAGTACTCACTCTTCTTTTAACAACCCTTGTTGATTTTCTTTTGCTTGGGTTCCCATCCACTACACTTGAATTCTTCATTATATGAAACAAAGATAAAATTTTAGCCTTAGTAAATAAAGTAAATAGAAGCAACAATATCATTAATTTGAAAATAGGGCCTGCACTTACAATTCCTTCTGTTTCAGCCTCTATTTGTGGTGGTTTCTTTGGACAAGTCCTAGCATTGTGATAAAATTCCCCACAAATCTTTCACTTCACAGTATCCTGGTACTTCCTCAGTTTGTTGGGCTTCCCTTTACCTTCATCCAACTGCCTGATTCTTCTTCTTTTAGGCCTCCCAGGCATTGTTTTTCCAATTTGTTTTGGAGGCTGCAATTTTATGTTGGTGTTGGGCCACATGTCTCTACCCCTCAAGGGATGTACCATCTGCTCATAGGCCTTCATATAGGTCTCCTTCTTATACCACTTAGCCATAAAAGATTCAGGATCAAGCTGGTTATGATGTATGGCAGATATTGCATGTGGACAAGGGAGACCTGATAGTTGCCACTTTCTACAAGAACAGACTTGAGTACTCAGATCAACTTCAAACTGGTCCCCATACATACTTGTGACTTGGTACTTTCTAATCCTAGCCCATATTGTGATGAACCCATGTGATTCAGCCTTGTACTTATCAAACTTCTTACTTATCCTTGGACACACCAAACCTTGATATTGCCTCATTTTTTCCCTACATTTCTGTAACCTTGCCATCATGTAGATCCTAATCCACTCAAAAAACTCTAAGATAGCCTTAGACCTTGCTCTTAAAATACAAGAATTAAATGTCTCGCACAAATTATTCAGTAGCATATCATAACACTGATTTGTAGAAAAAAAGGCCCTACTCCAATGTGCAGGTGTTTTACCCCTCAACCATTCATAAGCCAATTCACTCTTTTGTTTCATATTCTCCATCTCAATGTTAAACTTTTGCACATAGGATGCTTTAGCACAATCATACAACTGTTTTTTCAAAGCAATACCCCTAAACTGTAGTTTGAAATTATCATAAAGATGTTTCACACAGAACCTAATTTTAGCATTAGGGACAAGCTCCTCAAGGCTAGGAACAAGACCCTTTTACTTGTCAGAAATGAATGTCCAATGGTATGAATTCACACATTCTATATCTATCAACAAATATTGCAAACACCAAGTCCAAGAGTCTTTATTTTCCCCCTCAACCACTGCATATGCCAATGGCCACATCCCATTGTTAACATCTACCCCAACAGCTGACAGAATCATACCCTTTACTGACCCCTTCAAAAAGCAGCCATCTAGTCCAATAACTTTCCTACAACTTTCTAAAAATACCTTTTTCAGACCCCCAAGACACACATATATTCTCTTAAAGATAGGATTATCATTTTCATAATCACAGAGTATCTCAACAGTTGTTCCTGGATTTGACCTGATCAATTCTTCCTTGTAGTCACATAAAGCCCCATATTGAGATTCAAGACTTGCCTCAGCTTCATTCTTAGCAAATCGTAAGGCTCTGTAAGCATTACTCCTAGACACTTCAATTTCAAGATCTTTCCCAACTGTATGAAAGAATGACTCAGCAGGCCATGTAAGGTTTAGTTTAAATTTGTCAGCATATTGCTCCCCAATCCACCTAGAGTTTACACATTTATTAGTTAACACTCTACTGCAGCTGTGATTGTTAATAAATGTCCTAATTCTGAAGACATTCCTTTCACCACCTGGCCCAGAAGCATAGATATACCATGGACAACCATCCTTACACTTGGCACTTACTTTCACTCTATCATTCTTCACAAACCTAAGCCCCTTCCCATTTTTTACTGCATAAGACCTCACAACAGCTTTGAATCCTTTACTGTAAGAGAATTCCATTCCTAACTCAAACTGAGGCTCCATCATGTCTGTTAGAGGGTTAAATTTCTTGAACTTAGGAGTAGTTTTCCTTCCCATTTGGATCCTAGGGTCATCATCATCAAAGTCAGAGCCATCAAGGCTTTCAAAATCATCCGAATCATTATCCTCATAATCTGACTCAACATCAAAATCATTATGATTTACAGGTATTTCACTCCCAGACACTGCTTTCTCCTTTCCCTTTCCTTGTGGTTGCTTATCTGGTACTCCATCATCCCCAATCTCATTAAGTTCCAGATCACTCTCACTATCCCCATATTCACTATCAGTATAACCTGAACTATCTTCATTATCTGATCTACTTGGGATGTTTTGCCTATTTGCATTCATATGCTGACTAACCCTCTAATATTCCTCATTATGTTTGCAGTAGATATCAACAACCCTATTCTTTGGATCAAGCCCTTCTACCATTTCTACCATTTCAATCAAAGACTGATTAGTTGATATTAATTTCAAACCAGCATCCATATTCTTACTGCATTGCACGTATATAGTAAAAGGTTGCATAGTCTTTATACCCCAATCCCCAGTAATAATCCTTCATTTTCACATAAGACATATCATTCTTTTCGTAATTTGGTTATTGTTTCCACTTCACCTCCTAAATACACTGTATTAGAGTGGTAGATAAACTCACCACCATGATGGACCCTAATAGTAAGCTGCAGGTCTTAGGAACAAAGACAAAAAACAAAAAACAAAAAAAAAAAAAAAAAGCAAAGCATTAGATGATGAAAAACAAGTCTTGATGGGTATTATTAATACAAAATAGGGTGAAGAGAGGGACAGGGGGACCATTATCCAGGGGGGAATATTAGCACATTGTCCCCCACTATGCATTATTTCAAACAAAAATTAAAGTAAATGACAATATACAGAAAACACATACTCCAATGTGTGTGCAAAATCAATATTAAACAGATAACATATTCAATACATTGGCTGCATTCATTTTCATAAAATCAAGATACAGACATGGGTCATACAAATTATTCTGTTGCCAATACTCACAGTCACACATGGACAAAAGCAAAGCAATCCATAATCACATATGTGCAATACAAAAGCTATTTACAGCCAGACATGGACCATATGACAATATGCAAACACTACTCAACTGAATTAAAAGCACAATAAAATAAAACTCTAATAAAATATAACTACTCTGTAAAGTCATACATTACAAAGATGAGCAAAAAATTCAATTTTTTCATGCAAAGTAAGTCAATACTCGCATTCTTTACAGACAACACACGTATTGCTGGATTAAAAGTCAAACATTCCACTAATAAGAAAATTAATAAAATCAAAATACTTACTATGAAATGTGTCAGGATCTTCCTCTTCTACAATAGTATGAGATTGTCCCTGACTGGTGTTCGTCATTTCCTTTAGTGTTAACTTTGTAAACCCTATTTTTGTTTCTCTCAATCAATCGCTCTCAATCTCAATCGCCCCAATTCAATCGTTCGAAAGCCCTAAACGTATAATTAGGGATTTCGTATTTGTTTGTCAACATGTCGTCAATGAGTTCCCTCTAAAAGGAAATGACCAAAATAACCATCACGTGCAAGAGCACGTGAGAGTTAACATTTTTTCATTAACAGACGTTGGGCCGGGGGAGTTATTTGACATAAATGGCAACATTAGATACCAAATTGGCACAAAACTTAAGTTGGGTAGTGATCTGAGATTTAGTGTATACTTTGGGGGGAAATTTATAATTTGGCCATAAAAATATTTAAAAACATTCAAAAAAGTACATTCAGCAATTAAAATTATCGAAATCATAGACTCATAGCTAGGAAATTAGAAATTAATTTATATATAGTTATATATAATAAATAAACAACTAATTGGGTCGGTTCGGTCTGATTCTGTGTTTTTTTGGTTCGAGAACCAGGACCGGCCTAAATGTCCGATTCTATGAAAATTCAAATCCAAGACCATACCAAAGTATTGGTCTGACCCAATTTTGATTGATTCAGTCTGATTCCATTGGGTTGGTTCGGTTCTGGAAAACTCCTACACACCCATTGTGATGTATTTTGGTATTCCTGATTTTCTTCTTCTTTTGGTTTTTCTTCTTTTCTCCTCTATTAGTACCCTTACTTATTTCCTATTGATATCTTTCGGTCTTTGAAACGTGTAAAAAGTAGGTGTTAGTTTGTTTTATGATAATTATATGACAAAACAAAATAGATGTACAAAATTAAGGTATCTATAACATGTCTTTTTATAAAAAGAAGTCCACTTAAATAATGAGTGTGCATGGTTAAAATTTAATTGGACAAAGAATGTAATAGGGGTTGAGATGAACAATTTGGAGCCAGAAATGTTGTGGTGAAAAAATGTGGTCCGCTACATTTTGGACACGTGGAAACGGGGGGGGGGGGAAGAGGCGCGGATGCACATGGCATTGTTGGAATGATCAGCCAAACCAGTTGTGTTTTGATGAATTTTTCCCTAAAACTACGCCGTTTTGGTGGGGAAAAATTTGTTAAGCCGTGGAGCTTGTTTAGCTCCTGAAATGCTTTTTTACTTATGTCCCAAAAAAAACCATTGTTATTTTGAAGAATATTCATTAATCCCATAACCATAAGTTAGAATCCTTTGTTGTTGATGGTCTCACTCTCTCATTTTTTCTTTCATCCATCTCTATCTTTCTAGATCTCCCCTGTACTTTCTCCCTAAGAAAACCTAGAAGTTTCAAAGCTTAAGTTTCATCCATCTCTATCTCTCTAGGGTTTCCTTCCACCGTCAGGCCGCCGGCGTGCTACCCACCGTCCCACCCACAGCGGCATCCACATAGTCACACACCACAGTGACTCTCTCTCTCTCTCTCTCACACAGTCTCATGGTCAGTCTCTCTCTTTTCTCTCTCTCTCTCTCTTTCTCTCACTCTCACTCTCCCTCTCTCTACTCTGGCTGAGGCCCACACCTATCTTCTAGTTTTTTTTTTTTTCATTTTCTTATTGGTTATCAACTAGAGTGATCGAGAATGAAGGAGAGCGTGAGGGAGGGCGGATGGGAATGGAGAAAGGTTTGATATGGTCACAAACTTTGAAGACATGATAAAGGAAATGGTGGAAATTGGGGGGTCAAAGAGACTCGAGATAGACTAGACAGTCATGCGATGTGTTTTATAATTTTAGCTTGTTTTTTGTAATTTTACAGATTTTAAATCCACGAAAAATTAAGATCTCAAAGTGATGATTTATGATAATGTGTATTGTTGTATTTGAAAGTTGAAACAGATAAAATAGTGATTCATATGTTGGGTTATTTAACCCATTAATGCTAGATACATTTTAGGGTCAACTTTCAAAATGAGTCTCAGCATGTAACTTAAAAATGTTCTATAAAATCTTTCTTTTGTTTTTAATTGCAACTATAAAAAGTTATACAGTTTAAAATATATTAAAGTTTCAACCTTACAAAGTGAGTTAAAACTTATCATTCTTTAGAGGTGGCAAACGGATGAACATAGGCGGGCATGGGCGGCGTCCATATGGGCAATGGATCAGTAAGTGCACATTTAATATCATGAGTATATACTATATATAGACGGGCAATAAATGGGCATGGGCGCCCATGGGTGCCCATCTACTCATTAACACAAAATTATAAAATAAATACAATAATTAAAAAAATTCATTCTTTAACCAAAAATACGAAAAAAAAAACAAAAACAAAAACATTAATTTCACAAAAAAAGGAAAAACAAATATTTACATTTCATAAATACAAACATGAAAGTCATAGTAAAATTAGTTCATCAAACCTTTAAGCTAAGGATTTAGACTCTAAAACCATTAAGCAACCACCCTCAAGCCATAAAATTGCAGGGCATGGGACAACATAACTTCAACATGTAATCTTTGAAATCACAAATAAATCATGATAGACATGATATATATACTCTAGCATATTTGTTGCTAGTTTTGACAAAGAGGAGAGGGGTTGAAACATACCTAGCTTGGTACAAAACCAAAGGGAAAGGAATTTCAAATCATAGAGAAGCATACATAGTATGTACATATATATGAAGTCCAACCACTAGTCTTTTTCCGTTAATATAAATAAAATGTAGAATATTAATATTATGCATGTATGATATGTAAATAATAATAAATAATTAGTTAAATATTAGTATAATATAATAAATAATAAAAATGTAAATAAAGTAAATTATGGATGTTTGTAAATTAATACATGTTAGTTTAACTCTATATAGCTACAATTTGTAATATATGTATTGTTAATATTTAGATATATAAATCATAAATACAATAATAGCTGTTACTATGCACAAATATATATATATATATATATATATATTTAAAGTTGGCCTGGTGAGGAGCACTATGGTTGTGCCACCTCACCCACTTTAGATAAATATTGATTCTTAGGCATCCATGTAAGACTTTTTATCTTCCTACCATTACCTATTAATAATAGCTATTAATATTCAATATGATAAGAGGTATTATCATATAGCTATATATAACAATAGATATAACTTCTTCTATTGTCAATAGAAAAAGACTTATATTTAAAAACTTTTACAACTAACATTACTTCTAACCAATGTGGGATAAAACTCTTCAAGGTGAGATATTACTTCTAATGACTCACTTTTAACACCATACTTTAACCTTTGATATCTTATTCATCCAAAACTTGATTTTGACAAATAAATATATCATTTCGATGTTCTTGCCGAGTAGAACACATTCGCACAATTACTTTTGTCAACAAACAAATGACATGTAAAGAAATTTGTGTCTCAAGTTGCACAATTTCTTTCAATAAAAACACTAATTTTTTTAATAAGTATTATACTTTAACTCTTGATATTTTATTTATCCAAAACTCGATTTTGACAAATAAATATATTATTTCGATGCTCTCACCGAGTAGAACACATTTGCGCAATTATCTTCGGCAACAAACAAATGACACATAAATAAATTTGTGCTTCAAGTTACACAATTTCTCTCACTAAAAACACTAATTTTTTGAACAAATGTTATACTTTAAGTCTTGATATCTTATTATTCAAAACTCGATTTGGACAAATGAATATATCATTTTGATCCTCTCACTGGATAGAACGCATTTGCGCAATTACCTTTGTCAACAAACAAATGACACGTAAAGAAATTCGTGTCTCAAGTTGCACAATTTCTTTCACTAAAAACACTAATTTTTCAACAATTGAAGAGATGTATCCCACATTGGTTAGAAATTGATGTTGGTTTCAAAACTTCTATTATTAAGTATCAATAGAAGAAATGTATCATACATTGTTTGAAAAGTGATGTTGATTTTCAAAGTCACTAGAAAACCAAAAGTTTTTAAAGCTTCCAAATGAATGCTTTAGAATGAAGATTTATTCAAAGGTGGTGAGGTGACACAACCATAGTGCTCTTCACCAACTATATATATATATATATATATATATATATATATATATATATATATATATATGATACAATATTTTTACTATTATTACCAATAGAAGATGTATATCTCACATTGGCTAGAAAATGATGTTTAGTTTAAATTATTTTATATATTATTACCAATAAAAGAGATGTATAACACATTGTTTAAAAAGAAAATGTTAGATTTTAAAGTCTTTAGACTAAAGACTTTCACTTTTACAAGAAATATATATATCTCACATGGTTACAAAATATTCTACTATTATTACCAATAGAAGATATGTTTTAAACATTGGTTAAAAATTGATGTCTGTATTAAAAATACTATTATTAATTACTAATTGAAAAGATGTATCATACATTTGTTATAAAGTGATGTTGGTTTTCAAAGTTTTTTGATAAAAGACTTCTACAATTATTGGTTAAAAATGATATTGATTTTTAATTATTTTAGATTATATAAAATACTTACTATTATTAGCAATAGAAGATATATATACTTTTGGTTTTCTAGCCATTAGCTAATAATAATACATAATAATAATCAATATGACAAGGGGTATTATTATTAGTATATATAACTTATTCTATTGTCAATAGTAGAAGACTTATATTTAAAAACTTTTACAACTAACATTACTTCTAACCAATGTGGGATAAAACTCTTCAAGGTTAGATATTACTTTTAATGACTCACTTTTAACATCATACTTTAAGCTTTGATATCTTATTCATCCAAAACTTGATTTGGACAAATAAATATATCATTTCGATGTTTTTGCCGAGTAGAACAAATTTGCACAATTACTTTTGTCAACAAACAAATGACACGTAAAGAAATTTGTGCCTTAAGTTGCACAATTTCTTTCACTAAAAACATTAATTTTTTAATAAGTATTATACTTTAACTTTTGTTATCTTATTCATCCAAAACTCGATTTGGATAAATAAATATATCATTTTGAAGCTCTCACCGAGTAGAACACATTTACGTAATTACCTTCGCCAACAAACAAATGACACATAAAGAAATTTGTACCTCAAGTTGCACAATTTCTCTCACTAAAAACACTAATTTTGTTAACAAGTATTAAATTTTAAGTCTTGATATCTTATTATCCAAAACTCGATTGACAAATAAATATATCATTTTGATGCTCTCACCGAGTAGAACACATTTGCAAAATTACCTTCGTGAACAAACAAATGACACGTAAAGAAATTCGTGCATCAAGTTGCATAATTTCTTTCACCAAAAACACTAATTTTTCAACAATAGAAGAGATGTATCCCACATTGGTTAGAAATTGATGTTTGTTTAAAAAATTATATTATTAAGTACCAATAGAAGAAAATGCATCATACATTGGTTGGAAAGTGATGTTGATTTTCAAAGTCACTAAAAAACCAAAAAAATGTAAAGCTTCCACATGGATGCTTTAGAATGAAGATTTATTCAAAGGTGATGAGGTGACACAACCATAGTGCTCATCACCAACTTTATATATATATATATATATATATATATATATATATAAGATTTTTACCATTATTACCAATAGAAAATGCATATCTCACATTGGCTAGAAAATGATGTTGAATATAAATTATTTTATATTATTACCAATAAAAGAGATGTATAACACATTGTTTAAAAAGAAAATGTTAGATTTTAAAGTCTTTAGACTACAAATTTTCACTTTTACAAGAGATGTATCTCACATGGTTAAAAATATTCTACTACTATTACCAATAGAAGAGATGTATCACACATTGGTTAGAAATTGATGTTTGTATTAAAAATACTATTATTAATTGCTAATTGAAAAGATGTATCATACATTTGTTATAAAGTGATATTGGGTTTCAAAGTTTTTTGATAAATGACTTCTACCATTATTACCAATAGAAGATGTATATCTCACATTGGTTAAAAAATGATGTTGATTTTTAATTATTTTAGATTATATAAAAGACTTACTATTATTAGCAATAGAAGATATATATCACACATTTGTTATAAATTGATGTTGGTTTTAAATTACTATTATTACCAATAAAAGAGATAAATCTTACATTGGTTAAAAAATGATGTTGATTTTAAAAGTGTTTAAATAAAAAGACTTCTACTTTTATCATTAATAAAAGAGAAGAGAAGAGATATATCTCATTATATAGAAAGAGATGTTTCTTTTTGATATTTTTTTAGATAAAAAACTTCTACTATTATTACCAAATGATGAGATGTATTACACATTGGTTAGAGAGTGATGTAGGTATTAAAAGTCTTTTTATAAAAGACTTAATACCAATAGAAAAAAAATGTATTTCACATTAGTTAGGAAAGTGATATTGGTTTAAAATGTTTTTAGATAATGTATATCGCATTGGTTACAAAGAGATCCACATTATTTAAAAACATATATTGGTTATAAAATTTATAGATAAACAAATTTTTATGCTATTATCAATACAAGAGATGTATCACACATTGTTTACAAATAGATGTTGGTTTCAAAACTATTTAAGATAAAATAATACTACTATTATTATTTTTATGTTATAACCAATAGAAGAGATGTATCCCACATTGTTTAGAAAGAGATAATGATTTCAAAAGTTTTTATATAAAAGATTATTATTATTACTATAGAAGAATGCATCTCACATTTGTTAGAAATTAATGTTGAATCATTGATTTTAAAAATATTATTATTACCAATAGAAAAGATGTATACCACATAATTAGAAATAGATGTTTGTTTAGAAAAAAAAAATGTTTGTTTTAAAAGTCTTTAGATAAAAGTTTTAAACTTTTATTACCAATAGAAATAGAAAAGAAGTATCTCACATTGTTATAATACTACTACTATTATTATTTTTATGTTATAACCAATAGAAGAGATGTATCACACATTGTTTAGAAAGAGACGTTGATTTCAAAAGTTTTTATATAAAAGACTATTATTATTACTATAGAAAAATGCATCTTACATTTATTAGAAATTAATGTTGGTTTTAAAAATACTATTATTACCAATAGAAAAGATGTATACCACATGGTTAAAAAGAGATGTTTGTTTAGAAAGAGATGTTTGTTTAGAAAAAGATGTTTGTTTTAAAAGTATTTAGATAAAAGTCTTAAACTTTTATTACCAATAGAAATAGAAAAGAAGTATCTCACATTCGTTACAAAGAAATGTATCTCACATTATTTATAAATGAGTATTGGTTATAAAAGTCATTAGATAAAGATATATTTTGTTATTACCAATATAAAATATGTATATCACATGGTTAAAATGTGGTGTTGATTTTAAAGTCTTTAGATAAAAGACTTAAACTTTCATTACCAATAAAAATATAAAATAAGTATTTCACATTGTTTAAAAATGAATTATGATTTTAAAAGTTTTTAACAAAATGACTTCTAATATTATTATCAAGTTAAATGTTAATTTTAAAAGTCTTTAGATCAAAAAATTATTATTATTATTATTATTAATACAAAATATGTATCTCACGTTAGCTAGAAACGTATATCAATTTTAAAAGTATTTAGGTAAAATAATCGTTTAATATTAGTAACAATAGAAAAAAATTATAAATATGGAAGAGATTAACAATCTAATAATAATGTCTAAAAGTTATATTATTATTATAAATATATATATATATATATATATATATATATATATATATATATATATATATATATATATATCTCATATTGTACCCGTGCAGAGCACGGCCTAAATAACTAGCAACATTAAATGCAAAGCACCACTAATTTCAATATATATATACACATAAAATACTTTTTCTAGACTAAATACGTAAAAAAAAACATGTTATTTTAATTAAACCCCCAAAAATGAGACAGAAATGGCGAGTTGTGTGCTTAACCCCTTCCCAACTCGTAACTTAGCCTCTTAACCTACACATTTTTTGGCAACACATGGTTTTTCTCTATTTAACCGTAAAATAGAGGTGGCGAATTTGTACACACATTTTAGAGTCCACAACGAGACCAAGCGCATTTCACGCGCTCTGATGTTTCCAAGCAACTTGCCTTCACGCGAGGGGGTCACGAAACAGGGTTCTCACACCATGCCCGTGAATCACACTTATCACCATCATCTTCATACCATGCTGCCGGGCAGAGCCATGCTCGCGCGGGTAATCATCGAGCAGGGAATCTCAGAGACTTACTCTCCAAGACAAGTTAAAGGTTTCCTTAATTAATCAGAACACTTATCATATCTACTCCGAAAAATACGCGGTCAGCCGCCTATCATGCCTATAATTTAGGAGTTTTCTCTTAAACCTACTAGGTAACTATGGAAGTGAATCATAGACGGATTCAATGTCATTGGAGACCTATAAATATCCCTCCATAAACCCTAAACATGGTATACACTTTCTATAGCCTCAAACCTCTATCAAATTTCTTTTTGACTAAAACATGTCTTCTACTCTCACGATGGAGTGGATTCGCGAGATCAAGCCTTACACTTCTACTAAGGTGTACTCCGTGTTCTACATGTTATAAAAGCAATCCAACTCATTCAATCAAGATCAGATATCCTACACATCAATCGGACGGCCTAAGACGTACTTTTGCACCATCAGATTAAAACTTGGATTGAAATTCAAAGGATTTTTTTTTTTTTGTTGCTTATTAATTTCTTTCTCATTGTCCACCTCCTGCCCTGTACATTTTGACCCAAATTATTCATTTGGAATTGAACCAAATTGGATCCATATTTATATAAATAAACAGAGGGACGAAAGAAAAAAACAAAGATTGTTTCTTTTCGTAATCAGAAGTCTTTGGACTGGGCATGAGGGCTATAGTTCGGGCAATGTAAGAAAATGCTAATATAGGCCTTATTCAACTATCGAGGCTATGAGGGGGCTACTTTTAGCTAATCTTCTTTCCCCTTCTATTCAATTGTTCTGAATCAAGTCGAGACACCAACTCTAATATGACCTTTCTTTCCATTTCTACTAGCTCATTTCCCAAGATTTGTGTAACACTCATCCTTACAAAGGAGTTCTTTCCATCCTATTACAGATAGAGCTTTCGTTGAATACTGACATGGGTGCTGATATTAAGGCTATGATTTAGAGAATTTCGCTCTAATCGAATTCCATACAAAAGTGATGGAAAATTGGCCGTTATCGGCAAGAAGAGCACATTGTTTATGGGAAAAGAAGAAGAGCACAATGTTTATGGGAAAAAAAACTTCATATGGCCCCTTGTTTTGATGATGGTTCAAATGGCCTTCCTATTTTAATGATATTACCAGATTGTCTCTTATTGGAAATGGAAAGACCATTTTGCCTTTAATTCAAAACACATGGCACGTGCTGACTTAACGTCACTTGGGTTAACAGAGTTAGGGTCAGGAACTACTGGCGTGTAAAATTTGCATTATGTGGTATGTGGCGTGTATTTATGTTGTACAGAGACTGCTAGTGGACTTTTGCAAAGTTCAGGGGTTAATGGTGTAATTTACCCTAGTTGAAACTACTGACCTTGATAAATGCCAGATACCCTCTGGCTGTCTACCGTGACGAAATCTAGAGGCTTATCTTTGTAGTTTAAAATATTGGATTACTTTCGAATAAATACTTGTTGTGTTCTTAAGTAATTGTCATGTTTTTTTTTTCTCCGTTCCAAAAAAATTGTCTTGTATCTAAACTTGTTTTTTTTAGAAAAACACTTTTACCACTTTATCCTTATTTTTTCTTCCAACTTTAATTATGACCACATACACAAAAAATTTAAAAGAAACTACAAACTATTATAATATTTACAATATAATTAATTAATTTTTATTAAACGATGTACTAAGTCAAATATAACTAATATTCGTTAACGGAGGGAGTATAAAACTTTGTAAATTTCTTTATTTTACCCTTGAAAATCGATCACATCCAGAGTAGCTACTTTTCTAACACGAATTTCTCTAATGCTATCCACCTCAAGGAAGCTACTTTTCTATGTGTATTTATCTAATGTCATCAACCTCAAGGACCAAAGAAGTACGAGAATTATCTTTTTTCACCACTCAACTGAAAAGTATCGGTACATAGACAAATGGTAGAAAAATCTAAAGTATAGGGATGAATAGTGCATTTGATAAAAATTAGACCCCTACATAGTTATGTGAGTGAACCCACAACTCTCGTATGTACATTGTTGATAATCTACCATAATCATTTGTCATGTCACATGTTTTGCATGTGATTAGCATTTAATCCAATATGAGTCACTCTCAAGTTTCTACTTATGACAATTGTCCCTTATGTATTTAAATAGCCTCTAGCGATTATACTTTTATTCGCCGTTCTTCACATATGAAACCCTCTTTAGGGTTATAACTCATGTGAGCCGCCACACCTTCAAAATAGCCTACTCTTAAGTTTTCTAGCCAACACATTGATGGTCAGTCAATTTCCTCTTTTTCACTCTCCCTTCCCATCATGCTCTTTTAGTTTCCATTCTTTTAGCTATTCTTATTAAAAGTATAGATACAAGATGTTCTTAGTTCTATTTCATGAAATCAGCTTATTTGTAAATTCTTTATTTGCCTTTTAGATTAATAACAAACATCATTTCATTTTTTTTCCCATAATCAATATCTATTCTATAGCAATTTAGATGACACCTCCATTTAATTTTGACCACATATATGTATCTAGCTTAAAAGTATGAATGAAGTTGATAAATTTTGCAATCTCATATGATTGGGCACTTGATGATCTGGAAAAAGACCAAACGTAGTTGATTGATGAAACATATACAAAAAAAACAAATGTTTGATGAAATTTATAAGTGAAATTATTCTTGCTTGGAAGAGAACTTACTGTAACACGATATAAATTTATAATAATTATGCTACAATACTAATAAGTTAGCTTTGATTTCACAAGATCTAGATTTGCCCACCAAATATGTGCTAGATCTATAGATCTATGTAGATACAAACTATATTTATTCTAGATATCTATCGATTCTCTATAATAGTTTTGATTTAATATCTGGATTGACGTTTGGCTATCTCTGCGCTAGATCTGTTCTAGGTATGTGATAGATGTGTTTTAGATAAATGTCATGTATGTTACTGAAGAGCTGGACATGTGATTTGTTCTAGATATAAAACAAGATCTAGACTCGCCTACAAGATATGTGCTAGATCTAATATATGTACATATACATTAGATGATTTCTTCTTGATATGAGTCAATTTTGTGTGATAGTTTTGATTTCACTTCTAAATTGGTATGACCACATCTACGCTAGATCTGTTTCCAAGTATCAGTACCTTTTAATCCCTATATATTTTGCGTCAAATACAAATTTCTTTTTAAGAGGGAGCCTCAATTATAATAAGATTTTTATAAATCCACCAATAAGCATAATGCTCATAATTCTTATAAAATATATTATGCTTCGATATCTAATTAAATAGATTAAATACAGATTAAAATGTCAAATGGAATAAGTAGACATTGAAATTTAGTATGAAGTTTGTAGTACTTTTATTGATAACCAATACATTTTCTTGTTTATCTTAATTGTAAGAATAATTCTCTAGTATCCAATAAAATATAGTATGCTTGCATCTACTTACTTAAAAGTAAAAATCATTTTCTAATTTCTTCTTAGATTGATAACCAATCCATTTTTTGTGTATCCTAATTGTATTAAGCTAAAACAGATTGTAGGTACCTTGGGGATCCATGTTTGTTAACACCATTAAGAAGGATATAGAAGCAACATTCATGAGGAGAAGATTTTTATGAATGATTGAATTATCACTTTGGAGAATGGTAACGATCGCACACTAACACTAAAATAATTGTTCTACAATTTGGTCGTTTTTTAGTTGTAATATTTCATTTTCTTGTATTAGATTATTGTATCTACTAACAATGAGGATCACATGAAGAAAAACACATGGTTGTTGTTCATGGCATTTCAATGGTGGTATGTTTTCTAAATCTTGGAAAAGTTATCTAAAACTATTGTTTTATATAAGGTTAATTGTATGTTAGGGTCGATAATATTTTATTTGTGTACTAAATAGTCACATATAAGTTCGTGTCATTTTAATTTGATTTCAAGGGCCAAAAGTAGGTTACAGATGTAACCTTATTTTGTGGAGACAACTTGCAATCTGTTGAGTGTGTTTACTTGTCTTGTCAACTTGTTGTCTTTATCTCTCTTTTAGGAATTATTCAACACAAAATAATTTCTTGCAATAATATCCAATATATTTGGAATGATTTATGTTGTCGTGGCTCAATTAATGTTTTTAGTTGTTGACATATAATATTGTTTTTGTCATTCAAATAGTTATTATTCCATTGAGATAGTTGTTTCAATGAAATGAAACAACTAATTTTTGTTAGCTTTTCTCGAGTGTATAAAACATTTTTCAACAAGCATTGAGATATTTGAAGCTTGATTATGGACATCTGAGCAAATAATTATAATTTAACTATTAATTTACATAAATCCGAATAACTTTAGAGAATAATTTTATCTATATTTGCAGCATCAAAACCTTAATTTATACAAAGTACACATGTTTGAAATTTGAAAAATATTATATTTGGTAAAATAATTTGAAATCAGATTTTACTATAAAGATGATAAGTAATTGGATTACATTAATTTCCATACCTAAAGCAGTTTCATTGTTAGAAGATTCTCTATTCAAGCAAGGTCTAGAGCATCTTTAAATGATAGTTGGTGTTTGTAATAATTATAAAACTACTTTAGGTATGGAAATTAATGTAATCCAATTACTTATCATCATTATCATAAAAAAAAGACAAATAATATTACGAGCTAGAGTTTGTAATAATACCACAAGCTCTAGGTTGTAATATCATACCTCAAAAAAAAAATTGATTTCAAATTATTTTATCAAAAATATAATCTATTTCAAATTTCAAATTATTTTACCAAATATATTCTATTTCAAATCTCAACCTTTTAATAACCTTATATATATATACAAGAAAAGTTTCAATGGTTACTTTTTTCTCTCTAATCATTAATGGTAACAATTATATCATCAATAAGAGGTTGACGTTTATTACATCCGTCCTGAATAAATGATTATTTTTTAAAAAAAATCACAAAATAAATGATGTGATAGGATTTCAAGAAAAAAACGTTCACATTTTGCCAAATTTGACCTTATTAATTATTCTCTAATTAAAGATGTGTTGTTCAAATTAACTTTGAGAAAAAGTAGGATAGATTTAAAAATTGATGTTAGGAGGAAAAAAATATGCAACTCATCAATAATAATTGCACTTAAATAATGATAAATTAGTTTTTTTATAAGCTTCCTTAATTTGTGTACAAATTTCTAAAACATCAGTTATTTTGGGATGGTTGTAGTATTTATTATTTGAATAATGAAATGAATTCACCTCAAATGTATACAAACTATTAGTTTCATCATCCAACTAATCATAATTCTTACCATTTATTTTTGATCTAATGAAAAATATAAATCAATGATTAGTAAGAGAAAATAACAATCGAAATCGCTTCCATAATTATTACAAAAACCAAATATTCTTAGAAGATGCTTTATTCAACTAAGGTCGTAGAGCATCTTCTAAGAATTGAAGAGGAAAATTGAAGAGGAGAGGGAACTCACTTTTGAAGATGATAAAACCATTGAAGGAAGAAAAGTGAAATGAAAAACATTATATATTAAGAAATTTGAAGAGGAGAGAACTCACTTTGCACAATTGGAAGACAAATAGAAAAGAGTAAGTCTCCTATTAGGCGATCTTACGTATCTTAATTCGTAAGATGGAGCCTCAATCTCTCATCATTGAACCTACCAACACACAGTGGATCGGGTAAAGTTGATTTTTCTTACAAAAACTATCCCTAAAACTCTCTTAACATAGTTTTTGCCAATAGAGAATTGCAAGTGTTTCCCCCTTTAATTTCACAAACGGTAAATATTAGACGGATTGATGATAAGTGGTCTAATAACAATTTATTAAAATAGATAAGGCTCTAACGGATCCGGAGCTTAATTATCAATAGAGCATCTTCAAACAATATTTGGTTTTTTTAGTAATTAGTATAAAACTACTTTAGGTATGGAAATAAATGTAATCCAATTACTTATCATCTTTATATAAAAAAATCTGATTTCAAATTATTTAACAAAATACTTCCTCCGTTCGGGGTAAAAAGTTCATTTTGTGATGTTTCACTTAAATAGTCAATTTTTAAAAATTAAGACATAAAAATGTCATTTTATTACTAATGAGATACTAAAAATGTTATTTTTTTTAAAAAATTAACTTTCAAACAGGGACTCTTTGTCTGAAACAGAAGAAATATAATCTATTTTCAAATTCAAACATGTATACTTTTCAAACTACAATATAACATTTCCAAAAATGGAAAAAAGGAAATGATAAAGAGAAAAAAAAATGTTGAAATGCAATTGTCTATTTAAATAAAGTTACTTTTCAAATTTCAAATGTTAGATCTCAATTTGTTGGATTAAGCCAAAAAAAAAAAAAAAGTTAGAAGGTGCTCTATAGATAAACTCTGGATCCATTAGAGCATTGCCTATTTAAACAAATTTTAATTATTAGACATTTTATCATCAATTTGAGTAAGATTTACTGTGTTTGAAAGTAAAGAGGGGAAACACTCAGCAATTTTGTATTTGTCTTCAAATTGTGCTATAGTGAGTTCTCTCCTCTTCAAATTTCTATGATATGATTCCTTCTTCTTCTTCTGTTTCAAGTTTCTTCCTTCAATGGTTTTCAACTTTTCATTTAGATTAGAGTAGAAATTGGTAGCCATTTTTATTTCAAATGATTTAATTATGTGATTCTTTCTTTGCTTGCTTGTCTTTTGTTTTGTAATTCCTTTTGCCACTTTTGTAATGTTTGTCAATCTTTAGGCTTTCTTCTCATGGATTCTTGTTAGCAAAACCCTTGATTTGTCCCAAAATGTTTAAACCAGCATATATAAATGTGATTGAAAGGCTTTAGATTTCTCGATTTGGCAGGAATTTGTTCATGGTGTGGTGATCTTAATTAATCCTTTAAATTTTTTTAGTCAAAAGAATTGGTCTCTCATTTGGCCTATGTTGAGCATTTTTTGGTGATTTTGGATATATAAACTTTGTTTTTACTCTACTACTTCATCCCAAAATAAATGGATTTTTTGAGATTTACACATATATTAGGGCATCCCCATTGTTGGCTTTGCCAACTTCTTAGAGTATATGAAATTGTGTAAAGTGGTCACATAAGAATTTTTTTTGACCAACTAGAAAAGAAAGGGTGGCCCAACTTCTTAATTAGGAACCAGCAAGTGGAGAGAGAGTGAGGGGGACATCAATCGGGTGTGTGTGGGGGGTGGGGGTGGGGTGGGGGAGTGAGTAAGGGATGGGGGTTTTTTTAATATTTAAATAGTGTTAAATTTAATATTTTTTTTGTATAAGAAGTTGTGTAAGAATAATATACAATGGGAAGATATATTCTTAAGTGGGTAAGAAGATAAAAATGTGTAGGTGGCAGTGAGACCCAGTTAAGAAGTTGTATTAAGATTATACACATTAAGGATGCTCTTAAGAAAGCTTATAAAAAACTGATCCACCCATTTTTTGTTTTTATTTTAATCTTTTCATATTCTCAATGCATTAAAATATTCTCAATACAATATTTAATAAAAGATTATTTAGTAAGGTCAATTTTTGGTAAAATGTTGATGAATTTGTCTTGAAATTCTAAAATGTTATTTATTTTGGGAGATTATTTTTCTTTCTAAGGCATCATTATTTTTTTTTGGGATGAAGGGAGTATACTTCCATGAAATACGGATCTAGATAAATAACTATTGTTGAGGTTGAACATGCTATATATATAGATTTGTCCTTTTTCAATACATGAACTTCCTATTTTAGGGTTAATCATATGTATATCTCAAAGTTAATATTTTTATTATAGGAAAATCTTTGCGTGTCAAGTCCAAACGATTATCATGAGTTCAAACTCAAATCCTAGCCCTCAAAAAGTTGACGAGAATGATGATTATTCGTTATCTCATATATTCACGGAGGGCTTGCGCTATTGTTCTGAACATAATATGACAATGTTTTAATTTGAAACGATGTCTTAGGGTTATTCACAAAGAATTTCACAACGTTTTGTTTGCAAACGTTGTTTTCAGATGTTTATTACAACGTTTTTTTTAGAAAACGTTGTCTTAAGGGCTGCTCATTAACACAACGTTTGTAAGATAAACGTTGTGAAATCCTTTCTACAACGTTTTATTAAAACTATTGTAAAGTCCAACCCGGCCAAAATAAAGACGCGGCATAAATTCCCGCGAACTTAATTATTTTTCCCCGCTATTACTCTCAGTAAGACAGCCCTTTCTCTTCAATCTTTCGCCTCTCAAGCTCTCTTCAATCTCTCGCCTTTCTCTCAAGCTCTCTCTTAAATCTTTAATTAGCATCAACAAGGTAAGTACCAAGATTTCAATCGTAACTCTCATAAAAATATGGTTTTGATCTTCCATTGTTTCTTTTCCCCTTTGAAGCAGATTTCGTAGGAAGAAACGAGGGGTTTTTATCTGTGATTAGGGCTTGTTTACTCCCTTGAATTGTGGGTTCATCTGGTAAGCACCTCACCTCTATCTTTCCTGATGTAATTTTATGCCCTAAACCATGTAATTATATTGTAATACATAACCTCCTCTGCGTCTATGCCCTAAAATCTAAATTTTTATGTCTCTGCCCTGAAGGTTTATTTTCCCCTGATCAGCCAAAGTTCTTCATCACTGTCTCTTGAGGTAAAGGCCACTCCCTCAGATTTTCTATCTTCCCCTTCCTCTCGCCCTACTTGTACTAGATGATTTTGATTCATGGTTGGACACAATTTGATTAGTTTTCTACTGTATGGCCTATGCTTAACTTCTGTTAGGACGTGTCTTACTTATCCCAAAGGCTTTAACAATTTTTTTGATTAGATACCAAAAGCAAAATCAACTGTGAGGCATAGGGAACGAGTGACAGAACACTTGCCCCCACACTGAGATTGATTACTGACAGATCATCTTTGCTATTGATATAATAACATGTACCATAAAAGAAAGGAAATATAAAAATGTTCTATATTTTTGTTTATTATGGATCCTAAATGTTAAGGAACCAGTTTACAAATGTTCTATATATTTATCACCAGTCGATGCATCTTTTTCACTACAGAGTAATTCTGGATCAATCCAACTTGGATCCATAACTTCTGCATCTTCTAGGTTCGTCAACTCAAATGAGATCTTTACATCGGCCTTTTATGAAACGAAATTCAAACGTTAGTCTATGAAGTAAACTTTAACTAGGCTAAATGTTTAGAATTATCCTTTACTTACCTGAGCAGCGCTTATATATGCCCGCAACTTTAAATAAAGATCCGCCTTCAAGCTTCTTACCCAGTACACTAACTTCAGTGCTTCAATTTCCTATACGGACCATTGCGCTAATTGCTTCCCATTCCTGTTAAGCCAAACACTCCTCGGAATCGCCTGTCAAACAAAATCCAGTATCTTAGGGTGGACCTACTCATGTAAAGAATCTAACTCAACTTCCATTTCAAGTAAAGCTTGCTTGAAGTCCAGACCATCGCTTCGGTTGAATCAGACTCATTAACCCAACCCCACAACACCCTTCTGTTCTTTATGTTGTCAAGGAAGCATAAAATTTCCCGTAATCATACCTCAAATCTATGTTACTTCTTGTTAACCCATTTTTGGGGGATGTAGTTTTCTTTCTCTGATGCATACGACCCAACAATATAATAGTCATGCCATTTGGTCTAAAGTTGATACGCATGAGACGGTCAAAGTACTCGAAGACACGGGGGTTGGGCTCTACAACAACACGGGAAGGAGCTGTTTCCTAGTATATGAGTGGAAAGGGTTGGCAGCCA
Source organism: Codonopsis lanceolata (assembly GCA_013146195.2). Classification (NCBI taxonomy): domain Eukaryota; kingdom Viridiplantae; phylum Streptophyta; class Magnoliopsida; order Asterales; family Campanulaceae; genus Codonopsis; species Codonopsis lanceolata. The sequence goes on along the minus strand of CM028379.1, from coordinate 16,465,047 downwards.
AGTTGTGTTGTGGACGGTATTGGTTAAACAAGAAGAGTCCCAGTTGAGTTAATTAGGCAATCTGCATAGGATAGGTTTTTACTTTTATGTTTCCTAGTATAGCTTTAATTGTTCTCTATTTTATTAGGAGTTAGTAAAGGTGGGGAATTAGATTTGGTTTTAAACTCTTGTAGCCTTTTTAAGGCCTTCCGTTTTCCAGTTATAGTCACGTTTTGTTTGAGAAAATAATATCAGGAACAAGTTTTGTTCTTCTTCCAGATTCTTCGAATAAAGTGAGTGAAGCTTTGTTTGTCGGATCAAATGACTATCTTTACGACGAGTGAGTGACGCTCCTTTGGTGAAGCCGAATTATCCTATCCTCTTCTACTTCTTCTGTTTCTTTTTCTGTTAATTTCCAAATCGTGGCAGCCTGTTATTGCTTCAAAGGCGTGGCTGTTTTAGAATTCCTTGGAGTTTCAGTCAAGGAGTTTTGGGGCATTTTTGGTGTGGGGTGTGTGGGGGGTTTTTGGGCTGTTCGTGGGCAGAATAGGGAGACTGTACGTGAGATTGCTTGGGCAGGTTCTAGTACATTAAACGTGACCAATAAGGGTTAGGTGTTGGGTTAATTTGTAAGGGAAAATTCTTTTCACCATTGAGCAGTTTGTTAGAGGGCTTGGGACTGTTTTTGGAAGCAAACATTCGGCCAAGGACTGATTCCAAAAAGCTGGAACAAATTTGGCGGCGTTCGAGATTTGACCCCGTATCAATACCATTAGGGGGCTTATGATTGGATTGCAGTATTTGACCCATTCTTTTAGAAATGGATCTGATTTGGGTACTTCCAAGTTTTGAACTTGAGTCTTTTCAGAGTTGATTCCGGTGTATAAGATGACCAAATTTTGTTTCCTGGGAGGATTGTGGCAACTGCACAGAATTGGTGATGTCAAATGGTTCATTGGTGTAATTGCGGTCTAGAGGAATCCAGTTGATTAGATCATATGATACGGGGTTGTGTTGATAGAAGAGATGATACACTCCATTTTAGTACATTGGTCCTGAAATACATATATGGGTGTCCGTGTCTATCAAAACAAAATGTGAAGTAACTATATAGTATAGAGATAATGCTAACAAAGTCTTTGAATGTTATTTCAACTTGTTTAAAAAAAGGTTATCAGTCATATACAATCGAGAACTTTGTTTCAGACCATGACAATATATCTGCTCACTAAAGCCTCAAACTTTGAAGCAAAAAGACCGGTAAGGACTTATTTAAGTGGGGGGATATTGGCAAGGACTCGAGGAGTCAAGGTCCAACGTTTAAGTTGTGAGGGGAGGGGGGTGAGATTGTAATGAGTCAAGGATTGATGTTTAAGTTGGGACAAATTGTAAAATGATTAAGGATTTACGTAACAAGCTTATTCAACTGTCCATAAAAATCTTGAATTTGTATTTGTTGTTCTTTGTATATTCATCTTGAATTCAGTCCATTTACCTCTCTCATCGCATGGTATTTGACAAAAGAGAACAAGTCTTGGATCATTAAAGCAGGTTTTGGAGACTCGGATGGGCGAGGAAAAGAACAAGATGATGATTACGAGGGGATCAACGAACTAACATCGAAAGAGGTTGTTTTGCGACTTAACAAGGTTAGTGAGGCAGTCTTGTGCAATTCATACTCTCGGTGAGACACAATCTGTTGATTTTATCATTGGGATTTGGAAGAACGCATTTGTGATAAAACATGATATAAAATTGATATGGTGTTGGCTAGTATCTAAACTCGGTTTACGCAAAGGTGATTTGTCTAACTTGCTACAATCTCTAACTTGCCACAATTGAAGTGCTATTTACTCTTTAGCTCTTATGCGTCTTGCTCAACTTCTTCATGTTGATAAAGACTATGAAATCATTTTTAAATCGGCAAGCAAACTTCTTGTTCTTTTGCACGATGTATATTCTCGATCGCATTGTACTCATTTTAGCTTTCAACAATTTATAAGTCGGCTTTCATAGCCTACAAGATTCATGTTATTCCATCGGCCGCAAGAGCCGTGGTGTCTATTTTTTCTCCAAGCGAACCGGATCTGCTGCACTGTTGGAGAGCGTCGAAGTGAACCGGTGTGATCGGAAAACATGTTCGATGGTTCGGGACTCAAAAGAGTTCGATCTGAGCTTGTTGGTTACGGACTCTAGGACTGTTTGGAATAAGACCGATCTGGATAAATATATAGAGCCTTTGGGTTCAACTTTGAAGGCTGAATTTAAGGTACATATTTATGATCCTACAAATACCATGTCCAAAGAATTGAAGACTGTGTGATCAAGTGAATGAAAATATGAATTCATTTACGATGTGTGAAACATAAATTCTTGGGAGTGTGGCCTAAGAAACATAGGTGTGAGGCCTAGGTGTTTTATTTCTTTATCTTTCATAATCTTCATAGCATTTGGAGAAGAAAGACTAGTTGTCCTCTTTTGGCGACAAGAAAGACTCCACGATGCATAGCGCTTGGAGAAGAGGACACACTACTTGTGATGCTTGCTAATTTTGTTGCTACTCCAATTGAGTTGAGGTGAAGTATCCTTTTCATTACCATTATGAGTCTTTATGGCTTGTCAGAAGAAAATTTAAGATCCTACTTGCACAATTAAGCGGTAATGACCACTCCCAATTTAAAAATCACGAATAAGAACTACAACCGTTAAGCACCCTAGGACAAGCTAATCAAACTACAATTCAAGATTGTCAAAGCAATCAAAACTACCAACTCAAATACAACAATAAACTAACCGTAAATTTTCAAATGAGCAGCAATAATCTATTCTCCCAACAAAAATTTAACAATTTCATAGTCAAAATTTTATTTTTCCATAATTAAATTGATAAGACAAGCCCTCAACCCACCACAATGCAATTCTCCATTATCAGCTCTTCAATTTCAAATTGGAGGAGTTATAAATTTCAAAAAGGGTACTAAGCAAGACAAAATTGTCAACACTCAAATCAACATTAGATAATTAGGCATTTGTTATAAAAGTAAAACGTTAAAGCTATCGGTAGGTCGATAAGAAGCCGCCAGAGACAATTTAAATCGAAAAGGATTAAATGAAGTATTTTTGGATTTTGAGGAAACTTTTAGAAACTGTGCACCTCTTAATTCTTTTGCTTCCCCCTCCCTCTCCTCTCCAACCAAAGTAAGGCTATTATGAAAAAAGTGGGAGGAATACTATGAACTTTTTATTTTGTTTATCTTTGAGATGAGTTGTTCACTTTCAGTTCAAATTTTGGATTTCACTCTTTAAGGATTTTTGCTAGTTTTGTTCTGGACATCAAATCTGCTGATATTTGAGTGAATAGGTGGTTAACTTGATTATGTGGACTGCATATCAAATTTATTCAAGTAGTTTCGCAAAAATTAACCCCTCAAGAAAGGCGATGGAAGGCAACATCAGGGATGTGAGACCGGAAGTAGCTAGTTGATGAGACCATTAATTTAGAAGTAGATGATGACTAGTAATTTATGTACTTCTTGACCGAGTGTCTAATTCGAAAAGTAGTTAGCTTCCATAACCCGCATCTTGAATTAGTGCGCTCTAAGAAATTTGCTTCATGGGGAAGCCTCTCGCTACACAAAGCTTTGAACAGAGCGCAATTGGAGCTCGTGTGCGGCCTTGGAAGAAATCCGCACTTGTCGCATGAACCTTCCTTCTTGCAAATAAAACCAAGATTAAACCACGTGTTATGGTTCATTGGTTCTAAACGCGGTGCATTCATCAAGAAGCTTCTTGCTATAGGGTGTGTTTCGCTACCCATTTTCATCAAGGCCTCTGCAGTTGATATAACACTTGGGACATAATCTGGTTCTATAGATAGTGAAACTGAGTAGGCAACGAGTACTTCCTTGTAGATATCATTTGTGCAGCTCCCTGTTGCTCCAACTAGTTCCTACTCATTTTAGTTGAATAGTGTACATTCGTTGCTTTATTGTTTTGGTCTCTTGTGTTCATTACAAGCCCAATATTACTTTCCATTGCTAGTGATAATCTAGACTCTCAACTTAGCCAGGAAACATAGATAATAACCTTGGCAGAGCAATATTACTTTCCATTACTTTCCATTGCTTGCACACCCTAAGGTGAAACTTTTTTTTCCAAATTCTCCAAGAATGGCATGTCTGGTTAAATTCTTTTCCTGATATTTTGTCTTATATGAATTGTGCAACATGTCTTTGAGTAATATTGGAGTTAATTAATCGAAGTCTTAGTTTGCTTGAATGTGGCTGATGATGAAACTTATGTGACATGTTGAGATATTTATGAGTGTAGCTTTTGCTGCAGTTCACATAGATATTCAGTTTCTTCAGATCAAGCTTTCAGATAATCATAAGTCAAGTCCTTCTGCTGAAGAAACATTGAACCATCTTTCTCCGCATTGTGAGGCTTCTCTACGCTTTCTTCGTGCCAACAAAAGCTATTTCGGGAACGTGTAGTTATTAATAAGGTTACCACCTGCCTTTTCTTTGTAGTTATTAATCAATCTGTCAAAAAAGGTATCTTTTTCCCTGCTAGAAGCATGTATCAGGACAAATGAATTTATTCTCAATGGTCTTTGGGAACATCTTAATTTGTTTCTTTTAGAATAAATTTCTACTCTTGTTTAATTCTTTATTTTCTGTTTATTTTATTCTGCCAAATGGTTTTAATTATGGAGATTTGGACCCTTATTTGCTTCAATTACGATCTATGGATGATGTTGTCAACTGGTTTAGTTGCCATTTCAGGAACTATGTGGAAAAGGTGGTGTTCTTTTGCTAGCTCAAGACATCATGAAGTTACATATTTTACCGTCATTTAAAGAGTCCTCTCTTGTGCTCGCCATATCCAAAGTTGAAGGCAAAAGTTTTATCTATTGTAAGTCGTAGTTATGACTTGGTCGTATATGGAATATTTGAGGCTTAAGCTACTTGAGAATGACTAGAAGGTTTCAGTTTTTACTGCTTTTGACTTTTTTTATATGGTCAAGACATTAATAACCGCTTTCCCCTTCAGTAGTTATTGCATCTCTGAAAAGTCGAAAGTGTATCGTACTTAGATGAGGTTGCCAGCACCCATGGAATCCTGGGTCTAGAGAAGTCTGTTGCATTGGAGGTTTGTTATCCTGAGCTGAATATCTGATGTAGATTTAGTTTTGCTTTTGAGGTAATGGCATGGCTAGTTGGGACATGTTCAGTTGAGTTTGAGTTGTGTTTACGTTCTTTCTAATTTTAAAAAAAGGAAAAACAAGAAATAAAAGACTCATCTGAAAAGCTTATAGAGGGGGACCCAACAATGTATATCAAGCTAACACTCCCCTTCATGTGTGACTGGCTCACACGTGGAGAGATAAACAATAATTCCTCACTCAGGCATCAAAAACCAAACAGGGTGCCCACATGAGCTCTCATAATAATAATAATAATAATAATGACTTGGGTAAGAATGCAAGCCTTGAACCCAAGACAAACCAAAGCTTGATACCATGTTAAGTTAGCAACTCATCCAAATGTTTAAGATGTTAGAGAGGGGCACAAAAATGTGTAGCAAGCTAACAACTTGGAATATTTGCTGTGTCAAAATTCTGAAGATACGGTTGTTCACGATAAAATAGATTTTGTTGATAGATAACACTTACTAGACTTAGTTAATTAATAAAAGATTGTTGTCACCCTTCCCTTTTCTATCCATTTCTAGAGCTGGGTTTTGTGGCCAACAAGGGAGAGAGTGCCTTAAAATGGAAGACATGTGCAATCGTGGATTAGCATGTATTTACACATTATCCATTGCCTAAATACTCTATAGACTCTGACAGACTGATGGTCTTGAATTTAGTATGCTGGAGCAGTTTTTAAGGTTATAAACTGGTCAAATCACACACAATTTACGTCCCCTTCAGTCCATAGGCATAAACTGGCACTACTTCATACAAGTTAAGTTTTATTTTGTTACATTGGTCATTTATGAATAATATTTAACTGTTAGGAAGTTTAAAAGATCAATGTTCTGTAATCTGCATCAGAATGCATGAGCTAGATTGCTTCTCTACTTTCTCAACTTCTATAAGTTTTTGGAATATTCTATGATCGATGAATATGAAAATCACTCATTTCTCATGCAGTTGCTGCGCTAAATGCTCTCAAGGCAACCTGGCAGAACTTGCCACCGAACTGGAAAGGTTCAGATCCTTGTGGCAGTAGGTGGGACGGGATTATTTGCAATAATTCGAGAGTGATCACCCTGTAAGTCATTTGTTTTCTACTCGATCTAATGCTTTGAGATTTTATTTTTCGTGTTTGATCTTACGTGCCCAATTTGATCGCAGCTCATTAGCAGGCACAGGTGTGACAGGTACTGACTTCGGAGACATCTCATCCTTTTCTGCGTTACAATACTTGTAAGTGTTTTGTTTGTATTTTTTTCTACCTCTATACACTTTTTTTGAATCTCTGAAAGAGCAAGGGAAAGGAAAAGGAGAAGGAAAAGAAACTGAAAATAAAATTGAAAAGATAAATGAACTTTGATACTGGTTCATCACACTTAATCTTTACTTTATACCCAATATTGGGTTGTGAATAGCTGGATTTTCTTGATGAAGGGGCTTTTATTTATCTTAATTTATTCCCCTGGCCTTCTCCTTCGAAAGCTTTGAGATCCAAACAGAGCCTAATAGTTTTGATCTATGCCACTCATGTTAAACACACCTCATGTAGGAACCTGTACGCTAATTATTCTCCTGTCTTCTCCCTTGCCTGCTTCAGTACATAATGTCATAAACATCAATAACTTTGTTTTCTATTGCTTTTATGCCTGATCAAGCATGTTATTTCTGTCAAACCATTTGATTCAGGTCTGCGGTTATTGTGTCTCATTCTCTTATTTCCTAAAAAGAACTACAAAGTCAAAGTCAATTAGTTTCTGATTATGCCTCTGCATATAAATATAGGGATCTTTCAAATAACAAGGGTCTGCGAGGAACTATTCCTCCATCTATTGGGAATTTGAGGAATCTGACAACCTTGTAAGAAATTCATGTTGTTGCTCACTTGTAGCTGACCAAATTATGTGTTATAGTCTTTTGATTTGGACAACTCCTTTCCCATTCCTGTAGAATCCTGGTTGGTTGCAGTTTCTTTGGTCCTATTCCAGATTCAATTGGATCCTTGAGCCAGATGGTTTTTCTGTAAGTGTTTCCAGCTCTGGTTTATCTTCCTTAAAACAAATGTCGAACACTTGAGGTTCTTTATTGTGCATGTGTGTACTCTCTAAATTTCATCACCATGGCTACGCCACTCATTTACATTTACTTCGATTTGTTTTTTATTAAAAAAAATATATAAATCCTGAGTAACATTTGATTTCCGGAACACCCTCGTTACGCATAGGTGGTGAATGGTGATGCTCTTGCGGTACATAATACTTAACATGGTATAACACACATTTCTTCAATCTCATTTACAGAGGTCGCGATACATGAGCAAAACCTCTCTCGATCTCGCTTTCTTTCTCCTCTCCGTACCCGACACACTTCAGACCCCTAATTTGGTCGAAGATTGTTGCAGCTCCGTGTTCTAGTCACCGTCTTCGATCCCACTTGGATCTATAGGGTTCTACAATTATCATTTATCTCCGATTTTATCAACCTTAACCTCTAAAAATGGTGAGCTGCAGCTATTGAAATGCCTTTGCATTTCGATTTAACTTAGATCTGGTTGTACGAATCCGATTCAATTCCGTACTGACATTTGATCACATGAATCTTCTAACGGAATTGGACAGTTCGTACATGATTTGTTCATGGATTGAAATTTATTGAGATCTGGTCTTTGATTATTTACTGACCGAAACTTGTTTTCTTCTCTTCTTGCAGCCTCTCAGACTCGAGATCAAGGTCAGTATAGTCTTTCAAATTGAATTTGTCTTAGTTCTTAGATTAGACGTTTCTTCGTATTAGTTTTGCTAACTAATATAACTAATGGATCAGAGAAAACTTGCCCAAAGATCAGAGAGAGTAAAGTCCGTGGATCTACATCCGACCGAGCCATGGTATGCGATTGATGGTTCTACTTATAATTTTTATAACATGAATTTGTTATATCACCACTTTGATTCACCTACATTTCCACTAACTGATTGTAATTTTTCCCGGAGCGGTTGAATTCTTCCTATTTTTCAATTATAGTTTTGGTTTTACTTTCAAGTAGAAAAACTGCAAACTTTTATGTTTTCGTATGAATTGCGACAGTAGGGGATGTTCAATGGTGAATACATGGTAGTTTTGTTTATTAATTGCTATAAATTATAATACTTATGCTTCCACAGGATCCTGGCAAGTTTGTATTCAGGGACAGTCTGCATTTGGAACTATCAGTCTCAGGTATTGAACAACTGGTTATGCTTTTAACAACTTGTGAGTTATGATGTTTATGCACCAAATATTACCAAAAAGATGTTTATGCACCAATTTTTTTTGTCATGTTGAAATTGTGGTCTTCGATTTATATACATGTGTGCACCTTTAAGTGCATATACTCTTATAGTGTTCTGCAATCACTTCAATGCGGAGTATCATTCCAATCTAATACTGCTGATGCTCATTGTTCAGGGACACAGTGAAATTTTCCAAACATGTTACATAGAATTTTCAATGCTGGAATGACATTATCTTGCAAGCCTTTTCATGCTAGCAACTTTTTAATGAAGTAGGTTTCTGGGTAATGGAAATAGTTGAGTGTGTGTAGGAAACTTTAATAAACTTAAGAATCCATTTAGGCTATTTAAATTGCCAATTTGATGTACTGAGTGATTTATCACTGAATGTCCTTTGGTAAAAGAATCAGTATATCAGAATTGTCATTTACGCTTGGAAGTCCATCCAACATAATGCTTAATTACAATAGAGTACAAGAAGTAGCTAATATCAAGAAATGTGTCTGTAATATATTTATTGTGGATTATCTTGTCTAAGACTTCTGTACTTATAGCATGTCGGTAAAGAGAAACAAAGTGATAGTGTAAATTTAGATGGATTTTTTTTTCGCAAACAAGAGATATAGAATTAAGATAAATATGTTGATCAAAGAATCACTTGTACAATATGACGAAAGAAACTTTCTGCATTTGTCATATATCCTTCAGGTTCTATGAGCTACTCTTTCGTAATGTCTCTACTCCTCAACAAGAGTTCTACTCTAGTAATTTTTGTGTCTAAACTTTTGTAACTTTGCTGTCGAATTCTAGCAGAGGTCTGAACAATAACAGCTTCACAAGACAGATTCCACCCTCCATCGGTAGCTTATCACGACTTTCATGGCTTGATCTAAGTAACAACCAGCTTAGAGGAACTATTCCAGTCTCAAATGGCACGACACCTGGTCTGGATATGCTAATTAATGCAAAGGCACTTGTATGTCTTATCTTTAAATCTGGGTCAATAATTCAAGGAACAACTTGGGTAATTTGTAATTTGTAATTTGTAATTTGTTGATGCCATTCTATCACAGGGGCAGAATAACAGAAGCCTGTATGTATTAAACCAGAAATTGGCTAGTGTAGGTGTGGGAGCGGAATTGGATGTATTAAACCAGAAATTTATTTTTTTTATAAAAAAATAACATTCACAACGTTTTTTAAAAAATGTTGTGATATATCATTCACAACTTTTTTATAAAAATGTTGTGAAATTGATACTACAACGTTTATATAAAAAATGTTGTAAAATGGATATTACAACATTTTTGAAAAAAAAAATTTAAAAGCTTATTTACAACGTTTTTATAAAAACGTTGTAATATCCATTTCACAACATTTTTAAAATGGATTATGGGAAGATAAATAACAACGTTTTTTGCAACGTTTTGTAAAAACGTTGTGAAAAAAATAACCTATTACAACGTTGCCTATGACAACGTTTTTTTACAACGTTTTTAAAACGTTGTAAAATCCCTTTTTTGTTGTAGTGGCATAATGACAAAGGTTAATATTTTTCTTTCATTTTAAATTTCCTTAATTCAGTTGTTGGAATTCATATATTCATCAAAGAAGTAATTAACTTTTTGGTTACGGCTATTTTATGATTTTTAGTTGGATGATCTGAGCCACCGCAAACGGAATTAGTTTCCCGTGCAAACGAATGGGAAACTCTAGAAAAGTTGCTGAACCCTTCGTCAGCCAAGTTTCAGATCTAAGTTAATTTTCCCTCAATTTCATTTTTAGACATTCTAGCATATTATTCTAAATGCAAGTTGATCCTAAAATTCTTGTATGTTTTAACTATTACAGAAAACTGATACCGGCAAAAAATCGTTAGACATAATTGATCTAACGGAAGATAATGATTTAAGCGATACTACTGGGGCTCATGGTTCAAGTTCCACGAAGATGAAAGGAATATTGAAATGTTCCGCTAAGCCCCCTACTTGCCCTGCACTCTCTAGGTTCTCTCTCTCTCTCTCTATCTCTCTCGATCTCTTCATTACATAGAAGTTGATGTTTCATTGACGAACTCAAATTCTTGGCTAGATTTGCACCAGTAAACAACTCAGACAAGAAGAAGAACCATGATTGAGATAGACCATCCAATGAAAGGTACTCATATATTTTTTGCATTTTAACTAGCTAGCCCATTAAATAAAATTATCTCTCATTTGTTGACTTTTAAAATGAAGGTGCTGAGAAAGATCAAACCTAAGTGATTGCATTGCTAGCTATCCGCAGACTCCAACAATTGGAGGAAGACCGGACAAAAGAAAAAATGGAGAATTGAAGATGAAGCTGCCATGAATTTTAATATTGATTAGCTAGGCGATGATGTATTGGTGGCAACTGATCGTTATGGCTTCGGCTTCGATGTTTGAAAAATGTACAACTCCAAGAAATTTTAGCTTGATTGCATTGTAGCTAATTATGTTTAATTTCACTAGGACCTTGTATAGATATTTAAAGGTTTTGATGTTGGAATATGGGATAGATTTTTCCCTAAAGTTATTAAGAATTATGTAAATAGAGTTTGTTACTTAGAAAATCTTGCTATTGTACTTTTTTTTTTTTGAAATATATTGCCACTATACTTTCAAGTTTAGTTACATTTTTGCCATTTTGCCTATCTTTCGTCAAAATCCCAACAAGTCATAATGCGACGTTAACACATGTCAATTGGCACGATGACATGTAAAATTAGGAGTCAAAGTTAAATTCTCACTTTCTATCAAAAACGCTTACACTTTCGGCTTCATTTAAGTACTGCCGTAGTAACTAGAGCAAATTGAGGGAAGAAGGAGAGTTTGGAAACACTTATCATGAAACGGAAATGTATAGTCAGGGAATTAGGATAAAAAGTACTCTCTCCATCCCAAAATTACTGTCTTGTTTTTTTTTCATGCATTTCAAAATAATTGATTTTTTAAAGTTTTTAATATTAATAATCTAGTCAAATGTATTTTCTTAAACCGTGCGCCAAGTCAACCCAAACAATAATTTTGGGACGAAGGGAGTACTAATAATAAAGGTGTACGGAAAGCAAATGAAAAAATAAGAAAAAAGTGTTAATTTCAAAAGAATTAAATTTTCATCCTGCGGTGTATGATTTTTTTTATATAAAAATCTTTGGATCATGACATGTGACAAACTAAAATCTATACAAATAATATGATTGACATGTATAATGATTAGAGGGTTGTTTACCTAAAAAAATTTCTAAGCGGTCAGTAAATGAAAACTTTACTCATCTATGAGGTTGCTTGTAAATAATCGGAGATAGTCAATTTTGCCATTTTCCCTAATTTACTTGCTACGGTGTTACTTGAAGAGGGAGGGGTGGAAAGTGTAAGAATTTTTGGTAGAAAGGGAGAATTACATTTTGGCCTTTAATTTAACACATCGTCATGCCGGAAGTTAGATAAAATGACAAAAGTGCAACTACAATTGAAAAGACAATGACAATTAATCTTGCTAGATAAAATGACAAAAGTGCAACTACAATTGAAAAGACAATGACAATTAATCTTGCTCAAATAAATACTCCACTCCACCTCTAAATTATTGTCCTCCTTTTCTTTTTCATCCCTCCCAAAATAATTATCCAGTTTGAAATTTACCTTTTTAGAACATCATTTTTACCATTTTACCATTACTTTTTCACCCTACTTTAATTATGAGCCAAATACACATGAATTTTAAAAGAAACTACACATTAAATCAATATAAATAATCAAGTCAATTATTTTTTTTAAACTGTACGCCAGGTCAACTAGGATGATTATTTCAGGACGGAGGGATTAGTACGGAGTACGTTGGACAAAAGTGATGATTTCTAAAAGTACAGTCAAAATTAATCATTTTTACATAAATAATTAAGTGATAAATGTTTGCACTAAATGTTCATAGTCAAGCTTCAAATACTTTAAAATTTACTCCCTCCGTCCCTAAATTATCGTCCTCCTTTCCTTTTTCGTCCGTCCCAAAATAATTGTCCACTTTGAAACTTACCTTTTTAGAACATCATTTTTACCACTTTACCCTTACTTTTTCACCATACTTTAATTATGAGCCACATACACATGGGCTTTAAAGGAAACTACACATTAAACCAATATTAATAATCCAGTCAAATAGATTTTCTTAAACGGTGCGCCAGGTCAATCAGGACAATAAATTAGGGACGGAGGGAGTATTACTTTATTCAACTAATCAATAACTCTCTATAAAATAAAATCATGTATATGACTAAGGGTATCTTTATATTAAAATTTTTGTAACTTTGGTTTTTTAATTCTTAATTTTTTTAATTATTGAAGATAAATTTTTAAAAAAACCTAGAAAAGAAACTGACGAGATCAAAGAAATAAAAAAAATTAACTTATATAGTTTTTGGTATCGAATCAAACTGAACCAGATCAACTTATATATTTTTATTTATTTATTTATTATATAATATATATTACATAACATTTGTTATCTTATACACACACACACACACACACACACTAAACCAAACAAACTATTGATGTTAATTATAAATTAAAATCTTATTTGTATTGTTATTATTAATGTTGATTAAGTTGATTATTAGTTTTTTATATAAACTACAAAATTGAATCAAACTAAACCAATTGGTTCGGTTCCATGTCTTATTCAGTTCAGTTTGAATTTTTTGGAATCAATAGGGGCAGTTCGGTTCGTGGTTTTGGCCTAAACCAAACCGAACCACGTACACCCCTACCTAGTTTATATATAAACCAAGTATTCTGTTGTGTGATTTTTAATTGATCACTAAATCCTAACACAAGTACACGGCTATTCGAGTAGTATTTAGGATGTCGATCCCACATGGACTTTGAATCAAGTACCGAAAACTCACAATTAAAATAATCTAGACGGATTGATTTCAAGATTTTGATTGTGATGAGTAAATTAAATTAACAAGACTAAATTAACTAAATTAAAACGCAAAAATAGATTTTTGACTTAAAATAATAATTAAAAAGCATCTAGGATTTCGGCTCACCACAACAATGAATTTATAAGTTCCATAACAATCTTTCAGTTCACGATGGATGTCAAATTTTGGATGTGAATTGCATAAAAATAGCTAATTGTATTCTTTTGAATTACTATCAACCGTGCGTAGATTAATTCAAATATGATGTTTCACTCAATGAATTAAACTAAACCCATTATGTCCTAAAATTCATTTAGCCTCTAGAAATTTAATCAACTATCGTTCTCATGAATTTCAAGTTCGATTTTAGGATTCCATTACCTACACTTCTCCTTTCAGTCCTTCCCTTTAGTAAGTAAGATTATTGCATAAACGTAGTAGTTTCACCTTTCGATCCCTCGCGAGTACAATTTTATACAATTATAAATATAGCTAAAATCGAATCAAAATGGACGACATTCAAATAAATGGAAAGGTAGAAACTTTCTTTATAAATTTATTACGGGCTACACTTAATCCTAGAATTATGAAACTACTCACACATAATTAAAGGAACTAGCATAAACATTTTAAGAATAACCATGGAAATAAAATAAAAGTAAAGAGAAAGGAAGACGAAGAACTTGTTATCCAAAAATACTTCCGAATGATGAATTCACGAACTAGAAACTTCAAACATAAATTAATCCAAGACAAAATTATTTCAAAGTGTTTATCTATGTCTAGCTAATTGAGAGGAGAAAATTGAAGTAAAAGTTCTATATCTTAGGAGGGGAAGGAGATATAAATAGGCAAAAACATCCCTCCATAAGCCTTTCTTCTTCCCTTTGTCTCACCAAGAGACATCCAAAAATTAATAAGAATAAATAGGAAGTAAATAGGAAGTAAATGGGAAGTTAATGGAAAGTAAATGAGAAGTAAATTAAAGACTAAAGGTTCTTCAACCTCTTTTTAGATGTCATTTAGTCTAGATGCATAAAAAAGTAATGATATGAGTACCTAATGAGTACCTAAAATAATACACCTAATGATGTGGAAGATGATGTGACATTGATGAACCTATTTTTTTTTTACCTAATTACTAACTCAATGTTTAACTGACATTGATTAAATTTCAATCCTAAAAGGTTTTTTTTCAAAAAAGAAAAAAAAAGTAATATCGGTAAAAAGCTCTTGCAATAAATTAGGCCACTGCGATGGGGAATCTAACGCCGGCAACAAACAAAATCAACGCCAACAGCACAATCAAATTAATAAAAGTAAAGAGACAAAAAAAGATAAGGAATTGGGGAAGGGAGAAAAGACGAACGCGATGAAGCTTTTTAATTATCAATCTCCTGCGTAAGAGCGGTGAGATAAGCGGAGCTCCGGGGAGTGGAAGAAGCTTTTTATCAATCTCATAATTATTTTGGTTTAATTCTTTTTTCTTTTTTAAAATAAAACTTTTTAAATTGAAATTTAACCAATATTGGTTAAATATTAAGTTAGTAATTAAGTAAAAAATGAGGTCCATCAGCACTCTAGGATACAATTGCAGTAGGTAATCTTTAATTTAGCCACTTGACAACAACTTTCCACCTACAAAAATAACTGCAGCCTGCCCACGAATGATGCTGAAATTTCAACTCTTCTTTTTGCGCTTTTAATTCACCATTAAAGTTTGTCTCTAATTCACCAATAAAGCTTGACTTTAATTCAAAATGCTCCAAAACTGCACAATTAAGCCAAATAAAGATAATGGAGCCAAAACTATTAAATTGGTCATGATAAATGCAATATTGACTGGAAAAATAAGCCCAAAGTATCCTAAAATATAGACAATATGTACATTTATCACTCCCCTAAACTTAAGCTTTGATCGTCTCGAGTAAATGAATAAATTCAAATTAATAATAGCCCGGGACGGAGAAAAAATAGGAAAGCACTAGCTTGAGAAAACAAGTGCACAACACCATGGAATTTAGCTCAAAATCATCAACAAACTGGAAGATAGAGTCTTTAGATTCTCAAGCTAATAAAATCTCAAGTGATCAATCTAAATCATCAATCATTCACTCATTAGTCACTCAATCAAGGAGGGACTTGGGGCACAACTAGCTCGAATTATGCCACCACAGAAATGTTAAAGCTGAAATTCTCGAATCAAGGGGCACTCTCAATTCATGCTATTCAATTCAATTGGCATAACACATGCAAAGCAAGTAAAAAGATAATTAGGACTTTTTTTTAAGTTTGTAACGTTAGGCCAATGCGAGGGCTACAAATGAAGGAATAAATACACAAACCAAGAAAGCATAAAAGAATCATATAAAATGTAATATGCTCGTTCACCACAATGTTCTTCTTCTTTCTTTTCTTTTTTTTTTTCAAAACCACTCACCAATTTCAACAACCCCAAACTTTATTTCTTGAATAATTGGGTTGAAGAAATTACTCGTCATCAAATAACAATTAACCCCCTTATTTCCTCTTGAGAGCACACACAAACGTTATTTTCTTTTCCTTTTTTTTTTTGTTAGTGCCCTTTTCTTCGTTCCTTTTATTTTTCAACTCTTCATTTTTTTTTTTCAATCAACACACCAATTAACATATTTTTTCATACCCCCTTTCTTTCTTCTCTCTCCCACCACAATAGTCAAAAATGTAACACATGAAAGCACAAACTCAACAAAAGCGAACAATATGCACATGAGTATTCATTTTAAGCTCTCTTGAAGGGTTGGATAAAGTGTTTAGGCTAAATAGGTGAGTAATATGGGTAAATGAAACAAATATCGAATGAGGGTCATTTGTGTGCTTAGCACAAACCATTCTCTTCACAAGCTCAAGGGGGTCACTAGGGACAATATTTTTCAAAAAGGGTAGGCGAGAAAAGGCTCAAACTGTCCAGAATTACCTAAATCATATCTCATTACTAAAATGCCCATGCCAAGCCTAAATCTAGTAAGAATTTCAAGAAAATCCCCGTGATATCAAAAATCCAATTAACATATCCATAAGGTACACATAATTCTTTGTTAGCCTAGCACCAATAATAAAATCATGAAATATGTAGGTACCTTGCAAACACTCCCTCACGTGTTTTCTCTCACCGTCGTGTTTTACTCAAAGCATTCCCAAGAAAGAATTAGAAAGGGAATCATCACCAACCATCAACTAGCATGCAAATGAATCCAAGATTACCCCACAAGTGTAATACACATGCATAGGCGTCTGCAGAAGTAGGGGGAGGGATTTGGTGTCGGCGGGAGGTTGAAGGTCGGATGTGAAGTCGGCGTTGGGTGAGAGAAGGCCGATGGGTTGGAAGGTGAAGCCCTAGATTTTGGGGGGGGGGGATTTAAGAAGAGGGGCGGCGTTGAACCAAAAGAAGGGAGATTGAGGGGGGATGTTTGTGCGTCGTAATAGGAGAGAAAAAGAGAAGCCGTTTCCTTTTTGAGGTCGTTTTCCTTTTGAGCGTTTCCCTTTATATATATGTATGTATGTATGTATATATATATATATATGTGTGTGTGTGTGTGTGTGCGTGTATTAAAGAGGGTGCGAAGGATTTCCAACCCAGGGTACGATTCTCACTGCCCAAACCTTTTTTTTTCTCAATATAACTTTCGCAGCCTTCAATACAATGCGAAAACTATCCCAAGCCGGGTGCAAAACTCACTGCCCAACCTCCATTTTTTCCTTTTTTAACTTTGCAGGTGCGAAAAATATCGCACCTTGCTACTTCAAAATTTCGTGCCACACCTTCATGTATGCATCTCTTAAGCAAAATCTTCCTTCTCATTTACACAAATCTTACAAAATCAAAATAACAAAAGAAAAGAAAAACTACGAACGCGATAAATGATTAGAAAGAAAATAAAAATAAATTAAAAGAAAAGCAAGGTAAAAGGACTTGGGCGTTGCCTCCCAAGAAGCGCTTGTTAAAGGTCATTAGCTTGACCTACCACAGATCAATTCACAGAAGATGACGGGAAAAGGCCAAGGTGCACGACCTCTTTCTCCAATGGCTCACCAACAATATAATGCTTCAAACGTTGACCATTTACCTTAAATGTACCGCCCGACTCGCTCCAAATATCCATGGCTCCATTGGGATAAACTTTGCGCACAACAAATAGTCCGGACCATCTACATTTAAGCTTTCAAGGGAAAAGCCTAAATCTGGAGTTTTTTTTTTTAATGGAAGCAGGGGCGGCACCCTGCGGAATTTATTAATTAAAGGAAAATATACAAACTTGAGGGGGACAACCAGCCTTGCCCTTATAAGAGGGAGGACGGAGGAACCTGACCTCGAAAAAGAAATGACTTACAAGAATAATTAAAACTAAACATATAAGAAGAAAACAAGCACTCTAGGAATTAAGAAATCCTAAGATAAGAAGTTCCCATTTTGTCCAAAGAAATAAGACCCCTAAATCTGGAGTTGAAAAGTAAAACTTTGTCTCCTTCATGAAATTCCCGAGGCAAAATGTGTTTATCGTGCCATCTCTCTATGCGCTCCTTTTATATCCAGACATTCTCATATGCATCAAGGCGTATTTCATCAAGCTCACCGAGCTAAAGCAACCTTCTCTCATCCGCGTTCTTTATGTTGAAATTAAGAGCTTTGATTGCCCAAAGGCTTTGTGCTCAAGCTCCACCGGAAGATGGCAAGACTTTCCATAAACCAATCGAAATGGAGACATCCCAATAGGAGTTTTTAAAGCAGTTCGGTTTGCCCACAATGCATCGTCAAACTTCAAAGATCAATCCTTTCTTGATTGATTGATAGTTTTATAAAGAATAATATTGATCTCCCTATTAGAGATTTTGACCTTCCTAATGGTTTGCGGATGGTACCCCGAACCAAGCTTATGCTTCACCCCATATTTCTTCAAAAGAATTTCAAATTGCTTTTAAATGAAGTATGTGCCTTTGTCACTTATTTCCACTCTAGGTATTCCACACATGGGGAAGATAACCTTTTCAAGAATTTTGCCACAACCCTCAGCATCATTTGTTGGGGCAAATGGCTTCAACCCACTTGGAAACGTAGTCAACGGCGACCAATATATACTTGTTGTTGAAGGAAGATGGGAATGGTCCCATAAAGTCTATCCCCCAAA
>CM028379.1:16352292-16446389 GCA_013146195.2 Codonopsis lanceolata | reverse complement strand
TTCTATCAGCGTCAAGTAGAAACCACAAGCCGACGGGTAATAACCCATGATTGCAAACACATAAAGGGCTACAAAATAGGCATGAATGCCTCTCGGATGATAACAGCGAGATAGGAGAAAAAGTTCTCGAAAGACGAGGCGATCGTCGGCTCAATCTCAAACTTCTGGCGATAAGGAGAATTGCTATTCTCGAGGCGTCAAAACTTCACGAGACTTATGGAATGCATCCAATTAGAAGTCTAACACATCTAAACATGTTATTTAATCATCATGTAAAGATCTAGGACCAAATCGAGGTCGGGAACACAAAACCAGAATAAACTCTCAATCGCGTCGCATTTCGACTATCGTCGGGTTCTGACTTTTGACTTTAGCAAGTCAACAACTATATGACATCTCTTAAAAGTGTTTTGGTCTTAATGTGATCTCTCATACACATTTAGACTCTCTCATGAACCAATGAGCAATCAACCAAAGAAGAAATCACGAGCATTGCACGCAATTCAAGCTAACAGGGAATCGGGATCTTACATCCTCTCCCCCTTAAAAGAATTCGTCCAGAATTCTGGCGTATCTCAAACCAATGCTAGGTCATCACCTCGACATGGAATACCCGGACACCACTACGGTGTCTCACAATCCCGAGTGAACACTCGATGCTCAAAAACTATAAACCTAGACTTCGGTCTAGAGTCTACCATCACAATAACCAAACCAAGTATATGAGGATCAAACTACAGTGATCGGGACTCGGGTTCGGGACCTCTCAATAGGCTGACAACATTAAACTCTTTAGATTGGAAATAATATGACTCATATTCTAGTCAGAAACACATACGAACAACACTAACCAAATCTCGTACACAAACCCCAAAGTTTAACATGAAAACAAGTTCAAGCAGTACCATAAACATTCAACTACGAAACTATTTGTCAGGGGCACATCATAAAATTCGCGCATAACGGATCTTAAGTCACAAGAAGTAATAATTGCCTATAGAGCAATTCTCAACCAAATCGAGAGGCAATCAAGTTGACATTTCAAGCCACGCAAAGTAATACTCGCGATCTCCTATCGCGGGTAAGAACACATAAGAAGCACAACAATGAAATGTTTTGAAAATTCTTTCCATTCATGTCCATTCCATTTGGTACTTGGTATAGTCAATTTCTACCATAATTCATACCAATCCTAGTCAACAACGAACCACTTTTGATCACCAATTTAAGTGCAGGCTAAATTGGATACTCAAAAGCTTTTTACAAGGATGCGAGTTCATGATTAAAAGTTTTAAGCATCCTTCAATAGTCTCTATGCTAATGAAATGAATGAGCGGGAGATAAAAATTATGAAATTAAAATTTAATATACTACGATGTAGATGCATCAAGTAGGTGTTCCCACAACTAATGCACATGCTGAATGAAATCAAGTCAAATAACAAGGTCTATTACCTTGGCAAACAACAATCATACTTACCACAAAACTTGTGTACCTAGTACACATAACAAGAAATCTCACTAGAAGTCACCACGTACCGACGCGGATACTAGTAGTCGTAACGTCTATACTCCACAATTCAACCTTTCTTAAATTCTAGACCAAGTCTACAACACGCATATACTAACGTCCCCAAAAGCGCCAAAACTCCAACAAAATTGCGGTGGAACATCATACTTGCCACGCACTAAAATCAACCCATAGATTGCCACACTTAACTTTCGCACTTATCGAGTGTATCCTACTCGCATAATAATCATAAACAATGTTATAGATGTATATTATTCCTCACCTTAAACGTATCCCCATAGGATATACAAGTATCATATCAAACCAATAAGTATCATCATACAATTCATGCTTCATATATATATACATATATATACAAATATTCATACCAGGCTCTTAGTATAGCCTACAAAGCACAACCCCATAAAACCATTGGTTACTATCGTCGTAACATAAATTCATCCTCAATGCTCTTTATATATAGTATAGTCCTATATATACATAGACTACACAAGAATCCACAAACCATGTGTGATTACCTACCGGCAATTCACAAATCAAACAATATCACATACCAACACCACATTGGGGCTTTATCCCCAATCAAACAATAAACCAACAATATGCAATACACCATGTAATGTATGTATGAATGCACATGAGCTACCGATAAGGCGTGTACTCATAATAACAACAATAGTAATAGTAACGGTATAATATATATACGAGAGCATACCTTCCTATTCGGATAGGTTTCAAAACTCCTGATGGCCAACGCCCGCCTTAGCGCCAGCGACCTCAAACTCTAGGTCGACCATCACCATCTCTCTTGGAGCCACAGATTTGTCGACTAGTACTCCCAAGCGATTAACCCTCATCTTCGGGCAATCTTTACGAACATGATCACCGCCACAAGCAAAGCACTTTCATGCCTTGCCCCGACATACGTTCTCGGCATGTCTGTCCTCATACAAAAATTACATATCAACTCTTAGCCTCGTCGTCTCCGTAGAGGTAGGAACATCACTACGTCTACCGATGCGTGTGATTCCTTGATTAACTCTACGAGGTGCTTGCCTCAATATTATCATCACTCTTAATAGCCCTCGAGGTTCTCTTTTGTGCATACTCCTCGAAGTCAACTCCATCGCATAAGCACGATCCTGACATCTCGGTACTTTCAGTGGTAGTAAGGGAATAAAATAGTTGCCTACGATACTTCATCTTTAGGCCTTTTACAAACCGGTGGGTCTTCTTAGCCTCATCGGTACTAAGTAACCACGATAACGAGCCAACTCGTGAACTTGGCTGAATCTTGAGCCACGAGTCATATCTCCTTGTTCTAGCGCAATAAATTCCATTTCTCTTCTTTCTAGAACTACTTTTGGAATAAGCGTGCCCTAAACTCCATTATGAAATTTTTCCACACTTGGGGCACTCCATGGTGTCTCCAACTATCTCGTAACACATGCCACCAATGGTACGAAGCACCATTCAACTTAAACAACTCTGCTAGGGTCACCATCTCTTCGACGTACAACCCATAACTTCAAAGATCTTTTCCATGCTTTCTAACCAATGCTCGGCTTTAGAAGCATCGGGCTCTCCATCGAAGCCCTCGGGTTCCAACTTCAAGAATCTCCCAAGTATAGTGGAATCGTCTTTCCCTCTAAACATTTGTTGTGGAGTCACACGAGGATCGTGCGTTTTCCCCTCTCCATTACCACGAGCGGTACTCGAGCAGTGCTGCTGGAACTAGCTCCACGCCAAGCTCGACATAATATACCTACAAGGAACACTCGGCGTTAAAAATCTCAACAATAAACCCAACCCAACTAGGCCAAGGAACCTATCTGGCGAAATAGCTAACCAATACTCGATACCAGCGGCGACCCGGCCGGATCCCAAGAGCGAGATCCCAAGGTCGTGCCATCGAGGACAAGCTAAAGAGACAGACAAGCACACGCTAAGCATAATAGTGCGAGTCAAAAGACGAGCCAACAAGCTCAAGACAAGAAGACATAGCCATAACGGCGTCTGAGGATATCAAAAACTAAAACACTCGGAAGCAAAACCACAATGGGACCCGAGCTAACAAGCTCCTATATAAAAACAACCAAAGAGATAGTAAATCTCTCGGCCCAAAAAATTCGGCGCGACGTGGCGCAACATTAGACACGCGCAACAAACCATCGGCAACCAAAGCCGGCAACTATCAAAAACCCAACCTGATAAACAGCACTCAACGGCTATAACTTGCCGGAGGAACAATTCAACTACAACAGTAATATCAATGCTAAACCACCAACCAAGATCTCACGACTAAAACTGTCGGAGGAAGGAACAACAATAATACCAAAACTAGAATAAACGAGCCACACATGCTCGAAATGACAACGGAAATAAATTCTAAGGATACAAAGGCTCGGCTATACAACCGGCTCCCAAATACATAACAATAACATAATACTACAATCTACCCAAGTAAAGTCTACATAACTTTACATCAGAGTCTCACGATAAATAACAACATTTATATAAAATAACTCCAAGCTTATGGCTTGGAAGACCACCACTAGAAATCGCTATCCCAGAAGTACTAACGGGATCACTGCACACACTAGGGAAAACAATCACACGGAGTGAGTCATAATGACCCAGTAAGTTTCTAAATGCAACTATATGGCATATTATGTCATGGCATGGCATAATGTGCAATCATATAAAAATCATGGTATCATGCTAGTATACCAACAAGAAACATGTACTTAATTTTTAAAGCACATAAACTCACATAAATCATGTAGCATAATATCTTTCATATAAATGCTCATAAATAAACATGTGTAACGATAGCGTAAATCGAAGCAGTTACAATCAAATCCGGGTTCAAAACCCAACCAACTTACCATGAGATCAAATCTCAAACCAAGATCCGGGCTCAATACCCAATCAATCATACCCTGGGGTTTCGTCCCCAATAATCACAACTCACCAGTTTCCCTTAATGAGTACTCGTTACATTCATCCAGTCTCCGGATGAGAAATGGGAGCTCGAAAGTAGGCTAGATGGCTCTCTCTCGAGACCACATCCCACTATTGGCCAAATAGTGAGGAGAAAAGGACCCAATGCAACGATTCATAGCGATTGTTTCCAAAGACTATGAATCGTCCCATTGCCGACACAACAACCAAACCCGCCAGCTGGACTTTAAACCAAATGATCAAGTAGATATTTACTTGCATAAACCAATGAGACCAAGTTCATTATTATCGGGCTCATTAAATCATGTAGGACATAATGCTCTACAACAATCTCATAAACCATGCACATAATTGCATATAACCAAGTAGGACATAATGCTCTACCAAATACCATGAACAATGCATATATTTGCATATAACCATTGTGTTCAACTAACTTACAAGTTTAGTTCAAAACTACATATTGAGGTACTCATTATTCCTCAAGTCATCAACCAAGTCAAGTATAGCATACAAGCTTAATAAAATATAATGTGAGGTCTTCCATAATCCTCAACTCAAATCAAACCAAAGACTACTACGCTAGTCTCAAAATATCCACAATTCAAGACTTATTATTTTAGTCTTTATTTTAAGTACACCGGACTCAATCATAGTCCTAATCGTCACACATGATCGATAACACCAACCCCATACTCAAAACATCATGACTACTCCGTAGTCACTTTCTCTAAGTGCTTTTATAAGCACGCAACCAAAATCCTTAAGGAGAGAATTCTTTCTTAATCTTCTCTTAAATATTCTCGTGACCATACGTGGGTCTCTATTGTCCCATGCTCTAACAAGCATGCCCAAGATATATTTCTAATAAGTTTCCACGACATGAGTGTCTCAATTAGACACAAACCAAAACCCGGTGCGCACAAACATAACCCAAACAAACCCAAACATTGTAGGGTTTCAACCCAAGGCTCTTTATCATTTTATTAGCCTTATAACGACTCCGTTGAGTCTTACTAACACATTTCATTCTTTATGTGTTTTATAAATCCACACCGTAATAATTCATTAAAGTTTACAACCAAATCTCATTAGCCATTCGGGCTTAATTCCCAAGACTAAAATCCATAAAGTTTATCGTAATTATAATTTCATTTAAAGTTTGGAGACTAAGCATTTCACAATGTTAATCAAACGAAATCCAATCGTCGTAGGATTTCAACCCAAGCTCGTTAGCACATTATCGAACTTATAATGACTCCGTTGAGTCCAATTTACACTTTCCAAAATTTAGGGCATAGAAGCCATGGGTCTCAATTTCCCTTATATTCATAACTATCAACATTAGTCATCATCCCGAGTTCATTGAACTCACATAAACCCAACAAAACATTTATCAATGTAACATAGAACAAATTTGCCAATTTGTGCATAATTTCCTTTAAGTCACCTTACCAATTCCACTCTCCAAAACATCATTAAATCACACAACCCGGATTAATATACTACACTATACATGTATAACATTTTAATCAAGCTTTCAACTATGTTTATTAAGCCAATTCATGATTTGGGCAAAATCTCCTTCCAAGTATCTTGGCCAATCAAGCTCAACACACATCAATAATTCACATAACAAGGTTTAATAGACCACTTAGCATATGAATTTCATACTAATCAAGGTCTCACATAGGTTCATCCCATCTATATCAACATTTGAAAACCTAGGGTTCATGGCATCTCTAACAACCCTAGAAATTGCATCCATTGACCTCACTTAGCAAGAATGATTGTTTCCAGGGTCAATGGAGCCAAAAAAGAAATAGGGTAGAAACTTACCTTTGCTCAGCCCCTAACAAGCTGCCATACCCGAATTTCTAGAGGTGAGGTTGTTCTCCTCCACTCTCTCTTCAAACTCACGGTGTGGAAAGGGGGAAGAAGCTCTCTAGCTATGGCCACCAAGGACGAGCTCTTCAAGCCCTAGAAATCGCCTCTTCTCAGCTCTCTCATGTCTTGGAGGTCTGTTCGCAGAAGATGGAAGGGGGATGTCGACTTATGCGGCAGATAAGGTAGAGAGTAATTTGGGTTTAGTTTAAATAGGTGGGATTATTTCTCCTTAATTAACCCACTAATCCACCCCCAAAACTCTAATAATTGATTAGGACATGTCTTAGGTTAAGTGGGAGGGTTTAGATTAAGTTTAAGTTGGGTTTAGGTGGGTATAAGTTGGTCAACAATTCAATTTTTCCACAAAAACCGTAACGAATCGGGGGACCAATGCGGTCGCTTCCTAGGTGTATGATGCGAGCACATCATACTAGTCTACACTATACACCCCTTTGTTGATTCCTTGCTCGGTTTCGGTCGTTCCCGCATGCATTCTCGAGCCTTAAAGCTTCAAAATGGCTCACAATTGAACCCTTAAAGTCCTCAAACATTAAACTAATCCATCCAAGTCTCAAACCACTTTTAAAGTAGGTCTAAACTCCCATAAACAACACGAAACAACCCGGGCAAAAGCGAGGCGCAAGACGTAACAACTTGCTATCGAAACGTCGAATGAAACCGTAAACCGACGGGTAATAACCCATGATTGTAAACACCTATAAGGGCTACAAAATAGGCCTGAATGCCTCTCAGATGATAAACAACAGATAGGAGAAAAGGACTCCCGAAAGACGAGACGATCGCCCGGCTCAATCTCAAACTTCTGCGATAAGGAGAATTGCTATTCTCGAGGCGTCAAAACTTCACGAGACTTATGGAATGCATCAATTAGAAGTCTAACACATCTAAACATGTTATTTAATCATCATGTAAAGATCTAGGACCAAATCGAGGTCGGGAACACAAAACCGAATAAACTCTCAATCGCGTCGCATTTCGACTATCGTCGGTTACGACTTTTGACTTTAACAAGTCAACAACTATATGACATCTCTTAAAAGTGTTTTGGTCTTAATGTGATCTCTCATACACATTTAGACTCTCTCACAAACCAAACGAGCAATCAACCAAAGAAGAAATGGGAGCATTGCGCAATTCAAGCTAACCGGGAATCGGGATCTTACACTGCTTATTCTCGATCACATGACTCGGATCTGAGACATACTTCCTCAACATTGAAACATGGAATACATTGTGCACCCCTGAAAGTACTGGTGGTAAAGCTAGTCATTATGCAACTTCCCCGACTTGTTCGAGCACTTCAAATGGTCTCACAAATCTCAGGCTAAGCTTACCCTTAATACCAAACCTTATAACTCCTCGCGTAGGGGAAACTTTGAGGAACACATGATCCCCTTCTTCGAATCAGAGTTCACATCGGCGTTTATCGACGTAGGACTTCTGTCTACTCTGAGTCGTTAACATTCTCTTCTTAATCTGTTGTACTTTCTCTGAGGTAATCTGTACCAATTCTGGTCCCAACGACTTTCGTTCTCCTACTTCATCCCAACATGTAGGCGTACGACACCTTCTTCCATACAATGCCTCATATGGTTCCATATCAATACTTGCATGATAACTATTGGTGTAGGTAAACTCTACTAGGGGTAAATGATCATCCCAACTACCCTAAAAGTCCAAAGCACAAGAACGAAGCATATCTTCCAAAGTCTGGATGGTCCGCTCAGATTGGTCGTCTATCTGCTGATGGAAGGTCACTCATGCTCAACGTGGTGCCCAAAGCCTTCTGCAAACTACCCCAAAACTTTGAGGTAAACCTAGTGTCACGATCGGACACAATCGAGACTGGCACTTCGTGTAACCTGACAATCTCATCTAAGTACATCTTGGCCAACTTTTCCAACGGGTCATTAATCCTGAAGGCTAAAAAGTGTGCCGACTTCGTTAAACGATCTACGATTACCCAAATGGAGTTATTTCCTTTTAATGTTTTCGGCAACCCCACAACAAAGTCCATAGTTATATGTTCTCATTTCCACTCGGGTATGGGCATTGACTGCAACAATCCTCTCGTTCTCTGATGTTCACACTTCACTTGTTGACACACGAGACATTAGGACACAAATTATGCAATTTCTCGCTTCATATTACTCCACCAGAAAGTGTCCTGCATATCCCGATACATCTTTGTGCTCCCAGGATGTATCGCAAATCTTGAATTGTGAGCTTCTTCTAACACTTCCCTCTTTATATCTAGATCTGATGGAATGCAGACCCTTTTTCCAAAGCGTAAAATACCATCCCCTCCAAGTCGAAAGTCAACCTAAGCTCTAATCTCTACCCCTTCACAAATTTTTACTAGCTCCTTCTGGGTAGTCTCTAGCAAAGACAGTTGAAGACCCAATCGTGCTCGATAACCTTTTCCTCCCCTTACCCGAACTTCCAAACCCAAATTCTCGATATTCTCGAGAATGCTCTTCTCATTTGTTAACATCATTGTCAAAGTTCATTTACTCTTACGACTCAAAGTATCAGCCACAACATTGGCTTTACCTGGATGATAGAGAATGGTCTAGTCATAATCCTTCAATAGCTCCAACCATCGCCGCTGTCTCATATTCAATTCTTTCTGAGTGAAAATGTACTTAAGACTCTTGTGGTAAGTATAAATCTCACAAGTCACTCCATACAAATAATGTCTTCAAATCTTTAAAACAAACACTACCGCGACTAACTCCAAGTCATGGGTTAGGTAGTTTCTTTCAGAGTTCTTTAACTGCCTCAAGGCATAGGCAATCACCTTCTCATCTTGCATCAATAAACACCCCAGACCTTTCAACGAAGCATCACTGTAGATCACAGACTTCTCTGATCCTGACGGTAAAGTAAGGATTTGAGCTGACACCAATCTTTTCTACAACTCCTCGAAACTTGCCTCGCACTCCTTTGTCCAAACAAACTTCTTGTTTTTCTGAGCCAACTGGGCTAGAGGTCTTGCGATTTTAGAAAACCCTTCTACAAAACAACGATAATATCCTGCTAGCCCTAAGAAACTTCAAACTTCCGTAGCGGTCGTCGGTCTCTCCCAGTTTACTACTGCCTCTATTTTGGCAGGGTCTACTGAGACTCCATTTTTTGACACTACATGACCCAAGAAACTCACCGTTTCCAACCAAAACTCACCTTTATTAAACTTCGCATATAATTTCTCCTCCTTTAAAATCTACAGTACCGCTCTCAAGTGTTGTCCGTGCTCCTCTCAAGTTCTTTAGTAGATCAGTATATCATCAATGAAGACAATTACGCATCGATCTAGAAACTTTTGAAACACTCGGTTCATTAAGTCCATAAATGTTGCTGGAGCGTTCATCAACCCAAACGGCATCACCAAAAACGCGTAGTGTCTGTACCGTGTTCTAAATGCAGTCTTAGCAATATCCTCCTTTCCGACTCTCAGTTGGTGGTACCCCGAACGAAAATCGATCTTTGAGAAGTAGCATGCACCTTCTAGTTGGTCAAAAAGATCGTCGATCCTTGGTAACGGGTTGTTCCTCACCGTGACCCGATTCAACTCACGGTTACTTCATAAAAGACGAACCACTCTCAGACTCCTTCTAAACGTGCTTTCTCATCATTACTTCATATTACATCATCGTAGCCAATTATTATGTAGCCATGTACAGAGATAAAATTTTTACTTACATAAGAAATAGTGTAAAGTTGTTTGCTTACCTATGTGCCGCCTCGACTCTTCTCTCTCTGTTGCCGCAGCTACAGAATTTTTTCTTCCTATCTTAGAGAACTTTTTTTCCTTTTTTTTTTTTTTTTGTTAACAGTTTATAAATAAGGTTAATGTCTTACCCACTAAGGTTTCAAAACCCTAATCAAAATTTTATAGCTGACCTGACTATTATTTAATTTAATAATATAATTATTTTACTAAACCTTTAAAAGTGGGCCAACCCAACTCTTTTCAGTATTGTTATTTAAAGGTGTATCCACTTAACAATTTCTCACTACTAAGAGTAGGCCCAAATAATCAGATTAGTCCAAAAATAATTATAATATTAATTAATATGAATTAATATTTTAAACTAAAATTATCGAAGTATCACACACTCCCCCTCAAGTTGGCACATGAAGATCCGAAATGCCCAACTTGGAAAGTAACTCCGTGAAACGATCGCGACCAAGGGCCTTCGTGAAGATGTCAACAAGTTGTGAGTGAGAACTAATAGGACATAGTAAAAGGAGTTTAGATTGGATGTGTTGGCAGATGAAACGGCAATCGATTTTTATGTGTTTGATGCACTCATGGGAAACAGGATTGGCAGCTATATGAAGAGTTGCTTGGTTATCACAAATTGGATAATAAGCGACGTAGCCAGACTATTTCACTTGCAGTTATGGGCCTTGTGGGCATGGCGTGATATTCAGCTTCAGCCGAAGAGCGAGAAACTATAGATTATTTCTTAGATCGCCAAGAAATTGGAGAATCCCCAAGAAACATAATGTACTCCAAGAAACATAATGTACTCTGTTGTAGAACGACGGGTCACTAAGCAAGCAACCCAATCAGCATCACAATACCCGTGAAGAGAGAGTGAGCTGTCAGACAGAAAGAAAATCCCTTGACCTGGAGTGTTTTTGAGATATTGTAGAACTTGTAGAGCAGCATCAAAATGTGGATGACGCCGCTGATGGATAAATTGGCTAAGGACATGGACAACATAACTAATATCTGGGCGTGTGATAGTTAAATAAAGCAATCGCCCAACTAAACGTTGAAACTGTCCTAGATCATTACAAGGTGGTCCTGAATGAAGATGGAGTTTAAGATGTGGATCCATATGAAACAAAACCGATTTGCATCCTGTGAGTCCACACTCTGCTAAAATGTCAAGAACGTACTTTATTTGACTTAAAACAATGCCTGCAGGAGAACAGATAACCTCGAGGCCTAACAAATATTTCAACTTACCCAAATACTTGATGTGAAATGTGTCATCCAAATAACGCTTAAGCCATGATATTTTGGATGGATCTGTGCCCGTAATTATCACATCATCAACATAGATCAAGACAACAACAAAGCAAGCTTTCTCAGTGAAAGTGAAAAGAGAGTGATCAGAAGAAGATTGGCGAAATCCAACTTGGAGCAAGGAGTGAGTAAACTTTTGGTACCAATTCTGAGAAGCTTGGCGCAGCTCGTAGAGAGATTTGAGAAATCGATAGACACGTTGCTCCCCCTATTTAGCAAATTCTTGTGGTATTTTCATGTACACCTCTTCCTCTAGATCGCCATGTAAGAAGGCATTGTTAACATCCAATTGATGTAATTCCTAACGCCGAACCGATGCAACAGAAAGTAGGCATCGTATTGTGACAAGTTTAGTGATTGATGTAAATGTTTCGTGAAAATCAATACCTTTGATCTATGTGTAGCCCTTCGCTACCAACCGAGCCTTATAACGCTCTATGGTGCCATCATGATGAAATTTGAATTTATAGACCCATTTGGAGTCAATTACACGCTTCCCTGGTGGCAACAGAACAAGTTCCCATGCCTTGTTAGCCTCCAATGCTGAAATTTCCTTAGCCATAGCATCCCTCCAATGAGCATGTTTTATTGTCTAAAAGAAAGTTTTTGGTTCATCAATGATAGAGATGGCCGCTAAAAAGGCATTATGAGTTCTCAAAATTTTGGAATAAGATATATTGTGAGATAGAGGATATATCATCGAGTTAGCCGAAGGAGAAAGAGAATGCAAATATATCGATGTTGGGAGCAAGGAAGGCGGCAAAACATAATCAAACCCAAAAATCGACAAGGCACTTGTCTGGCTCGGGGTGGGTGAACAGTTGGATGTTCCACATGTGTTGGACTAGGTGAATCAGAATTGGGCACCGATATAGTTGACTCAATGAAAAATGGATTGTCATTAACAAAGGGAGAATTTTCTTTGTCGAGCTACTCGGCCCAACAGAAGAGGGCTCGACCTGAGGAGACGATGGCTCGGTGTTATTAGCAATGGACTCAAACGGATTTGTTGTAACGCCAAGGTGTTCTTCGCGCAAATGATCGGTTGCAGCCCTGCCACTAAGTGGGCTAGCAAGTGTGGTGGTTGTGTCTTCAAACTTATCAGGGCTTGGCTTGTGGGCTGACCGGATTTGACTTGACATGGGTATCACCTTGTAAAATTTTGAAAGGAAATATATTCTCGAAAAATTGATCATCTCAAGAAGTGTAATTTTTCTATTTTCCAAGTCATATATCTGATAACCCTTTTGCCCGTGTGGGTATCCGACTAACACACCCATCAAACTTGTCACGGGGCTTACTATGAACATGACTATAACATAAACATCCAAAACTCCGTAAGTGATCATATCGAGGCATTTTTCCATATAAAATCTCATACGGCATCTTGTTTTGTAAGACTGTCAATGGCATACGATTTATCAGATAGGTATGCATTCGCCCCAAAATTGGATGGGTAAATTTACTTGAAATCATAGAGCCCGAGCTACTTCAAGAATGTGTCAATGTTTCCTTTCTACCACACCATTCTATTGTGGTGTGTTTGTACAACTAGTGTTTCTATCCATTCCATGCTCGAGATAGTAATGCAAGAACTCCAGGTGATCAAATTCGAGACCATTATCTGTTTGAAAAACCTTGATTCTTGCATTAAATTGAGATTGCATCCAATTTAAAAAATAGTAGAAGATAACGCTTAGTCTCAGATTTATGCTTCATAAGAAATACCCATGTGGACCGACTATGATCATCAACAATAGTGAGGAAATAATGTGCCCCAGAGTGTGAAGCAGTGCAATACTAACCCCAAATATCACAAGGACTAATTCAAAATTATGCATAGATTTACTTATTCGAGGTGGAAAAGAAATTCGAGTTTCTATTGCTCAGACAACAAGCATCACAAAAGTGATTATTTGAGGAGTTGTACGTAATAAATCCGAAACAAGAGGCAAACGATTGACGGGTAGCTGCCCAAGACGGTGAAGCCATAAATCTGTTGTATTTTCTCTGCTTGTCAAAAGTGCTTTGCTGCTCCTAATGGGTTCCCAATAATATAAACCATTTCGCATTCTACCCATTCCAATCGGCTTCCTCGAGAGCAAGTCTTGTATGTCACTAAAATCAGAATTAAGATCCCGAGTTAATTTACCGACTGATAGAAAATTAAAATGAAAATCGGGTACGCCTAAAACTTTCTGGAGAGTCAATGTTATCCCCATTAGGAATTTGTAGCAGAGGGACAACTGACAACTGGGTTTTCATGAATATCAACCATAGTATTAATGTTACTTGTGAATTGTGATATGATGTGTTGCCCCGGTGTCGATAATCCATGAATCGATCTTACCAGAGATTCCAAGTGAGGCCATGTTTGCTGTGGACCGTATTGTATTTAATTGAGAACCAAGCTGTTGTCCCAAGAAATTCACCAAATGTTGAACTTGCGTTGGTGTGAGACCTGGAAAGCCTCCATGTTGCGGGGTAACCTACCAATTCATAGCAGGTTTCCCTCCTGTGGTTTGTCTTGTCACAGTGGCATTGTCGTTGCCCCAATTGTTGTCCAGTTTCGAAAATTACTCCGTCATGTGAAGTAATTGTCTCCTGTTTCAGTTGTTTCAGTCAGAACAAACTAAATTAGGTGGGTGTCGATTCGAACAACTATATGTCAAAACAAACTAAATTAGGTGGGTTGGTTTGGTTTTTTAAAACTAGGTAGCTTGATTTGGCTTAAATTTTAATACGATTCAATTTGCAAGTTTGCCTCATAAACTGTGTTTTGAACAATCAAATTGAACCGCCAACTCTATGTATTGTTTGACGTATCGAAGTCTCTTGTACCACAAAATATATAACTCGTGTACTACCAAGCACATTTGAACATAAGTCATAAGTCATCCATGAGTCATATAATTTAGTGGTACACTTTTGTGGCAAATCCTAACTCATTATTTGTTCATACTTTGGCCATACTTTTCATTTTATATGTTGGATCACCACCAACCAACAAACACATAGATCACTTGGTAAGGAGATGATCCAGCTTAATCAAGGTCTCGAGTTTGAAACTTATGGAAACATAGCTATGTTTAAATACTTATTGGGAGAGCTTCTATCGCTACTTGAAAGTCCTACCCATTTTTATTTTTTTGATTTAATGTATTAAGATGTTTAGAATAATATTATTTGCAACTTTTCATTTCTGAATTTGAGATTGTACGAAGAATGGTTCTTCAAATCCTTAAGTCTAGTAAAATACTTGATAATAATTTGTTCATTGATTTTTTTTTTCTTTTTTCCATTTTTTTTTTGATAGTCACCTTTCAATCCAACTTATTTGCAAAATCTAACTTGAATCAACTAACTAAATCACGAAATTGAATCAGAAAACTAAATCACTGTTTGGAACCGAACCGAGCCGAGCAGAACCAGCAGTTTGGTTTGATTTGGTTATAAATTTTGCAAATTAACAACCTACAATTCGGCTCATAGAATTACTCATCTTAATATCTGGAGTTGGGTGCCCACTGAGTTTTGAGATTTATTTTCAATCGACCCAAAACCAAAAATGAAATGGTTTTTTTTATATTAAAAAACAAAAGAAAGAAAAGAAACACTATATTTTCATCAGCTACCCAAAATTAGGTGAGGTTAGAAATTAAATCCGACCCGTATAAATTGAGAAACCGCCAACCAAGCAACCAACCAACGACAATGAAGATCGACATATCCGACTCCACTACCATATCCCCCAACCAACCACCATTCTCCCACGACCATATCCTCTCTCTCTCCCACCTCGACACCGATCCCAACCTCCACGTCAGCTTCCGCTATATCCGCACCTACGTCAGCTCCAACACCCACCACCACGCCGACCCCTTCCACGTCATCAACACCGCTCTCTCCGCGGCCCTCGTCCACTACTACCCCTTCGCCGGCACATTGCGCCGCCGTGACAAGGACGGCTGCCTCGAGCTGAATTGTACCCTCGAGAAAGGAGTTCCAGTCATTCACGCCACTGCAGACTGTTCGTTGGAATCGGTTAACTACCTTGATGACCCTGCTGCCGATTTCATTGAATATCTCGTACCCGACCCGGATCCGGAAGATGGCATGGCTAATCCGTTGGTTTTACAGGTAACCGTGTTTGAATGTGGCGGGTACACGCTCGGGGCATCGGTGCACCACGCGATGTGTGACGGACTCGGGGCGAGCTTATTTTTTAATGCCATGGCTGGGTTAGCTCGCGGATCGACTCAGTTGCCGGTCGAGCCGGTTTGGGACCGTGCGAGGTTGCTTGGGCCTAGAGAACCGGTTCGGGTGGAGTTCCCTATTCAAGAGTATTTGTGTTTGGATAAGGGGTTTTCGTCGCCCTACTCGCAGCTGAACGGACCGGTTGTTAGAGCCTGTTTCCCAGTGAAGGAGGAATGGTTGGACCGGTTCAAGGGGTTCTTACGCGAACGGTCCGGGATAAGCTTCACCACTTTTGAAGCATTGGGTGCTTATATTTGGCAAGCAAGGTACGGCCTACAACCCTTTTCTTTTCCCAGAAAATTTGTAGTCTAACTTTTATAAGTTGACTTATTTACTTTTAGTTTGACTTTTACAAATTTTAACTTATTTAGTCTGACCTTTAAATCTCAAAAGTTAACTTATTTTGTTTGTCTTTTAAATTTCAAATGGAATCAGTTTGACATTTAAAAGTCAACCTATTCAAGATAATTTAAGTCAACTTATTCGAGATAATAGAAGTTTCACTATTGTGGGAATTGGGCATGGTTGATGAAACAGGGTTAAAGCATGTGGAATTCCAGGAGATGAAATTGTGAAATTTGCCTACTCTATCAATATCAGAAAGCTAGTGAAGCCTGCACTTCCTGCAGGCTATTGGGGAAATGGTTGTGTCCCAATGTACATTAAACTCATGGCCAAAGACCTGGTGGAGCAGCCGGTATGGGAAACGGCTGATTTGGTCAAGAAGAGTAAATACAATGCTACTGACGAGTATGTACGCTCTTTTATCGACTTTCAGGAGCAAAATTATGGAAAGGGGATTTCTGCAGGAAAGGGAGTGAGTGGATTTACTGACTGGAGACACTTAGGCCACCATACTATAGACTTTGGTTGGGGAGGTCCGGTGACTGTTTTACCCCTCTCGAAGAACCTTCTTGGGAGCATGGAGCCTTGTTATTTCTTGCCTTATTCTTCGGCAAGTGAAGAGAAGAAAGACGGGTTCAGAGTGTTGGTGTATTTGCAGGAAAATGCAATGCCTGCTTTCCAGAAACAGATGGAGAGGTTTAGTAGGCTGGAGTTTTAAATACAACATAATTTTGGATTTAGCCAAGTTTGACGAATGTAATTGTAAAAGAGATAAAGGCAACATCAATATATTTGTACCCAAAATGCATTCTTGCATGTATGTTCCACAAACAATGTTGTAATGATGAAAGAAATATTACTGGGCAATAAAGCTGCATAGCCTGCATGGGTTGATTGAGTGGTATCTTAGATCCAGTTATACATGCTTCATCACTATCTGAAATGAAAAACGGTGAGAGAAGAACGGGAAGAATGATAGAATCTAACAAGGAAATGGAAAAACCGAGACGTCTCATATTGGAGTATTACACTTCTCCATGCATTCCAAGCAATCAAATTGAAATATTATCTCCCATTTGACAGGTCCCACTGCACTTTACCTCAGAACCGACCAATCAGATTTTTCAGACAAATCTGGCATATGCATCAGCGGACGTGGACTCTATACATCTAGAACATGGAAAATGGAGCGATGATAGTTTTGAGTACTACACGAGTCAGACACGAGACATGACAAAGAAATGTAACTGAGCTGCCCCGAAATTTTTAAGACATCATAAATAGTTAACTGAAAACCAACTAGGAAACCATAATGGATGAGTTGGTATGAGAACCAAAGACCAAGAATGCAGGGAGAACACAATATGCGTGTGTGTATCTGTGTGTGTGAGAGAGAGAGAGAGTCTAAGAAGGGTACCTTCGTATAAAAACTCCACATTCATGTACACCTGCTACTTTGAGATCAGCAGGGAAGCAAACTTTTGAACCATGCGAATGTATTCAATAGTGAAGGACTTACAAACATAATTAACTATTGCTGTGCAAGTCAGAAGCAAAAGCAACAACAAGAACGGTTGAAAGGATATTTTCTCTTGATGCATGGGATGGTTCAGCATCAGCAGATTATTGTTATTTACAATAGCTCGAACAAGTATTTCCTTTGCCTCGGCATGTTTCTTTTTCAGCATGTTACAGATCTGCACAAATAAATAAAGGGGAAATTTTATGCTTTCAATCACATGTTTTCCCTGAAAACCATATCCTAAACATGGATAATATTTTCAGTAAAAGTTTGCAAGAAACTATCCGGCAGCTGTCATTTGACTAGTTGATTTTTTTTTTTTATTGTAGGTTCAGAGTAGTCATTTTCTTGATGTTAAGAAACTAGCAATATGTTTTTAGCTTAATCAAGAAGGCACGTTATTGCATGAGTTGTATCATTTATAGAAAAACAAAGGAATCCATACTTACATATTCAAGCTCCTTTGAACAAGCTTCGGCCTTCTCAACATTGTTATCACATTCCATTGATAAAGATGGTTTCAATTCTGTCAAGCTAACTTCCGGAGGTTTATCAAGTGTAGGTTTCTGACAATCTTGTAAGGTATTTCTGGTGTTATCATTGGCCATATTTTCATGATTGCACACCTACATTGAAGAAGCAGAAGTATATTATTTTCGACATCAGAACTCATTTTTCTCTATGTTTCAATAAGCACTGCGCAGCCATCTTTCAAAATTGAATCAACAGGCGTCTCTGGCGAGGAAACCTGTGTATTAACAAGTCTATCTGATGGCTCTCTTGCATTTCTGCAGATTTAAGGGAGATCACTCATAAGAAATTACATCAGGAAATGAATATTGTAAAGTTAAATTAGATGTGAAGAAGCCAATCATGTGAATGGACCTGCTTTCACTAGGAGACGGGGAGAGTCGTTTAAATGGAGTAAAGGTCAGCTTATCAGCATTGGAATCCTGCATAGATTTATTGTCATAAATATGGAGTGTACCCAATTCCTTAATTCAAAAATGATATTACTGTCAAACGTATAATTCTGTGTTCAATGTCTGTTAAGCCAGAAAAAACAGAGGGCTTTAAAGGAAAGAAAAAAAAAACCTCAAACGCTTTCCTCTTCAGAGTCAGCATGGGTCGTGTTTGCTTCTTTGTCTCGGCGGAATGTACCATCTTGGACCCTATAGTTTCTTGCAATTCCATGCTTTGTTCCGCATTCCTCGTGGATTTAATGCCCTTCAGAAGCGAGGAACTTATTACCTCCAGTTTTCCCCCAGCGGTGCTTCTCCTCGCAAAGATATTTCAAGATTTATATATACAAAGAGAGATTAGAAGAGAGAATAAAAGGAAAAATTTAATACTACCTTAAACTTTTCAGGCTTGGGAGTTCAGTTGTCGTCCTACCAGCTTGATTAGGAGACTTTTTAATCTTTTCAAGAAAAGGGTTTTTCGTGTTCTTTATAGATGTGATGCTCGAAACTGGAAGCCTAAGATTTGTGCTGCTCTTTGAAGTTGATTTATTTGCCTGCTCATTTGAACTGGAGGGATGCAGGTGAGAGCTGCAAATGACACGCCTTGAAATGTAAACTATGTATTGTTTCCATGATTTCATCCATCACAAAAGTTGTAGTTGACTGTTTCTTAACAGAACAGAGTGCCAAAATTACTTGGAACATCTACTATATGAATAAGATGGCATGCCAGTACAGAAGATGAACATCCAAATTAACAAATCACCATCTGGGAGCATTGAAATATTTACTCGGAATTGTCAAGTATATATGCAGAAAAATACATGCAACTGCTACAAAAAAAAATAATGTGTAAATTATTACTTTAAAATGCACTAGGGTACACAGATGTAATTAATGATACCTTCTGGTGCTTGACTTCAGAAGTTAACAACTCTTGAAACAGGATAAAGAAAAAAAAAATTACCTGAGAGCATTTCGATCTTCGATATTCTTTTCACTTCTGATCAAGACTAGTTCATCCTTGCTTAGATCTTGATCCTGTGTCCTTGAATTACCCATTACCTTACTTACAGATTCTATTCTATCATCATTGGGGCACTCCCTGTCATTAAAAATATGGGGAATTAATACTAGCATAAAGCATTACTTTAAGTGGTTCTAAACATTAATCATCTATTCATTATTCTTGAGCAGCAGTATTAATGAAGGTGGAACTTGACAATGGAACTCCAATTCTTGGCATAAGAATTAAGAACCTCACCTAGTGCTATTAATGCCTTTTTCACCCTCCACGTTTCCTGTCTGAACAGGGTCACCTCTTAGCATTCTAGGTTGTGACCTTATACCAGCCAAACTGATCCCACTTTGTGTAGCTTTAAGGTCAGTCTCCCTATAAATAATCATTTTGAGCAAGGCATTAACAGAAGTCAAAATACTCGCGGTCATTACTAAAACCAAAACCCTGCCTCACCTTCTTTCATCTGGAGGATTAACTTGTGTGCTGCTGATCTTTTTGCTATCGATGAATGTCATTTTTGTCCTAGAGAGTGATGCCTGCTGCAATTGAGATTCTGATTCATTCGGTTTCTTAAAGTCTATTGACTGGATAACACCAGTTCTTTTTTCAATGTCTGACACCAATTCATTATTTGTGGTTTCACTGCAGAAAGTAAAGAATTCACAACCAATACCTTTTGAACTTGATACACTATATATCAAATTAAACTGTCTACCAAATATATTTTTTATATATTTCAAATACTCCTATAATTATGCAGTGACAATTATTAAGGCTACATATAAATCTGCATATTTCCTGTTAGGTAATCCTTATAGAGAATAGCCTAAGTTATAAGAAATGTTGTCTTGTCTCACAGTCATTCATCATTGGCTGCCCCGCCCGAACCTTACGTACGTATCAAGCAAGATAGATTCCTCAAAGTGGGTAGTAGCTTGGCTAACCTCTTTAGTGGAGCCACATGAAGCATTGATGTTGAATCCTGGTTTCTCCCATTAGCCATTGCTCTCTGAAGCAATTTATTTGAACCGTTTGTGGCAGAAAGATGTTCAAATTCTGAATCACCACGAGTCAATTCAGTGCCATCTGTTGTAATGGTTACATCATTAACACCCGTTAACTTACTCCCATCGCCATTTTTCCTCGGAGAGTTTGTTATATTTTCTGAAGGCAAAGATTCATCTCCTGAACTTCTGTTAGTAGAATCTGGACAAGCTATTAGTTTCTCACTAGCATTCCATTCTCCACTTGTACTGGAATTCACGTTAGCTGGAATTCCAACTTCCTCTTGTAAATCTGATGCAGTATCTTGGGTTGATGAAATATCAGCTATAGATTGAGCAGATAAATCTTGGAAAATTTCCTGACGATGAGATTCTGGAGGACTTATTTTTTCTGATTGTTGATTAGCTTCTTCTTTTTCTAGTAAGACTCCAGACACTGTTTTCTCAGGTGAAGCTTTTGCTCTCTCTATTGCAACTTCTTCTCCAGAGTTTGCAGGTACTGGTGGGCAGCTGTCCTTTGTTACAGATTTGAAGCAGCCATCCTCATTTCTAGTATGTACAGCCTTGAAACTATCACCTTCAGTATCAATTTTAGAAGTGTTCACGGCCTGTGTGTCTGGAAGCTTTGAAGATATGTCATCCTCCATCGGAACAATATCTTCAGCCAGATTAGCACCTGAGCGTCCGCTACCACTTTGGCTGGAAGATACTTCCTTGTTTTTGCTCTTATTAGACATTTCACTCCCCTTCTTAAGTGTTGGCTCGAAATTCAAATTATCAAACCTAAACCCAATAAAAACAGCACTAATCAAGCAACAGTAAGACTGCAATTGCACATGCTGTTCACCACGTTCTAAGATTTCTTGGCAGCATTTTTGTACAAAACAGAGCTCCAACAGAAATTAAATTTCCAGGCTTACTCATTAAAATCAAAAGAGAAGGAAAAGTTGTCCTTTTTCTTTTGATGACTTCCACTGGGAGATACTTCTTCACGTCGTTCCTTTTGTTTTCCAGCTTTTCTCGGAGGGGTGGATATATCAAGATCTGACATGTCTATCTTGAATGATGATAACTTGTCAAAATCAGCATCAAGGTTGAAATCCATATCCCTGGAAAAAAGCTTATTCATGAGTCTATAAGGAAAAGTATGTAATACAATAGTCAAATCTTATTGCAACAATAAAATAAACAGCATACTTGATAACCTGAAACACACACAGACAGTAGATCTATGGTTCTGTGATACCTATGGAACTTGGTTCTACCCCATACTAATGTTTATGGATGTCAAAAGCAAGAATGAGCACATATGTAAATTAAAAACATTGAGTTCATCATCTCTACCCCAAAGCATAATAGTGCACCGTTAGCATGGTTGATGGTTGCACAAACACGTAACGAAGAATAACAAATGCAACATTTTCAGGGGGTAGAAAGGATTCATGGATGGCTCAAACTTCAAATTTCCAAGATGCACTCTCTCTCAAGTTAGCAAAATCAACAAATTTTCATAAACGATGCATCAGTTAACATCCAAATATATAATGCAACTCAGAGTTTTCCAATGCTTACACTTTGCCAAAGTCAAATGTCTTCTTCTTGCTTTTAGGAGTAGATCCAAAGTCAAAGTCCATTCCATCATCCTTCCATGAGCTCAGGAAATCCTTCCCAAAGTCTAAGTCTGATGTTAAGCACAAAAATCGTTATTGATCTCCTTTTACGAGAGCATATACGATTATGAATTCAGATTTCTAGTACTAAAATTTCAGCATACAAAGAGATCAACAGTACAATAGACATTATTTACAAAAGTCAACCTTTTGGAACTTTCGACCAACCTTTGCACTCTACCATTGCCAACTATCAAAAATTGGTGTTGTTATTTAGTGAGAGGGAGATTTGGACAGTCTCCCTTTCTGTATTGTTATTGTCACATGAACGATGTCAAAGTCATTTCCAAAGGGGTTCAAGAAAATACCTAGCTCTGAAGTTTTTTCGTTCGGCTTGACGGCTGAAGATGCTGCCTTCTGTGATTCTGCCATCTGCACATCAACTAATATTATGTTTTTGCTTTCTATAGCAGACTGTTCAATGCACGCTGAGAATTATAAACAGGCCCATGGAACAATTTGATGAGATTTATCTACTATAAATAATGCAGAGTTGCAAGAAAAATTAACAACGAGAATATACTCAATGTCTCGTGGGGAAATATGAATCTTAAAGTCTGCTCAAAGGACAATATATGAGACCTTGTTCCACCAATAAAATAAGCATGCCAAACAAATGAGAATGGATCTAAAGGCTTTGAAAGCTTCCATGTGACCAGAATGAATGGATTGATTACCCATAGGCACACATTAGTATTTTATTACTCCCTCCGTCCCTAAATTATCGTCTCACTTTCCTTTTTCGTCCGTCCCAAAATAATTGTCCACTTTGAAACTTACCTTTTTAGAACATCACTTTTACCACTTTACCCTTACTTTTTCACTCTACTTTAATTATGGACCACATATGCATGGACATTAATGGAAACTACACATTAAACCAATATAAATAATCAAGTCAATTACTTTTTCTTAAACTGTGCGCCGGGTCAAACAGGACAATTATTTAG
Source organism: Codonopsis lanceolata (assembly GCA_013146195.2). Taxonomy (NCBI): domain Eukaryota; kingdom Viridiplantae; phylum Streptophyta; class Magnoliopsida; order Asterales; family Campanulaceae; genus Codonopsis; species Codonopsis lanceolata. The sequence continues at coordinate 16,423,215 of CM028379.1, read as the reverse complement.
GGACGGAGGGAGTATATTTTTAGTTCATCCTCTTTTTAGCTGACTTGTTACCGACATATACTTGTCACCTACGGTTCCGTTTCTGGTAGGTGCATCTGTTATCTAATCTTCTTGAGAAGCAAGTTCTTTCTCATGTTTCTTCTGCGATTCTCATCAAAAAAAAAAAAAAAAAGTACGGGTAAATGAGCTCTATTCTTTAGCCAGAATTAACCAATTACTACCACTCTTCATCTATGTGATTCCTCTTCAACGACTATGAAACTTCTCTATAGGCCAACCCATACAAGTGATAGTCATACATGATCAAGATATGCATTAGCTTCAAACATACATTGTAGTAGCTCTACACATGACGTTACAGATGAACCTTACTTTAGAATCTTAATTTGTCCTCTATGGGACTAACAGAGTACCAGAGGTAAGTTAGTAACTATGGTATACTGTACTAAGTTTGAGATTTGCTAGAAATAAGTCCAGGACGAGGAAAAGAAATTACGTTAAAAAGTTGCAGTGGCACGAAGTAAATACTTTCATAAGTAAGTAAATCCAAGCAATATGTCAGACAGAATCATCTAGACTACAGGTTATGACCCTAGGTAATATGAAGCCAGTGAGCTGTCTGAGCGATCAGTTCGGAAGTTAGCAAAGAGGACAACAAGATTTGGGACAGGATCAACCATTCGGTATAACCGAAAATAAAACTTAAGCATTTGTATTAAATATTAATAGAAAATAAATTTACTATCTCCCTAAATATGTGATTTTTTATTTTTTTACTTTTTATTTTTACCCTTAACAATTTTGACTTTTAGTGTGAATTGCCATAGAAAATAATCAATTCTCATACAATCAAGGCTTTCACTTTCATTATAAATGGCATTACTTGAAGAAGGATGTGCTAAGACAACCGAGAGAGATAAGATGCAAGACCTTGCTTGTGGAATCGCACAATATATCATTACAGTGCTCAACCTTCTTCATTTGATGTAATTGAAGAAAAGACACCAGAGAAGTCCTCCCTTCACCTCAAACAAAAGAGTTCCATTTGACAAGTCAAACTTGTTAATTTCCACTTTTGTGTCTCTACATATCCATTCAATTGCACTTAAATCTTAGACGTGCGACTCTTTTTTGGGACGAACCAAAATGGAATGTGTGACTCTTTTTTATGAAGGACGGAGCACACTATCCAATTGCCTACAATCTCATAATTGAGCTCGACTTTTGTTACTCTCCAAGTCAGGACAATTGTAAGACATTTATAGCAAAACAAATAAGAAAGAGGAAGAAGATAAAGACGATGTAAAAAGAAAGTAATTAAGCTATGCTAAACTCAATAGGAAATGGCAAACTGTGACACTTCATACAGCTAGTTTGAACAACACTTTTCACAGTAACATGATAAATAAAATTTCATTTAGATTTGGTCAGTGATTAGATAAATGTGATCTCATCTATTCGATTATTGCGACCGGCTTCTCAAGCTAACTTCACCATTTAGGATAAGCTTAGTCAAGCAAAAGTGCGCAACAAATTTATGAAACCAAATATGCAAATTAAGGCAGTCTAAAAAACCTAAATTATCAAAAGGCATAAATGCTAGCAATCAGTCACTGGATACAATCAATACCACAGCAGTAAGAAACAAATAACATAGGAATTGGAAGAGCAAAAAAGGTCGCAAGCTACATGATCAGATATATAGTTCTACAACTTCATTGTTCGATGTTCCAGGCGAGTGACCCAGTTTCAATTTGGATTTGGCGTACCGATCCGGAGGGAAAAACAGATTCAGTGATTACTCAATACGTTGATTATCATTGCAACATTAGGAAGAAACTCGGGGCAAATTATCAAGTGTTCGGTAACTCGGTGAATCGCAGTTATTATTTCTAGCTTAACGGGCAAAAAAAGTCAGAATTGAACAAGGAACTACGTACCTGTTGAATTCGGATCACTATCTCGGTATGTTACGACACCTGAGATTCTCCGGCGGCCTTCCGATTAGTCTCCGACTTAGTTCTTTCCACCGTAAAACGACGCTCTATTCTCCTACCTGTTTCCCGCTATCGTTTCGTCGTGAGTAGCTGCGATCAATTTGAAATGCTCCGACCCTCCCCTTCTCTCTCCTTTTGGGTGAATTACAGATAACCCCTTTACAACGAGTTGGATATGATTTCCCCCTAAACTACTAATTGAGGCAATATACCCCCTTAAACTATCAATTGAAGCAATATGCCGCCTCAACTATAAATATCTTTGGCTTATATCGCAATTTGATCACCTACGAATTATTCGTTAAGCTCACTCTACTATTTTTTTTTCTCAATTTTATCACTATACTTGGTTTTATTTCAAATTCATCACTTCATCCAGTTTTTTTGGTGAAAAACATTAAAAAATTATATTAAAAACCTGAAATTACTCCTACTAAACACAATTGGTTTTTTTTTTTTTTTTTTGCATTTTATGCCCCTCTACCATTTTTGTCCCCACCACCATTTTCCTTGGTGGCTTTCTCTTCTCCACCACTGTCGCCTAGGCCTGTCAATGGATCGGATTTTGGTCCGAATCCGATCCGAAATTTCGGATATGGATTTGTATAATGGTCCAATAACCCGAATCCGAATCTGAATCCGATAATTTATTTATTAACGGATCGGATATGAATTTAGTTATATCCGACCCGTTAAGGATCCGATCCGATCCGAAAATAACATATTTCTTATTATACATATACATAATATACACAATTATATATGCATGTTGTCTTTTGATCTTCCTCCCTTTCATATTCTAATTATTTTTTATTCATATATTTATATTTCGGATCGGATCGGATATTTAATCGAATATGTTAACGGGTAACGGATTCGGATATGGATTGACATACACTTGATCCATCGGATTATCGGATCGGATCGGATTGGTGATATAGGGTTTCGGATCGGATTCGGATTTACCTATTTCCAATACATATCCGATCCATTGACAGGCCTACTATCGCCATTGCCATTGCCTTTACCCTTCGTCTTCTTATCGCCGCCATCACCATCACGTTACTCTCAGCCTTATTGCAACCACCGCTTTCCTTCACACTCCACTCTTTATGTGTCTGTCTTTCTCTCTTTCTTTTTGCATTTACAATAGCAAAGCCGTGTTGCACTTTTTGTTTTTGAAATATTGAATAATTAATGAAGTTGATTGACTAGGTCACGAGCTGTCTCTTCAGTTGCACAGATTGAGCGGGGAGATTCAATATATGGGGATTTTGCTAATGAGAATTTTTTGGTTATCTATTGCATATTCAATAGATATTCTTTTTATTAGTCAATGTATAACTATAAATACCAACCCCCAATCTTGAGATGAACGAGGGATGCACACGGATGCCTCTCAAACTCCACCCAACACCAATTGTCTCACCCTCACTCCAAGACTTCTTGCAGATTTGAACTCAGTTTCAATTCTTTTTTTTCAGTGAAGTTCCTTTTGGGTTTGTGAGTAATTTACTGCATGTTTGTTAAATTTCAAAAATTTGGTAGTCAATATATTAGGTTTGATTGTTAATTGGGGTTTCTAATTGATTCTTTCAGATGAAATGTTTGTTATTGATTTAATTTTCGGTTTGTTGACTTTTTTATGAGCGGTGCTATATAGCCCCCCCCCCCATATCCATAAGTTGACCCCCCAAAACTCAAACTTCCTAATTTACCCTTCCCTTCTTCATCCAAACTCACCCCCCTTCACAACCTCCTCCCTTTCATCCCCCTTCCCACCCCTTCACCGCCTCCTCCCTCCCTTCAATCCACTACTTCTTCCCCCTTCCATCACCACCTTTTCCCCCTCCCCCATCACAGTATACTCCTTCCATCATCACCTCCTCTTTCCATTACATCCCTCCTACTGCATCCTTTGACTTACCCCCTCCCATCCATCCCCGCCCAGGTAGTGAGCCTCAATCTCCGGCCACAGTCCCGTCTCTGCCTCACTTCTTCCTCGTCTCCCCTTCTCTTTAGATTTTTTTTAATGAAAGGGTTGTTCAGCCCTAGTCGACCAAACAACCAAGGGTTGTTCGGTCAACCATGGCCACACAGAACAAGGTTGTTAGGTTGACCATGATCGAACAACCTTTGAATTGTATTATTATTATTTTTTAAAGGAAGATACAGGGAAAAGGGAGGTGCTTGGAGGTGTGAGCTATGTACTGGGTTGGTGGTGCTGGAAAAAAAAGGAAATAGAAGAGTTTTGTTTGGATGGGGGGAGGAAAGAGAAAGAAGGAAAGACAGTGAGAGGGAGAAATAAAGGACGGTGGGAACGATATAGAAGAAGGTAAAAGTGGGAGAGAGACTGAAAATAACGCAGTGGGAGGGAAAGATGGAGGGAGGAGGCGGTGGATGGTGAGGGAAGGGAAAGGAGGAGGCGGTGAGGGGGAGTAGCAAGGGAAGAGGCTGTGAAAGAGGGTGAGTTTGGATGAAGAAGAGACGGGTAAATTAGGAAGTTTGGGTTTTGGGAAGGTCAACTTATAGCTATTTGGGGGGGGGGGGGCTATATAACGCCACTCATTTGGGTTTATGTTTGATGAGTTGTTTCAAGTTTGTACCATGAACATCGATCTTTAATACTCCTATCTTTTTTTCAATCTCCAACCACCACCATTGCAAATATCCTTCACTGTAAATGGATCAAGAAGTGCAACTCCTGTAAAATCAAAATCGAATAGAGACCCATTCAATGCTCTCTACTCTCACCCGTCAGCGCACCACCATCTATCTCTATTTCAACTACAATCACCATGATATGTTTCAGTCAATGGAGTTGATAATTTACACTTAAAGGACCTTTAATCCGGTGGAAAGGTTGAAGAAAGTACGATGTTTGTCCAGAATCTCCAGACATGATCAAATCCCAAATAAGTTGACAACGGATTCCTTTGTTGGCATCGAAGAATCACAGTGGTTCTATGACCTCGGAAGTGTAAAGTGAGATTAATTGTTAATGTCAATTTTGTTTTGCATGTTTTATAATTATTCAAGCATTTTTGGAAACTTGATTAATCTCAACTTCTTTGATTAATTCGCTATTTGTTCGTCCAGATTCCTCACTTAATGATAATTCAATTGTCATTGGAAAAACAAAGTTTGTACTATGATTGGAAAACCATACACTTGTGCTCGTGTTTGTTGAGTAAGACGAAGAATTTCAATGGAACTTTGTTGATTTGAAGAAGATTGAATAAGTACAATAGAATTCTTAGCAAGAAGATTCTAATTTAAAGTCCACGTGCACATCATTCCCCGAATATGGGGCATTTGGGTCCTTTTGCACTCTTCCGTCAAACATAAGTAACATAAATGAGATGAGTGACCTGATTGAATCGATAGACCAAGTAGAGTAATTAAAGTGTAAAAAAAATTGAGTGAGCTTAATGATTGGTGAAAGTAAAAGGATCAAATTGTTATTTAAGCCAATATTTTGTAATCACACCTTCTATTTAGGTGCTGACGTTTGTGTTGACAGAAAATGCACACCTGAGACTTACATGACCATCTTTAGGCATTGCTCAGAGATGAATGCAAAAATAATTATTCGGTCTCATACATGGGGACTACAAATAGTCCTACAAGGGCAAGATAATTAATTGAAAGTTTGAAACATAGAAAGAAATTATGATAAAAAAATAAAATAAAATATCTAAACATATTATTAATATTTGTTTAGCCTACAACAAACCTCCCTACCTATTAAATTAGTGTACCTTTCACCTCTTTAGGAAATAATAATAATAAAAATAGTTATGGAAAGGTCTTTCTTCCCCCACAAAATTAGATCTCATTAAGATGGATTAAAAAAACAACAACTCAATAATATAGTAAAATTATTTTTACTAAATTTAAAAACTTATCTATGCTTTTGGTGCTAACTAGTATGACAAAAATTTAAATAAGACGGTTTTACAGATATTTTTTGTATGATAATCTTCTTTACTTAATTTATCATGTATTTATATGTTAAGATGTAAAAAAATAAAAATTCGTCTTAAAAATCAAAATCCGTCAAACTGGTTTACCAGAGACGTACTCCACGAATGTATACCTCTCTAGCACGCAAGTTAGGATCCAAAATCCACACACTAAATGGTTACAAATAATCAAAAAAGATGAAATCATTTGGTTATCAAAAGGATCCCCATCAAACGAACAAGATCAAGGCAAATGGAAGGTTGTATAAATAGTGGTGACCACTTGATTAGAACCCAAAGTACACTATGGCATAAGCAAACTTTAATTGGACGAATGAAAATCTATCCTCTTATCCGGACTTTGAAAGAACCCACGCCAGCGTACAACTGAATACAGGGAAACACACACAGACACTGAAGCTCTTGAACAGAAAATCTGCGAATTGTGACAGTGGTGAAGAATTTCCCACTTTTTAGAAAATCGAATTCTTCCTACTCCGCCGGACATGGCCGGATTAATGGGAACTTCTTCTACAGCACTCTTGGCCTCTAGGCCATTTTCCTCTCCTTCCTCCAAGACTTCCCTTCAGTCTCCCTCTCTAATTCCAGGTATTATTCTCTACTCCCATCACTTACATTTATAGCCAGTGATTGTTTTCTATGCAAGATTAATAATTTCATTTCATGTTATTTTAGTGCGAATTTTATTTCATGATAGCTCAAATGGAAATGGGTCAGAATCACGATTATTGTGTACCAAACAAACACGTTAGGCCTACTTACTGGTTCTTTGTTCTAAATTTGCTCTTTGCTGTTGAAGTTTGGAGGATTTTTTGAAAATGTGAGCTGGGTTTTTGGCCAAGAACTATGGCAGAGATCCCAAGCATCTTGGTTAGTTTGGGACCCCACAAAATGTTGAGGTTGTGTTTGTGTTAACCCAGTCCATGATGTGTCATTGTGATTTGGTGGAAAATAAGCCAAGGGTTGTAGAATATTTTGCTAGGGATTTGTTGTATGGTTGATAAATTTCTGTTATAACAGGGGTGAGTCAAGGGAGGAATTTCTATGGACGCATTGCAGTTCCATTAAAGAAGGGGAAGTCTCCTTTCGGTGTTTCGATTTCTAATGTTGCCACTGAACTCAACCCTGCCCAAGAAAAGGTATCTGTTATCTTGATAATGGAATTATGTGGATTTGATATAATCTATATTCTGATTTTAGCTAGAAACCCCCATAAATGTTGTTGTAATGATTGCCAAATCTTTCGTTGGTGCTTCCTGTTGGGGAGTTGTAAGGGTGCACATTAGGTGCTTGGTGAAAGGCCTGCATGATTGCCCGATCGTTGTTTACACCATCTTTGTAAAATATACTCTTTCCAACTCATTTAAGGAATCAATTTTTGTGTTTCTTCAGTCATCCCATTTAGATGGTCTCTTTTCTAAATGTAAGTTTACAAGCTTGTGTTATTTTAACCTTAACCCCCATTAATATAAAGCTTTGATTTTTAACCGAATCTCTTCTAATGGGAGGATAAGAGTAGGGAAATAAAGATTTAGGAAATATAAAAGCCTTATAGTTTTGCAGAAAGAGTATATCTTAAACTGCAAATTGTGAATTTCGTAAACTCCAGGCCCAGAAGCTAGCTAAGGAGAGCCAGAGGCCAGTTTATCCATTTGCTGCTATAGTAGGTCAAGATGAGATGAAACTTTGTCTTCTTTTGAATGTGATTGATCCTAAGATTGGGGGTGTCATGATTATGGGTGATAGGGGAACGGGAAAATCTACAACCGTCAGGTCATTGGTAGATTTGCTGCCTGAGATCCAGGTAGTTGCTGCAGACCCTTTCAACTCAGACCCAGAAGACCCTGAATCTATGGGCATGGAAGTAAGAGAGAAATTAATCAAAGGGGAGCAACTTCCGGTCGTGACCACAAAAATTAACATGGTTGATTTGCCATTAGGTGCTACGGAAGATAGAGTTTGTGGAACAATTGACATTGAGAAAGCCCTTACGGAAGGTGTGAAGGCATTTGAGCCTGGCCTCCTCGCAAAAGCTAACAGAGGAATTCTCTATGTGGATGAAGTTAATCTTCTCGACGACCATTTAGTGGATGTTCTTCTGGATTCTGCTGCCTCAGGATGGAACACTGTTGAAAGAGAGGGGATTTCTATTTCACATCCCGCACGATTTATTCTTATCGGATCAGGAAATCCCGAAGAAGGAGAGCTTAGACCACAGCTTCTTGATAGGTTTGGAATGCATGCTCAGGTGGGGACTGTAAGGGATGCCGAGCTTAGAGTGAAAATTGTTGAGGAGAGAGCTCGATTTGATAAAAATCCCAAGGAATTCAGGGAAACTTACATTGCAGAGCAAGAGAAGCTTCAGGATCAAATAACCTCAGCTAGGAGCTCTCTTTCTTCCGTTCAGATTGATCACGAACTTCGGGTTAAAATCTCCAGGGTCTGTGCTGAGCTGAATGTTGATGGATTGAGAGGTGATATAGTAACAAATAGGGCAGCAAAAGCTTTGGCAGCTTTGAAAGGTAGAGACATAGTAACCTCAGAGGATATTGCTACTGTCATTCCCAATTGCTTAAGACACAGACTTAGGAAGGATCCCTTGGAGTCAATTGACTCGGGTTTGCTTGTAATTGAGAAATTCTACGAGGTCTTCACCTGAGGGAGGCAAAAACAATTTTTTTTCCCATCATTTTCTGTAATTTTGCTTCATATTATTTCCCAATTTTGGCTTATATTAGCCTTTCTGATACTTCCTTTTTCCAATTAGAACTTGTAATGGACAGAAAACTCATGCTGTTTTTATAGTCGTCTTAAGCATGAGTTTATGCCCTATATTTAGTGTACCAATATTGACTTATGATTCACATATTGTAGTTCTTCAAAGTTCTCTTCTGTTCTAAATGTATTCAAGCTGTTCTATGTAGCATGCCTGAATGAGTTCATTTTGTCTCCAATGCTTGGCTTGATTTGCTTCTGCCTTTTCCTAATGTAAGAAATGACAGTGTGGAAACACTGATAATAGTTTGAGATCCTTGCTTTCCAATTCTAAATTTGTACTTCTACAACATAGTTATTTGTGCACAAGAATGAATGTAAAGTATTTTGGGCCCAGGCGTGCATAGACCCTAAAGTAGATGAACTTGCACCTGGTGCAAATTTTCTTACATGGAAAATACATTTGTTAACAGCACAGACAGGAATTACACAATTCGACACCAAGACATGGCTGCTAAGTATGTGCACTCTTGAGTCTCGTATCTAAGCTTCGTGTAACATGTTATAATGATATCTTTGTCTCTTAATGAATGGCAATGCTAATGTCTGCTCCGGAGATATCGATGCCAGAAGTGAGGCTTCCACTCTGTAAATGCTGGTGGTCGTTGGTACACGATTGATGCAGTTCTGATCAAAATCTCAGCAGTTAAAGCCCATATTAAATACTTCTTATTCCCAGCTTCATAATCAAAGAAATGAAGTAGATATTTTGTTCCTTCTGATACCCACTCTTCTGACCATCGGTTCTCATCCTGAATCCATCGGCATAAACAAAAAGTCGTAAAGAAATTGAGGCGGCAACTGATACTGATGGGGAAGAGGCATATATACCTTGAGAAACATTTCTAGGGGAACATCAAATATTGCTTCCACTTCTGCAGCATTTGGAACGAGATGAAATGCCTCCTTGTTATCTAGTATGCCAATTACAGGAACTACTGTTATCCCACCCTGCACCAGCAAAGTCCAACAGTTGCTCCATTACTGCTGGAAAATAAGACTCCATATTTGCACAGAGACAAGCCGGAACATAGTGGTTCTGCTATGGTTTTGGGTGAAATAAAAAATTTATTTCTAATAATGACAATGAATACACTTGAGAAAATGTTTAAAAATTAAAGAAATTCAAAGCAGCAGCCAGCATGATTATCAATGATTTCTATCTCTCTCTCTCTCATAAAATTAAAAGTAAATGTCTTACGGATCTTAATTCGTAAACGAAGTTCCGCTTTCTCACTGTCCAACCCCCAACATGATGAGTTGGGTAACGAGAATCCTGTCTTATAAAAAATATAAATATCTGTAAGACCGTTTTATCCAAGTTTTTACAAAACCTTAAAGTCAGGCTACTGTAGCAGAAACGTTGGAACAACTAATTTGGTTAGATTAGAGGGCACTTGGTACAGTAAAGACATAATTTTGGCTTCTTTGGCTTTGATGTCAAAAACAAAGAAATTTAAAATGAAAAGGAGAAGGAAAAGAAAAAGAAGAGGAACTTATCATAACGCAAGGCAATGACTATTTCCCTAATAATACCATGATCAAGCTAATACTATTACGGTATTACCTGGTTTACGAAGGGTTCAAGAATAGCAATAACATTCACAAGTGAAGGATCCAACCCAATCTCCTCCTCAGCCTCCCTCAACGCCGTCTGAATGTCATCAGCATCACCTTCTTCCGTTCTCCCACCGGGCAATGCAACTTCCCCTGTATCACAACAAAAAGATACTGAATACCCATTTCATTTCTTTTGGGGCATTTCATCAAACACTTAAGTAGCACCATAATTATCAGATATCTGCACTTCACAAGATTTTCATTTCTGACCAGAGTGAGACGACAGTGTCGAAGATCTTTTGGTGAGAATTACACGCAATTCGCCTTCATCGCCTTCGAAGAGACAGATCAGAACAGCAGCTCTGTTTCTGGGTTTCTCTGTTGTGTCGGATTGGTCGGGAATTGAGGTTGCAGATTCTGCATTCAAACCCAACTGAGGCTTGTAGAGACGAAGCTGTTGAGCTAAGTCAACCAGTCTCGGCGATCCTGTCTTGGATTTGGAATCCATAAACAAAAACTTCAACACGGACACGAAGCCAGTTTAATTGATTGCAATTGTAACTACTTAAGAGCTGTTTCTAACGGAGGAGGCATTGTTGTTTGTTCAAGAGATGAATAGATGATCAATGAAATCCTTGAAAAGGCAATCTATATCTATATATTTATAAACAATAATGCTATGTTTACCACTATTTCCACAACTATTGTTACCACTTGGCACTAAGCCTTGGTGAAGATAAATTGTGTTTTAGTGAAAGACAACATTGCCTTTTACTAAGGCTTGGTGGTAACAATAGTGGTAGAATTAATGGTAAACCAAACACTATTGATTTATAAAACCAAGTTAGTCAAAATCCCGCTAAAAACCAGCTTCCTAAAAATAGAACACGATATTTTTATTTCTTTGTTGTAAAATAGTGGACCAAATGAACGAGTTAGCTTATGCTACAGACTGTGAACCTAGGTCTGTCTTAGACTATAGGATCATGAGTGAACTGCTGCATAGAAAACGCAAAAGCCTTGAATATGATTGACTATAGCCAATGTATACTGCTTTGGAAATAGAAATGACTGACGGAGGAATTAAACACTGAAAATATAAGTAATTGAACAAATAAGTGAACCGTGGTGCAAAATATTTTCTTTACATTCATTTGCACCACGATATATAAATAAGTGAATCGTGATATAAAATACAAGTTTTTCTTCAATTCATGTATCATAGGTACTTAATACAGCACATATAAAATACTTAATACAACACTTTTTGAAAGTTTACCAATTTGCCATTTGTTTAATTTCAAAATTAAATTGAAAATTATAATTAAATAAAAAAAAGAAGATGATTGGTGGTGGAGGTGGACGGAAGTTGGTTTTTAATTAAATAAAAAAAACTATTTTTTTTGGGCAGAGATGGTGGCGGAGGCTGGGCGGGCTGGGGGAGGGGCAGACGGTTGGGCTGTGGTGTGGGCTGGGTGAGGGAGGGACTGAGGGAGGCCCAATCTGTGTGCGAGGGGTGTGGGAGGGACTGGGTCAGGAGCAGGCGTGTGGGCTGGGGCTGGGGGAGGGATTGGGCTTGGCCCAGCGAGAGGTTGGGAAGCGATCGGGCTTGGCCCAGTGGGAGGCCTGGGGAGGATTGAGGGGGGAGGGAGGGACTGGGCTTGGCCCAGGCGGTGTGGGAGGGGCTGGAGGCTGGGGCAAGCGGTGGGCGGTGGGGGTGGTCCGGTAGGTAGTCGGTTTTGGTTAGGTGCGGTGTTTAATTTTTTATTTTTTATTTTAATTTTGTCAAGGGTAATATAGTATTTTTACAACAAAAAGTGTTGTATTAAGTATTTTATAGACGTTGTATTAAGTATTGCACTTTATGTATTTAAACGTAAATAATGTAAAAACTAATGAATGTTAATATTATATATCAAAATACATGGTTCATTGTAAAATTAATAAAAGATTTTATTTATTTATTGTATTTTATATTATTAATTTTTTTTTCTTAATCGTTACGTTATAATAATTTGTTCAGTTTATGTACATCGAACTCACAATCTTCACATTACAATTATTTGTTTATTTTATTATCGTTAAAGTTTTTAATCGTGATATTAGTTTTACAATGATATATATAAATAGTTCTCTTAAATTTATTTTTTATTTTTATTTTTTCACTTGATATTGCTCATGTATAATTTCATTGAAAAATATATATGTCGTGCGTTTAACGCACTTGTAAAACTAGTTTTTAGTAACGAAGCGTTCTGCAAAACATACGGTGGATCCGGCCAATGAGCATCACTCACTCACAATGTAACCCATCAACACACAGTGGATCGGGCTAAGGAGCATCACTCACTCACAACGCAACCTACTAATACATGAGATCTGACCAAGGAGATCCATTTTAAATAAAATAGCTGTAGGATCCATTTTACCTAAGTTTTTGTCATACTCATTTTGGATGGGCATCAATAATATGTTCGGCCGAAATATGTTTTACCCTCCAAAGTATACACCAATATTCATTCAGCCCCCCAAATTCGAAAAAGTGCCTAAAGCACACCTAATGTTCCATTTCGTCTCACATAACCCCTTGAGACTAACGACCGTTAGAACTCTAACGTTAGTTTGCACGTGCCTCTTCACGTGATGGCCATTTTAGTCATTGCTCATTGTAACAAGGATTAAATAATTATTTGGTCCCTGAACTATCCCAAAACTCTCTGTTTCGTCCCACTGTTTTTTTTGTATGCATTTGGTCCCTCAATTCGATTTTTTGGTCAATTCCACCTTCCTACCGTTACCGTTACTAAAAAATTAACATTGGCTAACTTTTCAAAATGTCCAAACTTTAGGGAGTTAATGTCCAAATAGTTATTACAGTTGTGTCATCACCTGCCAAATGTGTCATCACCTGCCAAATGGGTTGAATTAGGGACAGATCTTACTTGAAGTTGCCAGACTGGGAAGTTGCCGAAGATGTAAAACTCACCCGGAAATGTAAAACTCAGCCGGAGATGAAGGTGATGATGGATTTGGATGGCCGTTGGGCTTGGCTAGAGCACACTGGAGCGGAGATTTAAACGATAATTTGTTGGGAGGCAGAAGGACTCGGCAGTAGAAGAAGGACGGATGTGGAGTTATAATTGACATAAGCGATGGCTCTTGAGGCTGGAGGCTTCAGCCAGCGTTTTTGAGGGAAGGTGGTGTCGGATTGGTGTCAAGGTTCGACCAGCTCTGTGAAAAGGGAGAGCGAACTGGGTTTGCTTGGTGATGGTAGATGGAGGGGGAGGTCAGCGATGGAGTAGGGTCGGTGAGACTTAGGATGAAGCCGACTGGAGTGATCGTACTGTCCAGATCTGGGATAGATGACCAACAATGGAGTCGGTTGAAGCAGGGACAAAGTGCTTCTATAGATCTGGGTGGAGAATGGAAAAGACATATCACCGGGGTTGGGGCGGTTTTGGAGCAGGAATCGACTAAAGAGAAAGGTCGGCGGTTATGGAAGAGGATATTGCAGAGGATTTGGGTGGAGGTCTCTATGCTCTCCTTTTCCATTCACTGCTTTAAAAACCCATAACAGAAGAAGATGCATCCATCTTCGATTTCTCTCTTTCTCTCTCTCACTCTCTTTCTCTTCAAGGTCTTCAAAATGGGGCCACTAATAAGGAGTTATGTTATTTGAGACATCTCGGAGCAGAGAGAACTTGAGGAGCGGAAGGGACAAGCATGAGCTTGTTCTTGATAAACCCTCTCCGGTGGAAACAATAGACCCATTTCCAGATTTCTCCATCAAGCATTTCAAACAAGCAGGGGAAGAATTAGGGTCAAAATGTTATCGCCATGGGTGTTGGTCAAGAGAGAGAAACTCGTGGCTGCCTTAAGGAGCATGATTGTGAGAGAGAGAGAGAGAGAGAGAGAGAGAGAGAGAGAGTGTGTGTGTGTGTGTGTGTAGCAATTGAGGAGACCAATGGGTTTTGTTCGTGCATGCGTGTGTGTGTGAGAGAGATAACATGTTATCAATGGGGGAATAGGTAGCCAAATAGCCGGGTTTTTTTCTTTTTCTTTTCTTTTTTTGGCCGGAGACGTAGTGGGGGTCGATTGGAGGTAAGGGATTGTGCATTTTTCAATTGGGACATTAACTCCCTAAAGTTTGGACATTTTGAAAAGTTAGCCAATGTTAAATTTTTTAGTAACGGTAACAGGAAGGGGGAATTGACCAAAAAAAATCAAATTGAGGGACCAAACGTATACAAAAAAAATAGTGGAACGAAACGCAGAGTTTTGAGATGGTTCAGGGACCAAATAATTATTTAATCCTTGTAACAATAAGCGAGTGAAAAAAAGAAAAGCAAAAGGGATCGATTAAAGACGGACTCCATTTCTTTCCTGAGTTATTGGTTGAGAGAGAGAGAGAGAGGGCGAGAACGTACAAATTGGGGTTTTAGGTTTTAGGTAAACACAAATCAGATTAGGGTTTATCAAAACGCAAGAGTTAAAAGAGATTGAAGACAATTATGGAGAGACATAAAGAGGCAAATGAATTACTTCCAACGATATATTTTTTCGAATTTTGCCCTAATTTTTATCATTTAACTGCAATTTTTGCTATGAGTGTAGTTATTGAAAGAACAAAATAGCTAGGATTCTCAAGAGTTGCCAATGCAGTTTCCAATGTAGTTTCTGATGTAGCTACAATGGAAGTCACAATGGACAAAATAAAACTGAACAACGGAAGACGAATTAATCAAACAACAAATAGAAGCACAAAAGTTAACCAAACAATCTACAAGCCTATGCTTGTAGATCTAGCCTCATGGCCAAAAAGATTTCACTAAAAAGAATGAATTGTTTTACAAAAACTATGTGAAATCACCAACAAAAACACTCTCACAAGACACAAGTCTTGGAGAGCAAAAATCCCACAGAAAAACAAGTATAACAAACGTGGGAAGAAACAAACAGCTTCCTAAAATCAGTTAGGAAGACAAAACAGCAACAGGTCTCAATGTAGCTTCCAATGTTGTAACATCAGAAGCTACAATCAGAATTTGCACAAAGTCTGGAACTGAACCAGCTTCAGGATCTGCTCTTTTCTGCTCTTAGATTTTTGAATTCTCCCTCACTGTCTGTGCCTTTTCCAGCTGTGGCCATGTCTCTTATATATAGGATGACGAAACCCTACAATAAAGAATCCAACTCCAAGAAGAACAAGGATTAGACTTTGGAAAACTTACCATAATTCTCGGATTTCATTCCCCGACTCTAGAGACACGGTTAGTATAGGATCTTTGACTAGATTTAGTTTTCAAAATAGTTCCTAAACTTTAGGACCAAGAAAACCACAATCTAATTAAAGATTTTGTTTCCAAATTTACCAAATTTGTCCAATCATAACTTACCAAGTAAGGGGAAACAAAAACTAAAATAGGTGATGCCTATTTTACCCTTACAATCACCCCCTTTGTTGAGCCTTTCTGGTCAAATAACATGACAAGTGTTGCCAAGAAAGTGACACAACCAAGATTCTTCAAAACTACAAGTGTTAGCAAAACTCCTCCATAATATATCAACTAGAAGAAAAATAAGGAGGAATTGAAGATCAGATTTCCAAACATGCAATGTCTCAAGGCAGATGAACAGGAACAGAAATCCACAAAGCAAAACTTATTACAGACCAAGAAGTAGTAAATTTTAGACAGAATAGATCAGATTACAACAGAAAAATCAAAGATCACACAACATTCTCTCTTGGATCACCGCTCTTCGCTTGGTTGAAGCGTGAATAGAACGAGAACTGTGTTCGATGATGGAGGCAGTGTAGTGCCAGCATCTTTAGTAACAGTAACACTTGGAGCATCATCCCCTATTTGCCCAGAATGCAAAGTAAGCCAAGATGTGTACTGAGCAGCTGTGTGTTGAAGAAGTTCCAGTTGAGAAGAAAGGAGGGCAATCTGGGAGTTGACCATAGCAAGTTGAGCAGAAATAAAGGACACTGAAATTGGAGCACATGGTCCAGCTGAAGCATGCAGAGATGGAGTAGCAGATGCAGCTGTAATGGATGCAACATTGGGTATAACAGGAACAGCAGGCTGAGTGGATGAAGGACCAGGAACAGAGGCAGAAGATTCAGATGGGACTGGTGGATAAGGATAAACTAAAGGTAAATTGATAACCCTGTCCCCTTTGAGAAGTTTTACAGATATATGTAGGGGCTCTAGAATAGGAGTGAGTCTAGTACCAGCTGTAGGGCAAAAACCTTGGGAAACTAGCACTTTATAAATGAGGGAAGGGAAGATGAGAGACCTTTTATCTCCCTCTGATTCTTCCAGGGAGATGATCTTCCTAAAAGCAAAGTCTCCAAAATCAAAAGGTCTGCCAAACCCAACCTGATACAGAATCTTAGCATGTTCTTCAGTCAGAGTATTTGAATTGGTGGTGGGGGCCCAATTTGTACATCAAATCTTGTGCATAATGGCATATAAGGAAGAAAGTTTGGATGTACTAATGTTAGACCCCTTCCCAGGCCATTTACTCACTATACCACCAATAAGTTCTACTGCACAAATGTTTAAGTTAGACAACAAGGGAAGAGACCCAAGGACTGGAGTTCCATACAACTGATTGATAAGAGAGGAAAAAAAATTATACCATGTACCTCTAACAAAAACTTTTTCAAACCTAGGGTCAGAAGTAGAAGAGATCCTCTTTTCCAGATTTGCATAAAATTCAAAAATAGGTCCCTAAAGTAAGGAGAAGCAGAGGATAGGGTGCCTAAGAGACCCCTATCAGTAAAGAACTGGATCAAATTTTGCTCATGTAATTCAGCATTGGGGATCAGTCTTTCATCAACAATCTTTCTGGAAGTATTATATCGGAGGGAAGCAGCTTTAGAAAGAAAACGAGCAGAGAAAGGTTTACCAAAGGCAGCAGTAGAGGAAGCAGAGGGCAATGTAGCTTTGGATGTAGCTACATTGGTAGCTACATTGCTCATTGCAGCCCTTCGTCTGGTGAAACAGATGGAAGGTTTGGACTCTCTGAGCTGTCTTCAGGAGTGTCCTCTGTCAGAGTTATCGTCAAACTTTGATGAACTAGGGGTTTTTGCAGGAGAAGGAGGTGAAGATACAGGGTCCTATGATGAAGGTTGAGGAGGAGCATTCTTCATGTGAACCAAAAAATCTGCTAAGGTTCTCTGTTCGTCTGAAAAGCTTAAGTCAGTGTCATTGACTGAAGGAGAAGCAGAAATATCATTAGAAGAACCCTTGGCATTGGACGGGGAGTCAGGTTGGAAGACAACCCTTGGAGAGGGTATCGGGTAATCTTCATCACCCACATCAACTGGAGCAGGAATGGAGGTGGATGAGTCAATTTTAGGAGCAAGAGCTTGAGTGGCTGGAACAGACTCATTTACAGCTACAAAATCCTCATCGTCGGAGTCACTTTCAACGGGCACTGCCTCTTCAAATATGCCCGGAGTCACTTCGTATTTTTTGGCTCTAGCAACCTCTTCAGTACTAGGATTCTCGTAATTGCAAGGGATTCCTCTCAGTGGCTTTGACCTCCGAGAACTAGGGTTCCCAATTTGGGGCAACCCAAACAAATCAACAGGATTATCGACATCAATTACATTTCCCTTTTCTCCAGGAAGTATGATGGTTAGGGGCTCAGGAAGTGGTTGGGCTATGACTATAGCTGACTCAGGGTTTGTAGGCGAGGATAATGAGGGTGATGTAGTTTCAGGAGATGTAGCAATGAAAACTACATTCGCAGAGGTGTTTAGCTTCATGGAGTCAGTTGAAGAAGATGAAGCCATGAATGGATTTTAGGAAGAGATGTATGATGACGAGAAATTTCAGAGAGAGCAGTGGGTATCGACAACACAGATTTGGAAGGAGATGAGCTAGAATGAAGTAATTGGAGATAGTAAGCCGGCCACCTGAAATATAACTAAGACAACCACTAAATACATTAGCCGTTAGTACCATATGTTTAGGGAATAGGAGGGGCCGTTTGAGACACTTATAACCAGATTTTGATTTTTGAAGGTTAATCAAGTTTTGACCAAATCACATTCAAGAGAGATAGAAAATCTGATTTTGTCAAGAGAAATAGGTGGAGAGTTAAGAGAGTTTGAAAACAACCAATCTCAATTTTTGAATCTTTGAATTTCAAAAACTTATCAAGGATTTTGAACAAACACATCACTTAATTAACCATAATTGTATCAACACAAACTATCAATAGCAAGTATAACCTTGATCAGGAGCTCATAAAACCCTGCACAGATTTGGACAGCCACATAAATATCAACATGGAATACATGGGTAATTACTTTGCACTATATGGAGATAGGACAGAAAGGTCAATAGGCTGATAAGATCAACACAAAATATGTCCTAAGAATTATGCCTAACATATGCCAAGAATAGACTAGGCAAGAGAAACCCAATGCAGTCACACATATGTGATAGATGTCTAGATCATCTTAATGTAGTTCCCAATGTAGCTGCATTAGGAGATGCATTCGCCAAAATTGTGATTTTATGTACACTTTCTCATCTTTTGTTCACTATATCAGCACTCATCTCCCACAAATTCCATAGGTACTTTATTTCCCTAGGATAATAGCTCTACTTTGTTTCAAGCATATTCACAGCATGCCACTAGGAACCTTTCACACTATTTACCAAGGGAAGCCATTTTGCTTTTTGATCAACCCATGTAATCCGAGGATTCATAGTCCCAAAAAAAATGTGCCACAACCTTGTTCATACGTAGCCCTTTTCCGTTAGGTAGCTTTCACACTTTTTCTTTTAAGGGAATTCAATTTTCTCAAGATCAACCCATGAGAACCTAAGTTCCATAGTACCAAGATAAATTGTTACAACCCTAAATTTCAAAAGGTAGCTCTTTCTTTTGTGGGCTTAAGATTTTTCAACAGCAAAAATTTTGGGAGAGAGTGAGGAGAATCAGAACAATGAAATCACAACAGATTTTGAATGCAAATCCAGGACAGCAAACAAGAGAACAAAAACATAAGAGACGAAACTAGTGTGCCCCCCTAAAAACTTAATGCAAGATGCCTAATTTTTTTTAAATTGTGAGTGAAGGGTCACATGGCACACATACCGAGAAATTTCCTAAGATTTATAAATATCTCAAAATCTAGACTCTTAGTGAAAATATCAGTCAGTTGATTTTCTGTTCTTACATGTTCAATGCTAATAATTCCTTGTTCAACCAAGTCTCTAATAAAATGGTGTCTTATATCAATGTGCTTAGTTCTAGAGTGTTGAACATGATTTTTTTGCTATACTTATAGCACTGGTGTTGTCACAATACATGGTTAACACATTGTTGTGTAAGCCATAATCATTGATCATTTGGTTCATCCATAAAAGTTGTGTACACCCACTACCAGCAGCAATGTATTCAGATTCAGCTGTGGAGAAGGCAACACAATTTTGCATTTTGCTAAACCAATAGATCAAGTTGTTTCCCAAATAAAAGCAACCACCAGAAGTACTCCTCATGTCATCAACACTACCAGCCCAATCAGCATCACTAAAACCAACAACATTGGTATTAGTGTGTTTTGTGTACCACAAACCCATAGCACAAGTCTCACCAACGTATCTAATTATTCTTTTGGCAGCTTTCAAATGAGAGACTTTAGGGCTTGCTTGATATCTAGCACACAAACACACACTATACATGATGTTTGGACGGGTGGTAGTTAAATATAGCAGACTTCCTATCATGCTCCTATACAATGTATGGTCAACACTTTCTGATTTTTTTATCTTTGCAAAGTTTATTGGATGTACCCATAGGGTTTTTTTTTCTTTCTATTTTCCATTCTCAAGACTGAATTTCTTCACCAAGTTAAGAGCATACTTGGCTTGAGATATGAACATCCCTTTATGCAACTGTTTTATTTGAATCACTAAGAAGAAAGTCAATTCACCTACCATGCTCATCTCAAAGGTGGAAGTCATACATTTTACAAATTCTTTTTCCAAGGACTTGGAGGTGGACCCAAACACAATATCATCAACATAAATCTGTGCAATCAGAATGTGTTTATCTTGTTTTTTAATAAAAAGAGTTTTGTCCACCTCTCCCCTTTTAAACCCACTTCTTAAAAGATGGTCTGTAAGTCTCCTATACCAAGCTCTAAGAGCTTGTTTGAGTCTATACAAGGCATTTTTTTAATTTAAAAACATGATTGGGTTTATGGGGATCTTCTAAACCTTTTGGTTGTTCCACAAAAACTTCTTCTTCAAGAATATCATTTAAAAAAGCACTCTTCACATCCATTTGTTGAAGAGTAATATCAAGAAAACATGCAATGGTAAGAAGCAGACGTATGGACTCAATGCGGGCAATAGGAGCAAAGGTTTCATCAAAATCCACCCCCTCAACCTGTATGTACCCTTGAGCCACAAGTCTTGTTTTATTTCTTATTATTTCTCCCATTTCATTTGATTTGTTTTTGAAAATCCATTTTGTTCCAATAACATTCACAGAAGTGGGTCTAGGAACAAGATACCAAACATCATTCTTAGCAAATTGATCAAGCTCTTCTTGCATGGAAATGATCCAACTCTCATCTTTTAGGGCTTCATGCACATTCTTAGGTTCAATGGTAGACATAAAGCATGAGGCATGGCTTTCTTCATACTCAAGAGTAGACAAGCAAGCAAGTTTCCTATAGTCGACCTTACCTTTTCTTCTTGTTGACATCACATCATATACATTACCTATGACTTGTGAAGTGGGATGCACTTTCTGAATTCTACTAGGAATGTCATGGTCATGATCAATCAAGTTGGACTGAATCTCTCCTTGTTCAGGGCCTGTTTCGGCATCTGCAAAGTTCCTGACCAATGTAGCTTCCGATGTAGCTACATCCGGAACTACATTAGGAGCTACATTCTGAGTCACATCTCCTGAACTTCCAGGATTTGCAGGTTCTGTCTGTTTTGGAGCAGGTTCACTGGTTTCAGATGCATGTTCTGAAGATTGTGCTGATGAGTCGTGATCTCCAAAGTCAAGCAAACCTGAAACATCATCCTCAATGGTTTTGTGGCCAAGATCCGTTAGATCATCAAACACAATATTCATAGACTCCATGATAGTTTTTGTCCTAAGATTAAAGACTCTATATGCACGACTATTGGTGGAGTAACCCATGAAAACACACTTGTCACTTTTTGAGTCAAATTTAGAAAAATGATCTCCATCATTTAGGAGATAGCACACATACCAAAAAACATGAAAATATTTTAATGCTGGTTTCTTTCCTAGCAAGATTTCATAAGGTGTTATGGTGCTACCTGGTCTCAAAAAGACCCTATTTCCTATATGACAAGTTGTGTTCAATGCTTCAGCCCAAAATCTTTTTGCCAAATTCTTAAAGCTCAACATGATTCTAGCCATCTCTTGAAGTGTCCTATTTTTTCTTTCCGTCACTCCATTTTGTTGTGGAGTTTTGGGAGTAGAAAATTCATGGGATATGCCATTTAAGGCACAATAGCTAGAAAAGGAAGAATTGTCATATTCCGTGCCATGATCTGATCTAATTCTAGTAAGCTTTAGATCATACACGTTCATAACACGGGTGTATCATATTTTAAAAGCCTCAAAAGTCTCAGTTTTTTCCCTCAAGAAAACTACCCATGTGTATCTAGAAAAATCATCAACACAGACAAAGGTGTATTTTTTCTTCCCTAAACTTTCTACTTCAATAGGTCCCATGAGATCTGTGTGAATCATCTCAAGGCATCTAGATGTGGAGCACTGAGATATGAGAAGGTGAGAAGCCTTGGTTTGCTTACCTTTTTGACATGGTCCACATACCTTTGTGTAGTTCTTATCTAAACTTGGCAATCCTTTCACTGCATCATGCTTTACAAGCTCATGAAGTTTGCGAAAACTCATGTGTCCTAGCTTTTGATGCCATAGATATGTGATGTCAAGACTAACATTGTGACAGGTTTGAACAATATTGAACATATAGCAATTGTCAGATGATCTAGTACCTGTCAAAAGACATTTGTTAGACTGATCAAAGACTTCACAAGAATTTTTATCAAACCTCACCTGTAGGTCATCATCACACAACTGATTGATGCTAATGAGGTTGGTTTTAAGGCCTTCCACATGATAGACATTGGTGAGATTTGGAAGTCCATCTACATTCAAGGTTCCTTTGCCAATTATCTTACCTTTGGCTCCTCCTCCATAAGTCACAGATCTACCATTAACACTCACATAGTCCTTCAAATTCTCAATAGAACCTGTCATATGTCTAGAACAACCACTATCAAAGTACCATGAACCAACTATGTGAGACTTCAAAGATGTGAAAGTTACATTACATTGTTCATCATCAGACCATTTTGCACCGGGGCATATGTCAAATGGCTCACGGTATTTGGATTTACCCTTCTTGTCTGTTTCTGTGGGTGTACCTTCTGATGTAGCTTCGAATGCGACTTCCAATGTTGCTGCATTGGTTGTTGCATTCGATGCTGCATCTGATTTCTAACCAAAAAGGATTGCCTTACTTCTTCCTAATATACAACCTTTTTAAGAAAGCAGAATGGCTGAATATGCCCATGCTTGTGACAAAAAATGACACACAAAAAT
Source organism: Codonopsis lanceolata (assembly GCA_013146195.2). Lineage (NCBI taxonomy): Eukaryota > Viridiplantae > Streptophyta > Magnoliopsida > Asterales > Campanulaceae > Codonopsis > Codonopsis lanceolata. The sequence continues at coordinate 16,400,249 of CM028379.1, read as the reverse complement.
TTTCTTTCTTGATTTGGGTTTTTCAAAGAAATTTGAGTTTTGAAAATTATGTGTGGACTGTTTAGAATCAGAGGTACCTTCACCTTCTCTAACAAACATCTTTGGTATAAAACCAATTCCAGACTTATCTGTCTTACCAGATTTCAACATCTCATCCACTTTTTTGTTGACTTGAGTTCCACTTGGCCATGGTATCATTGGCTTGGATGAGCTCCTCTTTCAATTCTTCGATCTCCACATCTTTTTTGCTCAGCAAACTCTCCAGCCTTGTGATACACTCCTTTTGTTCTTCATTTGCCTTCTTTAGCAATTCATTTGCCTTTCCAAGCAATGTAACTTGATGAGCCCGTTTTTCCCAATCCTTGTACAGCTCTTTGTATCGTTCCAGCAAGTCTGACTTTGACTCTCCACCGCCTTTCAAGGATGTAAGAATTAAAGCAAAGAATGATCTTCCCCTGCTTTCTGCCCATTGCATCTTCGATAGCGATGTAGCTACATCCGGAGCTACATTGGACAAGGGACCTGCACAATCAGTTTTAGAGTCGTATACAGTTGTGAGAGTGATGAGATCTCCTGGATCTTCACCATCACTATCACTCAAAGTTGCTGAAAAGTTTAAACCCTTCTTCCTTAAGGTATTTGCACATTGGTTTGCATAATGACCATATCCTTGACACTCCCTACATTGAATGGAATCAATATTCTTCCCATTGTAAGAAGGTTTTGAAGCAAAAGGATTTGTGAAAGGTTTTTCTGGTGTTTGAAAAGAATTTTCCTTAGGAGCAAATTTACCAGAATCAGGCTTGAAAGTGTTTTTGGAGCTTGATGATGGAGTTCTATTTTGACTCTTGGCTTTCAATTTTTTTTAAAATTTAGTAGTCAAAAGAGCTATGGAATCTTCTCCAAAATCAGACTCATCAATATCCCTTTGTAAATCAAGTAAGTCAGAAGAGACATCAACAGCAGTAGGCATAGCAATGTTTTTCACAATAGGAGTAGAAGATGATGCCCCTTTGCCCTTTTGTTTGATTTGATCATTAAGGTTTAATTCAAAGTTTTGAAGGATACCAATCAATCTTTCAAAACCCATTTTGTCAATATCATGTGTTTCCTCTATAGCACATATTTTAACATTAAACCTTTCAGGCAGAGTTCGCATCATCTTACTAACAAGACGATCATTGGTGATAGGATCACCCAAAGCAAGAGTAGAGTTAGACATATCAAGAAGCCTACCATAATATGACATGATATCCTCAGATTCATTCATTCTTGTGTTTTCAAAATGTGTGGTGAGCAATCTTAATTTAGAGGCATGGACACTGGCAGGTCCTTCACACAGGGTTTGAAGGGCCTCCCATACATCTTTAGCAGACTCATAATTGGCTATAACCCTAAAGGTGTTAGCATCTAAGGCTTTGTATATGGCAGACAAGGCTTTAGAATTAAAGAAGCAAGATTCTATCTTCATTAGACCAATCAGATTCTTTAGTGATCTTAACATCACCATCAGTATCAGTTGTTTTAGGAGGACTCCAACCATTCAGAACAGCAAGCCACTCTCTTTCATCAATTGATTTGATGAAGATACGCATCTTGACTTTCCAAATAGAGTAATTTGCATTAGTCAAAGTTGGAGGATGAACAACATTCTCATATTGAGAATCCATCACAGCTACTACTAGAATCAACTCTTAGTGATGTTAGAAGGCTCTGATACCAATTGAAAGAACAAAATAGCTAGGATTCTCAAGAGTTGCCAATGCAGTTTCCAATGTAGCTTCTGATGTAGCTACAATAGAAGTCACAATGGAAAAAATAAAATTGAACAGCGGAAGACGAATTAATCAAACAGCAAATAGAAGCACAAAAGTTAACCAAACAATCTATAAGCCTATGCTTGTAGATCTAGTCTAATGGCCAAAAAGATTTCACTAAAAAGAATGAATTGTTTTACAAAAACTATGTGAAATCACCAACAAAAACACTCTCACAAGACACAAGTCTTGGAGAGCAAAAATCCCACAGAAAAACAAGTATAACAAACGTGGGAAGAAACAAACAGCTTCCTAAAATCAGCTAGGAAGACAAAACAACAACAGCTCTCAATGTAGCTTCCAATGTTGTAACATCCGAAGCTACAATCAGAATCTGCACAAAGTTTGGAATTGAACCAGCTTCAGGATCTGCTCTTTTCTGCTCTCAGATTTCTGAATTCTCTCTCACTGTCCGTGCCTTTTCCAGCTGTGGCCATGTCTCTTATATATAGGACGACGGAACCCTACAATAAAGAATCCAACTCCAAGAAGAACAAGGATTAGACTTTGGAAAGAAATATACTTACCATAATTCTCTGATTTCATTCCCTGACTCTAGAGACACAGTTAGTATAGGATCTTTGACTAGATTTAGTTTCCAAAATAGTTCCTAAACTTTAGGACCAAGAAAACCACAATCTAATTAAAGATTTTGTTTCCAAATTTACCAAATTTGTCCAATCATAGCTTACCAAGAAAGGGGAAACAAAAACTAAAATAGGTGATGCCTATTTTACCCTTACAGTTATGTATTGATACAATTTGATATTTAACTACAATTTTTTATCTTGTTGAAACTTAGGAAGTTTTACTTTGAATTAGAATACATGGCTACAACAAATGAGAGAAAAAGTTTGTTTTTTTGCACTTGGCCTTAAATTTTCATAAAGTTTCATACTTTGTAGTTGGCATAGTGGGGGGACCATGTGCTCCCTGCAATTGAATTGTAAATGATCGTTTGTCTTTGAATAAAGTATACAATGTTATACTTAGTTATTGACTTCAATATGGTAATTGGTTTATATCATGTGTCTTTGAAGAAAGTATACAATCTTGGAAGCTATTGGTTGATGTATGTGTGGCAATTGGTTTATATCATGTATGTAGTTATTTTCTTTGGTAATTAGTGTACATGTGTGTGGCATAGTGGGGGGACCATGTGCCAACTTTAATGTTTTATATATGTATGTTTTCTATAAGTATGGTCCCCATGTCCCTTTGTTGGACTTATACTTCATTTTAATATGCAGAGTGTTTTGTCTCCTCATGCTTAAAGTGTTTTGTCTCATTTTATAATACTTTTTTTGTTTTTTGTTTTGGTTGCATTCTGTGTTTTTCCAATTCGGGATCCAGACGTGTTTTCTATTAGCGTTCATCATGGAGGTGAGTTTATTTATCACCCTAACACTAGGTATTTGGGTGGTAAAGTAGAAACCATGAGAGGAGTAAATAAGAACAAAGTGTCAATGTCGGCCATAAATGATTTCTACAAGGGATTGAGGTATAATGAATATGCTAGCTACTTCTATAGCTATCCTGATGTCAATGTTGCAAAAATGTAGAGAGAAATTGAGGGAATATCAAAGGTTAATATGTCCAAGGATCAATAAGAAGTTGGACAAGTACAAAAATATAGAGAGAAATTGAGGGAATATCAAGGGTTTGTTCTTGTAGAGAGTGGCAGTTGTCAGGTATTCCTTGCCCACATGCTATAATTGCCATGAATCACAACCAACTTAATGCATTAGTCTTTCATGTTAGGAGAGGACCTGTGAGACCCCGAATCCTTATGTACTTGCTCAGATAAATTTACATTCATAATAACCATGTTTACAAGTTTACATGTGGCCACGACGTTCATAGTAGTTGTCGTCGTAAGTTTGATTCCCTGATTCGCGATTTTAGTTATTGTGTTGTCGTATTACTCGGTTAGTATTATTTTGATCCTAGGTTTGGCCCTGGATGACTAGGGGGACCTTGGGGATTAACTTGGTATTATTTTGGTTTGGTCGTGTTTAAGTTTGAACACGCTCGTGTTTCATTTTCGGTGTGACTTGTGTATTCGCCTCAGCCATGATAGGGCTGTAGTAATTTGACCATAGTTTTCTGTAGACAACTTAGAATTGAGATCCGTTTGATGTGTTAGAAACTAGACTTCAAGATATTTCTAACCATACCTCTTGCGTGATTTTGGGAGTTGTATTTCAGTACATGCACATTTTTAAACTTGACTAAATCAGTTATTCTCGGTATTTCCAGAAATTTAAGTATTACCTTGTTTATTGGATTTACTTGGAGACTCTTAATGAATTCACTAAACCGGACTTGAGACCTTAATTAGACCTTAATTAGAGTGGATTAAGCCTAAGTTAAATTTTTAGCACTAAGTCCTCAATTAGGGACTTAATCTCACTTAAAAATTGATCTATAAGGGCTTGACACTTGTTTTCCACTCACTCCCTAACCTTTGTGACTTGAAATATCTGATTTCTTCCACTCCTTACACCTCCTACCACTCCTCATATTCAGCCATGGTTAGAGAACTCAAGTGTGGGAGATTCTTGGTGAGATTAGTGTGTATTTCTTGATTTCCCGGAGATCCGGCCACCCAATTTTGGATTCGAGACCACCCAGTCGTAGCTATCGACGAGGAGACTACTAATACTTGGTTTGTTTTATCATCCATTCTTTTGATCTAGACTGAAGGTACATTACTAATTCTCAGAATTTTGTAGACTACATTGTTTGTCATGCTAGTCTTCATTAAACTTGCTTAGATCATGCTAAGGAAGAGTTTTATCAAATTTATAAAATGTTTTGATGCTTCTATGAAATCTAGAAAAATTTTCATGGATCTTGACTTGATGATTTTGGTCTTGGGTTTAGTTTGAAATATGTTTAGGCTTTGATTTGGAATCATTGTTGTTCATGAACTTGTTGGAAAACAAACAATACAAATTCAATCTCTGTTTTGGGCAAATTTTGGGAAGTTACTGGTACTAATCTACTAAAGAGAATTTTCTAAAAATGTAGTATGTTATACCTATACATGTTAGGTAACTCTCTGTAAAGTTTCATAAATTTTCGAGTTAAGGAAGTATTTTTCATCAGTCACAAATCGTGGCTGTTCCAGTAAGCTGTTACCAGAAAGTCAATCTGTTAACGTGATATTGAGGTGACCATATTTCGAGGAATACATGTCTGAATTGAGTAGTTTAAAATTCTAAGTTGTATTTTGGAGAGTCTAGTTTCTGGAAATTTAATATTTATGATATTCGTATTTATGAGTAATATTTGGTGAATTTTCTATGATAGACACTCAGCGTAAGTCATAGCAGAGAATCAGATTTATGTCATAAACTTGAGAGGACCATGACTTGATGAATACAAGTCCAATTGGAGTATTTTAAAATGGTAAACTCTAGATAAAAGAGTCTAGTTTCTGGAAATGTAAAATATGTGTCATTTGGATCAACGGAGAATTTTTGGTGAATTTTGTACGATAGTCATGCTGAATAAGTCATAACAGAAAACCAGATTTTTAACATGACTTGAGGTGACTATTTCTTGACGAATACAAGTCCAAATAGAGTAATTTAAAGTTCTAAATTATATTTAAAAGAGTCTAGTTTCTGAATATATAAAATTCATGAAATTTGGAGTTGTGAGGAATTAATGGTCGAATTTATAAGTTGACTGGGCAGAACAATCATAACCGAAAAACAGATTATTAGCTTGATCTTGATATGATCATAGATTGATGAATACAAGTCCGAATGAAGTGATTTAAAAGGCTAAGTTATAGTTTAAATAGTCTAATTTCTGAATAAGTAAGATTTAGTATATTTTGTCTTGAGAGGAATTTTTAATACAATTAGAAAGATTGCTGCGCCGAGTGATTTGTAATATTTGAACTTGTTAAGGATTGATTCTCCATACTTGATGAATATGACTTATAAAGCATATAGTGTTTCTTGCCTTCAAGCATGTTCTACTATTGTGTTGTTAACTTGCAATGAAATTTGGATTCCACTAATAGGTGGGATTATGAACTTGAATTGAACTAGGGCTTGATTTGATATTAATCAACTTAGGCTTTTATCTTCTACTTGACTTATTTATACGTGAACTAGGGTTCCTAAATGGAACGAGAACCTAGCTATGCCTTAAACAAGAACATAGAAGGGCTAGAAATGCATATAGCATTTATACCCTATTTGGTTGGAATTGTAGTAAAGACTCAACAGAGTCGAGCTTAAGGAACAATTGAACCTTATGGGGATCGTGGTGAGATCATATGTTAACTAGATTCCATTTTACTAGATTACTAGTATTTGGAACTTGAATTGATTAGTGTGGACAACTTGACACTTGTGCTTTCGAAACTCAAATGAGCTTCAAACGTGATTTAAATGATTATTACAATTATGTGCATAATCATGAATATGTAGTCGAGTAATTCACCTACTTGACATTGGACGAGGTGTTCGTTCCTTATTTGGTTTCATGGAAAGTAAACATCTACTTGTGCATTGCATATAAGTCCAGCTGGCATTATTTGAGTTTATACGTTGATGGTAGGATGATGCATTGTCTTCACGAATTATAGGATTCATGATTTCTATGTATCACCGTACCGGAGATAGTTCACAAACCCTCCACTGTTGGCAACAGTGGGGAAGTTAGCCTATTGTCGTAACCAATATAGCGCATGGATTATGCTAATTCGACTGAGGGGTGTCCTCGGTACATCGATGTATCAATCACGTACATCGTAGCCACGAAACAGTTTAACGGTTGTTATTGCAAGAGCAACACAACGACATTGATTCGATATCTTCTCTATCCCTTATGTGGCTTACTATGGGCACTTATGTGATAACAAAGTGTTAGTTGAACATGAGATCTAATTGACCGTGTTTATCTTGATTGTGTATTATTAAACTACTTGAGGTGTATATCTGTAAGTAAACATACTTATACATTATGATTCTATGAACGATTTGATATGTATATATTTAGATATACATACTTTTACTTGATGATTCTATGAAAGGCTTGATGTGTATATATATAAATATGCACACTTATACTTAATGATTCTATGAACAGTTTGATTAGTATATAATTATATATACTTGCATATGATGTTTTCATGAGAACTATGTTCTAATTCATTTGATTTGTGTTTGAACATGAAATTACACTCTGGTTCATTTGGACGGTTTAGTAAGTAAGAAGAAATGGTCATTTTATGGAGTATCTAAACGATACGACGCCTCTTCACGGTTTTTTCTGTCATTTGTAAAATGACACCATGATTATTTTTATGTTACATAATTTTATGTTACATATCTCTTGCAGTAGCGTACTAGGTCATTATGACTCATTTCGTACTTTGTTTTCTAGTTGCAGTAAATTGGTAGCCGCATTGAGGTCGAGTAGATCGTGACTGTAACAGAGCGCAGCTGATCGATAGATCGAGATTAGATCGTGTGGTTCATGCTAGTAGCAGCAGACATCCCCGAGTAGTAGCTTGTGGAGTCCTATTTCTTTTTAGCATCGTCACATGTATATTGTACTTTACCATTCTTGTGAGATCGGTCTTGTAAAGTTATCTAGACTTTACGGTCTGGTAGATACTTGGATATTTGTATTGGTTCTTTCTTGTTCGTGGTTTTAGTATTTATTTCAGTTGTCTCCCAGGCATGCAGTAGCTTTGGGGCTTTTCTTTATTCTAAATTGTTATAGTTGTTGGTAAACCCCGGTATGCTTTAGCCGTGGGTAATTGTTATCAGGTTGGTTCTTTGTTGAAACGCCGGCCTGGAGTGTCAATGGTTTGTTCAGCGTCTGCAATGTTGCAGCACGCGAGTTTTGTTTTTTTTCCCTTTTGAGAGATAATGTCTCTCTTGGTTTCTTTGGATTTGGTTTCGAGCTTCATAGCTCGGGATTTCTTTTCCTTATTGCTTCTGCTAATTTTATTTTTTGAAATCCCGTATTTTAGTACGACTTTATGTTCATGTTTAGAGCTTGTTAGCTCGACTGTTCGACTCGCACTACTATTTAACATGTGCTTGTCATCTTCTTATGTTAGTTTCAGCGGCATGACCTTGGGATTTCGTGTTGGAATCCGGGTCGGGTCGTGACAGGACCATTAGTGTTTGATACTTCTTTAACACAAGACTCTACCATGCAAGCTCATGTAAGTGTTATTATACTTTTAACACCACAATTTCTTGAATTACTTTCATTTACTAATGTCATTATCATATTCAGGGACCGGGGCAGAGGATGGCAATGCTAGAGATGCCCTATGCTACAACAACTATTGGTGGTATTTCAATTCCTACTACAAGCAATAGTTGGATAGGGAATAGATCTATTACTCCTAGAACTTTGAAAGCTGCAGTAAATTTAAAGGAAAAAAAAAGGTGACCATTAGGGTGAACAAGTGTAGGGGAAACAAATGTAGTGTTTGGAGTTGGTGAAGTATAATATGTAATTTTGAAACAATGTCTTTGGTAGTTAGTTAAACATGTAGCTCTTTTGCATAGAGGCTAGTATATGTTTTTTTGCAAATGTGGTTGCATAGGTTGGTTAATCTTTTGCATAGTTAGTTGGATAGTTAGTTGAACATGTAGCTTTTTTGCACAGAGGCTGGTATATATTGAACATGTAGTTCTTTTGTAATGGTATATCTTTTGGCCAGTTCAAAATGACCAAATTGATACACTGGTTTTGTAAAGTATGGACATGGTATTAGTTAGTTGAATGATATATCTTTTGGCCAGTTCAAAATGACCAAATTACAATGATTATGTAAAGTATGGACATGGTATTTAGTGTGTTGAATGGTAACAATGTATCTTTTGTAAAGTTTAATTTCACCAAGTTGCTACAATGGTGAACTAAGTTAAATTTCACCAATTTCACCGAGGCCAAACCTAAAACAATCAAACAACCAATCAATTGTGGAACAAAACAACCAAACCAATTGTGGAATAATTCAACCAAACCAATTGTGGAACAAATCAACCAAATGAATTGTGGAACAAAACAACCAAACAAGTTATAAAAAAAAAAAACAGTAAAACAAAGCACACAAATTGGTAGACCAAATTAGTATCTTACATTACCAAACCTAAAACAAGGTTTAACATTGTTATAGACATAAACAAAAATACATGACCAAACTGGTGTATACTTTACACAACAACAAGAAGGAGCAACAACAACATCAGGATAAGAAAAAAAAAACAACCATATAGTAGAAAGATAAATTTTTTTCTCCCTATTGTGCTTGATTTTCAGCTGCATTATCTTTTTTTTTTTGTTGATTGATTGACCGTAGAAGACCTAAAATTACAACAGAAGATCTAGGGCACATGGGGGGATCATGCCAAGAAAAGTAACGACACCCTTTATCCTGTAAATAATTTAAATCAACAAAAAGAAGGTGGGTTATCAATCAACGAACCATAACCTAGAAACTTAATTTGGAAATATGAACAAACACTTACAGTAGAATTGTTTCAGCAGCCAAAAAACCTCCGCCCAGGGTTTGTTCCTGTCCATGATGTTGTCAGCACGCTGGTTTGACCACAATAACAAGTGGCGTCCGTCATGGCCGTCGATGGTTGCTGCTTATGAAGGAGGGAGGAAGGAAGACGATGGATACGACCGCTATTCAAAGGAAGAAAGATGATGAAATCAACTGGCCCCCTCTAATTGTTCGCTTATTTATACAGAGTGAGCAAAGACTAAAATGACCATCACATGAAGGGGCACATGCAAACTAACGTTCGAGGTTCGTCTTAGGGGATTATGTGGGACAAAATAGAGCATTGGGTGTACTTTAGACACTTTTTCGAATTTGGAGGGCTAAATGAATATTGGTGCATACTTTGGGGGGTAAAACATATTTTCGTCTAATATGTTCCGCGAGATCGAGAGTAAACACATATGGTTAGAGTACTCTCTCACTCAGACAGTCTGACGTTAGTCCCATAAACTAAATCTCCATTACGGGCGGAGATTAGTGGGTTAGTTGGAACTTCATTCGTTTGAAAAAGAAAACATAAAACAATTTCAATGGACAATTTCTTAACATACTGGACAGAACGACGACATTGAAATTGTGTAATGAGGCTACAGTACAATTGACTATTGGGGCAATTTTCCCACATGATTAAGAATACATTTGTTTACAGCCACTTTTAGGCCTCACGGCGTTCTCTCCGTCTCCGGTACTGTTTGCCTCTAGTTATTCCGATGCCAGAAGTGAGGTTTCCGCTCAGAAAATGCTGGCAGTCGTTCATACACAATGGAAGCAGTTGTTATTAGAATCCCTGCAGTTAGAGCCCATATCACGTATTTCTTGTTCTCTGCTTCATAATCAAAGAAATGAAGCAGATATTTGTTTCCTTCCCATTCTCTCTCTTCTGCACTTCGATTTTCATCCTGAATCCATCACTCATCAGCATAGGGTGTAAGTCGTGAAGCTAATTGACACAGATCATGTTTGGTTAACTTGAAATTGAAGTTGAAGAGGCTTACCTTGAGAAACATTTCTAGGGGAACATCAAATATTGCCTCCACTTCTGCGGCATTTAGAGCAGGATGAAATGCTCTCTTGTTAGCTAGTATGCCAATCACAGGAACTACAGTTATACCACGCTGCATCACAAGTGGTAAATAGTGGCACGTTACCCACACGAGATGACAACTGGAAACATTTATAGCATGATCTTGAGCAATAATAAGATGGTCGCAACATAATGATTTTCTGCTCTTGATATGAAAATATACACACATTTCAATGAACTAACGAATGAATACGCCCATAAAATGTCAAATGCAGCATAAGACAACCAACATGAACAGTTGTCTCTCATCTTACCTATAACTCTTAATAAATTGTCTTCGTTGGCCCTTTCTACCATATTTATCATCGCTCAATTCAGCAAAGATGAACGAAAACAAAGTCTTTCAAATAGAATTAGGGTGCTAGCAGATGTATTAGTTTTTAAGTTTCAATAGAGCTAAAGTAAGTATTATAAACTTATTTTTCTTACGAAGAAAAGCCAAGCTAAGGTCGCTTGTGTGACATGGATGCTCAAGTCGCCGGTTTGAACTATTATGGACAGTCTCTCTGCTCGAAAAGGTGAGACTTGGTGCATTAGACGCTTCATAAACCTTACACTGACTAAAGCCTCTTGCTTCGAGCATCCTCTTTTACACAAAATAGTTTGTTTTTAAGAAATATAAAAAGAAAAGAAAAGCTATGGTGGGCACTTGAACTCGGGGCCAATGGCAGCCTAACGAGGACATTCACATATGCCCATCCGAGGCATAGGCTGATTTGCCGATAGTGAATTCGTGCTCCTTATAGCCCATCGCCCAATTCAACACCCAATGACACTGTACCTTATTTACACAAACATAATGTAAATGACTCAAACTACACAAATTCAACACCCAATGACACTGTACCTTATTTACAAAGGGATCAAGAACAGCAACAACATCCACAAGTGAAGGATCCAAACCAATCTCCTCCCTAGCCTCCCTCAATGCTGTCTGGATGTCATTGGCATCACCTTCTTCCTTCTTCCCTCCAGGCAACGCAACTTCCCCTGCAACCCAAGAGGAAAATGACAATTCCCATTCAATTTCTTACAGGCATTTCATCAAACATAATGTAGAACCAGAAGTATGAAATAAACTGCCCAAAATTAGAGATTTCTGACCAGAGTGGGAGGACAGTGTTGAGGATCGTTTAGTGAGAATTACACGTAGATCTCCTTGTTCGCCTTGGTAGATACAGATCAGAACTGCAGCTCTATTTTTGGGATTTTCTGATTTCTCAATATGGTTTGTAGTCACTGTTAAAGATTCTGAATTCGAACACGATTGAGGATTGAAGAGACGAAGCCGTTGGGCTAAGTCAATCAGTTCCTTGGATTCTGTATTGGGTGAACCCATAAATTAAAGGCTTCAAAACACAGATTGATTGGATCCGAACCCTCAATTTGGCAAACTATAGAGAAACCAAACCCTCAATTTCGCCACCTCAAATAAGAAGTTCCTCTCCGGAGTTGTTGATGGAGTCGAGTTGGCATGAGCATTATTAATTTGTTGGTTGATTAGTTGGTTGCGATCCTCCTATGACTCAACAATTGGCCGTATCCGTTCCTCGCAAAAGTTTCAAAGTCAATTTTTTATATATTTCATCATATTTATCTCCATTAATTTATTATTTTTTAAAGAAAATAGCTAAAAACTTGAAGAAATCATATAAAAAATTTCTAATATCCAAATAAAACAAACAAAGTCTCTATTTATAGGTAAAAATATATATTTCAATTCAGGAACACACATTTAAAAAAATAATTTTTTTGGCCAAAAATTAACCAAAAAAAAACAAGATGAAATTTTTTTTTTGGAACCACTAACAAGCTGCCATGTGGAAAGGGGGGGGGGGGAACGGAAAGGGGAGTGCAGGAGGTATCGTGGCTGTCAGCAACAAGCCTTTTATTTATTTATTTTTTTTTAAATTGACCTTTCAAACGTTGTTGTTTTGTACTTTTAAAGGTCAAAACGGTGTAGTTTAATGATTTAGCCGGTTGGTTTGATTTTATTTTTTTTGATTTGATTTTTATTTGTAGCCTATATAGATTTGAATCAAACCAAATCAAATAAAAATTCGATTAGATACATTTTAAATTCACCGTTGTTAGCTAAAATTTGATTTAATTAAGTGTTTGATCCTCCGTTGTTTCCGCTCTTATATATATTACTCCCTTCGTTCTACGCAAAAAGTCCATATTTGAAAAGTCAAATTATTAAGGGATATATTAATGTCATTCAAATTAATCATAATTACAAAAATAATTAAGTACAAACAATATAGTTACAACGTAAGTCGAAAGTAAATATAAAATGTTTTAGAAATTGTGACATAATTTTTAAAGTAGATTCTTATGATGACTGGGCTTGTATTTAGCTTCGGATGAAGATATTAACAAAAAAGGATTTAGCTTTCTTCTTTTCTATTTTGTTTATGGAACAAATTTTTATTGGTTTTCTTTCTTAAAAAACAAAAACAATATTTACGTTACTTTGAATGTGGACATTTTTTAAATTATTTGATTTGCATTTTTTATTTTTTGAAATTTTGTATACTCAATACTTTATTTTAAATAGAAATTAAAAAAAAAGAAAAAAAACGGGAACAGTTATTATAAATGTTGTTAGTATGTCTTTTCTTTTAAATTAATAAATAAAAAAAATGTCAAGATAATGTTAAAACACTATTGCACTCCTCCCTGTACCCAAAAAGGGGAAACTCTCCCCCCGAGAGCCCCCACACCCCAGCCCCATGAGAATGTGAGAGGGAAAATCACGGTAACTCAGCGATTAAGTAGCTAGGAGGACCAGGTCTGCCAAGACTCTGAGCCACCCCCACAAGAGGATGAAACCCCCACACTGCGGTTGCTAGGACTCGATCCTTGGTCCTGTACCCAAATCTACTAGCTCTTAACCAACTGAGCTAAACCCGTGAGGGCGTATTGCACTCCTCCCTGTATAGCTTTTGCATGGATAACACAGACAAGTTCTCTTAAAAAATGACAAAACTTTAAAAAGATGGTTTTATAGATATTTTATATAAGACATATCTTCCCAACCTAACATATTATGTGTTGATGAGGTGAACAATGATAGAATGGGGATACATCTTACGAATTAGAATCCGTAAAACGGACCTACTCCCAAAAAAAAAAATTAACATAATTTTCTTTCAACAAGAGTAGATTTCATATAAGACCGTTTTACGGATTATAATTCATAAGATGGAACCCCACTATCGCATAACCCAACCTATCAACACACGGTGAGTTGGGTCAAAAGGAACCGTCTTACATAAAATACTTGTAAGACAGTCTTACTTAAGTTTTTGCCTTTCCACAATATATTACAATATCAAATTGGTCTACGAAACAGCTTGAATATTTTAGTTTAAACTAAAATATTTCCACACAAAAAAAAACATAAATGAACAAAGATTTCACTTATATCTGGTACCGAACAAATTGTTTAAGCACAGAATATTTCTTCTCCAATAATTTGAAGGCACAACAATGTCAATTCATCTATGAGGCTGAAAGTGGGGAAAGCTTTCCGAGCTTTGGAAGAGATCCTACAATAACAACTGAGCAGCAGTTTCAGAGCAATGTCCCGAGTAGTAAAAGCCAAATGAAAAAAATGAGGGGAAATGAAGACGGCATAAAAAGGACTGACCAGAGGGAACCTGGGGTGCAAGCTGTTCTAACAATCTTCTTACTCTGGATGTCTTTCCCTCGCTCTATGTCAGCTGCACCCTCATAGGCTTCAAGTCTTCTACATTCTTGGTCAGTTACTTCTTCTAGGGTCATCGAGTCTTGAAATAGGACGATACTGTCAATTCAACGGAGCATGGGTTGGCATGGAATTTATTGTCCAGAAAATGATCTCATGGATTACAACCTAAACAGATTTAATTTTGTTCAAGGCATTATATTATCTTTGTTAATGTGTCTAGGAACCTTGAATTTAGGATTCTGCTCAAGGAAAGCTGGGGGTCTTTGGTAGACAACTGATGCCGCTCGAATCAAAATCCCAGCAGTTAGACCCCAGATCACATACTTCTTACCATCCGTTTCATAGTCAAAGAAATGGATCAGAAACTTGTCTCCCATCCACTCTCTCTCTTCTGATCTCCGATTTTCACCCTGATTCCATGAGATTTTAACATTTACATCTCAAAAGAGGAGAAAACATTTATTTAGGAAAAAATAACTGGAGAATATTGGGAGAGGCAAAGAAAAATACCTTGAGAAACATTGCCAACGGAGCATCAAACACCGCTTCCACTTCAGCAACATTAGGAGTTGCCGTGAATGCTTTTCTATCAGAAAGTATGCCAATGACAGGGACTACTCTGAGGAGGTGCTGCACAGAAAATTAAAATTACAGGGATAAATTAATAACAAAACCAGGATGTATACATTGTACTAAAGCCTAGTCTAACAAAATAATGCTCTCAGTTACGGCATACTAAAGCATTATCATCAAAAAGATGAAGCGGCTAAGTGTTCCATTGCACAACCAAATGTTGTTCCATGTCAGAATACAGAAAACGAGCACGTAAGGTTTAACGTACTCCCTCCGTTCAACTCAAAGAGTCCACATTTGAAAAGTCTAATATTTAAGAGTTATATTAGTATCATTAGACTTGGTCATAATTGCAAAAATGCTTGAACATACCCAATATGCTTATAGCATGTGGAGGGGAAAATTGAAAGGTTATGGAGAATTGGAGATGGTAAGCATAAATTTTAAAAGTAGACTCTTTAAGTGAAACATCCCAAAATAGAATAGTGGATTCTTTGCATGGAATGGAGGGAGTAGCAACCAACATGGTTCAGTCTCAGTTCTGGCCCAGTTTAGGTAGAGTCAATTAGAAACTTTTCTCAAGTTCTGTGAACTTATGCCAAGACAAAAAAAAAACATATTTTACATAACCGCCAAAACCAATACCAATAAAGGCATCATGTTAAAGATTTGCTGCTGAAAATGTGGACAAAACTGCTAACATTGTAGCAAACACATGGCATCCATACAACTAGAATATGTGCACAAACGGAAGTCAGCCAGCTGTGTAGCAAGACTCTTCATGCAGGGATAGAGCCACATGCAAACGATGGGTGGGACAGATCCCCCTTTTAGTTTTAAAAAGAGTTTATGTACTAATATACTCTTGTAAAATTTTAGAAAAACATACATTTAGTACAAAAACTTAAAAAAAAAATCATTTAGCCCCTCTTTATTTTATAAAAAATTCCCAACAATTTATAATTGTAATTGATGCAAAAACTTAAATATTAGCTTGTAGTTTTTACATCCGACATAATCTTGCCTCCATTTCCACCAAATCCTGCCTTCAACTGCAATACCCATGTCAACACAGCATGTCGTGGACATGGGTGTAAAATAGGATTATGACTCTTCAAAGAATACCTCAAACACAACAGCTCACGAGGTTCAGTCAAGTTCTTAGAAGAATTTCATGTTCACCTATTCATTTATTCACTAGTTCTATATCACTTGTGATGTGAATCCGGGTTCGGATTCGAGCCAAGATCGATTCGAAGATTAACGGACCCTTGTAGACGAACAAAGAACGCGGAATGAAAAGGATAAGGAGTCTCCCTCGACCCGCTAGTCGCGATTGACTAGGAACCTAGGGGTGCGGTAGAGAACCTTCGACACGATTGCCGGAGATCCACGACCACGGAACGCCACAATCTTCCGACTCGTGAAGATTGATAAGTTCAAGGTGGTTTCTAATCCAAGAAACTCAAATACTCTCACCAACTCAATTGTGGAGAAACACAAGTGTATAAGAACACTTAAACAAAGCTTATGCTTTAATATATCAACCAAGTTATCTTTTACAATGAGTTTAGAGCTGCCTTTTATAGGCTTTAAAATGCAACAATTATTAAGGGATGAATCAAGTCTCAAAGCCGGTCCAACTTCGGAGAAGAAAACAAGAAGACTGTCCAACTTTCAGGACCGTCCAACTTTCAGGACTGCCCAACTTCAGACTGTCCAACTTCAGGATTGCAAGGGACAGATTCTTCAGTTGCTGATTTCTTGAGAATTGTTTTGATTCCAAGCCTTTTGCTGCGACCAAAAGGTCTTCTAGCTTCCCAAACATGACACTTGAGCCCCTCCATTTGTAGAGTGCCAATCTTTGGCCCTAGGATCACATCATTCCCTTCTTCTTGAAAATGATTCGTCCTCGAATCTATATGTGCAACCTGATGATCTGCACTTGAGGCGAGGTCCATCCAGTCCGCCCATTGAGTTGAGAAGAAGTGATTGTTGATAAGCCGCTTGATGAACCAATGTAAACTTGGAATTGGAACGTCGAAGTCAAATGGGTCTTCATATGCATGCATCATCTTCAACTCTTCTCGAACCACATTTAACTTTCTTTCATTCTCCTCTCTCTACCCTTCCTCGCCCAAATTCTTTTTTTCTCCTCTCTTTCAATCAAAACACTCTCTTGTATTTCTCTCACTTTTTCAATATATTCTCTCTCTTGTTTTTCTCTTTCTTTTTCTTTTCTCTCGTTTTCTTCTTTCTTTTTCTTCTCTTTCTCTCTCTTGTTTCTCTCTCTCCCTGTCTTTTGTTTCTCTCTCTTGTTTTTCCCTCTCCTTTTCTATTCTCTCTTTTTCAATCTCTTCTTTTTCTTGGTCAATTTTCTCTCTTTCAAGGAAACTTTTGTTGGTGATGACATCATACATAGATTGATTTTCATATTTACATGGACGACCTAGTAAAAGATGCCAACCTTGCATTGGTATAACATCACACAAAACATGATCTTCGTACTTCCCAATGCTAAATGTTACACACACTTGTTTATCCACCTTAACCACACCATGACAATCGAGCAATTGCAAGCTATAAGGGTGCTTACGTCTAACAATGGGAAGTCCCAATTCTTCAACCAATAGAGTGCTAACAACATTAACACCGCAATCACTATTTATAATCATACTAAACACCTTATCTTGCACACAACATCTAGTACGACATATATTTTGAAATACCTTTGTTTTCCCCTTGCCTCGCACACTTAAAACACTCAACAATTCAGCTTGCATATCTGTCTCCATTTGGTAGTTTAATTACCGTTTAGAATTGGATGACATGGAAGGAAGAAAATGGAAATATGTCTATTTGGGTGTTCGAGTAGTTCCGTTTAGGCAAGCCTTATGGAGCTACTACTTATCTTAACGGAAGTATTCAAGGAAGGAAGAAAATGGAAATATCGTATAAATGGCTGGAAATATCGAAACAATTTTTTTGTTTTAATTTTATTTTGTAGATAGAAGAAGATATATAGATTTAGAAATGAAAAATAGAGAGGATGGATGAAGAAAAAGACTTAAAGAAGATAGGATTTATCAAGAACAATGAAATCAAGAAATCAATATCAATTTCCAAATTTTTTTGTAGGACAAGAATAACAAGAACAATTTCCAAATTTTTGTTTTTGTTTTTTTTTTCAATTTTTTTGAGATTTCGGAGAAGAAGAATTCAACGAAAAATAGAAAGATGAGTAGAACGAATTTGGGTTACCTCTTCGATTGGCTCTGATACCAATTGATGTGAATCCGGGTTCGGATTCGAGCCAAGATCGATTCGAAGATTAACGGACCCTTGTAGACGGACAAAGAACGCGGAATGAAAAGGATAAGGAGTCTCCCTTGACCCGCTAGTCGTGATTGACTAGGAATCTTGGGGTGCGGTAGAGAACCTTCGACGCGATTGCCGGAGACCCAACGCCACAATCTTCCGACTCGTGAAGATTGATAAGTTCAAGGTGGTTTCTAATCCAAGAAACTCAAATACTCTCACCAACTCAATTGTGGAGAAACACAAGTGTATAAGAACACTTAAACAAAGCTTATGCTTTAATATATCAACCAAGTTATCTTTTACAATGAGTTTAGAGCTGCCTTTTATAGGCTTTAAAATGCAACAATTATTAAGGGATGAATCAAGTCTCAAAGCCGGTCCAACTTCGGAGAAGAAAACAAGAAGACTGTCCAACTTTCAGGACCGTCCAACTTTCAGGACCGTCCAACTTTCAGGACCGTCCAACTTGATCGGTCAACTTCGAGATTGCAAGGGACAGATTCTTCAGTTGCTGATTTCTTGAGAATTGTTTTGATTCCAAGCCTTTTGCTGCGACCAAAAGGTCTTCTAGCTTCCCAAACATGACACTTGAGCCCCTCCATTTGTAGAGTGCCAATCTTTGGCCCTAGGATCACATCATTATTGATGTAAATCCGGGTTCGGATTCGAGCCAAGATCGATTCGAAGATTAACGGACCCTTGTAGACGGACAAAGAACGCGGAATGAAAAGGATAGGGAGTCTCCCTCGACCCGCTAGTCGCGATTGACTAGGAACCTTGGGGTGCGGTAGAGAACCTTCGACGCGATTGCCGAAGACCCACGACCACGGAACGCCATAATCTTCCGACTCGTGAAGATTGATAAGTTCAAGGTGGTTTCTAATCCAAGAAACTCAAATACTCTCACAAACTCAATTGTGGAGAAATACAAGTGTATAAGAACACTTAAACAAAGCTTATGCTTTAATATATCAACCAAGTTATCTCTACAATGAGTTTAGATCTGCCTCTTATAGGCTTAAAATGCAACAATTACTAAGGGATGAATCAAGTCTCAAAGCCGGTCCAAATTCGGAGAAGAAAACAAGAAGACTGTCCAACTTTCAGGACTGTCCAACTTCAGGAACTCCAAGGGACAGATTCTTCAGTTGCTGATTTCTTGAGAATTGTTTGGATTCCAAGCCTTTTGTTGCGACAAAAAGTCCTCTAGCTTCCCAAACATGACACTTGAGCCCCTCCATTTGTAGAGTGCTAATCCTTGGCCCTAGGATCACATCATTCCCTTCTTCTTGAAAATGATTCGCCCTCGAATCTATACGTGCAACCTGATGATCTGCACTTGAAGCAAGATCCATCCAGTCGGCCCATTGAGTTGAGAAGAAGTGATTGTTGATAAGCCGCTTGATGAACCAATGTAAACTTGGAATTGGAACGTCGAAGTCAAATGGGTCTTCATATGCATGCATCATCTTCAACTCTTCTTGAACCACATTTAACTTTCTTTCATTCTCCTCTCTCTCTACCCTTCCTCGCTCAAATTCTTTTTTTCTCCTCTCTCTTTCAATCAAAACACTCTCTTGTATTTCTCTCACTTTTTCAATATATTCTCTCTCTTGTTTTTCTCTTTCTCTCTCTTTGTCTTTTGTTTCTCTCTCGTGTTTTTCCTTCTCTTTTTCTATTCTCTCTTTTTCAATCTCTTCTTTTTCTTGCTCATTTTTCTCTCTTTCAAGGAAACGTTTGTTGGTGACGACATCATACATAGCTCGATTTTCATATTTCCATGGACGACCTAGTAAAAGATGCCAACCTTGCATTGGTATAACATCACACAAAACATGATCTTCGTACTTCCCAATGCTAAATGTTACACACACTTGTTTATCCACCTTAATCACACCATGACAATCGAGCAATTGCAAGCTATAAGGGTGCTTACGTCTAACAATGGGAAGTCCCAATTCTTCAACCAATAGAGTGCTAACAACATTAACACCGCTATCACTATTTATAATCATACTAAACACCTTATCTTGCACACAACATCTAGTACGACATATATTTTGAAATACCTTTGTTTTCCCCTTGCCTCGCACACTTAAAACCCTCAACAATTCAGCTTGCATATCTGTCTCCATTTGGTAGTTTAATTACCGTTTAGAATTGGATGACAAGGAAGGAAGAAAATGGAAATATCGAATGGCTGCAACAATTTTTTTGTTTTAATTTTATTTTGTAGATAGAAGAAGATATATAGATTTAGAAATGAAAAATAGAGAGGATGGATGAAGAAAAAGACTTAAAGAAGATAGGATTTATCAAGAACAATGAAATCAAGAAATCAATATCAATTTCCAAATTTTTTTGTAGGACAAGAATAACAAGAACAATTTCCAAATTTTTGTTTTTGTTTTTTTTTTCAATTTTTGAGATTTCGAGAAGAAGAATTCAACGAAAAATAGAAAGATGAGTAGAACGAATTTGGGTTACCTCTTCGATTGGCTCTGATACCAATTGATGTGAATCCGGGTTCGGATTCGAGCCAAGATCGATTCGAAGATTAACGGACCCTTGTAGACGGACAAAGAACGCGGAATGAAAAGGATAGGGAGTCTCCCTCGACCCGCTAGTCGCGATTGACTAGGAACCTTGGGGTGCGGTAGAGAACCCGATTGCCGGAGACCCACGACCACGGACGCCACAATCTTCCGACTCGTGAAGATTGATAAGTTCAAGGTGGTTTCTAATCCAAGAAACTCAAATACTCTCACCAACTCAATTGTGGAGAAACACAAGTGTATAAGAACACTTAAACAAAGCTTATGCTTTAATATATCAACCAAGTTATCTTTTACAATGAGTTTAGAGCTGCCTTTTATAGGCTTTAAAATGCAACAATTATTAAGGGATGAATCAAGTCTCAAAGCCGGTCCAACTTCGGAGAAGAAAACAAGAAGAAACTTTTCAACTTTCAGGGATCCAACTTCGACAACTTCCAAGGGACGATTCTTCGTTGCTGATTTCTTGAGAATTGTTTTGATTCCAAGCCTTTCAAAAGGTCTTCTAGCTTCCCAAACATGACACTTGAGCCTCCATTAGAGTGCCAAAGGATCACATCATTATTGATGTAAATCCGGGTTCGATTCGAGCCAAGATCGATTCAAGATTAACGGACCCTTGTAGATGGACAAAGAACGCGGAATGAAAAGGATAGGGAGTCTCTCGACCGCTAGTCGCGATTGACTAGGAACCGTGCGGTAGAGAACCTTCGACGCGATTGCCGAGACCACGACCACCACGCCACAATCTTCCGACTCGTGAAGATTGATAAGTTCAAGGTGGTTTCTAATCCAAGAAACTCAATTACTCTCACAAACTCAATTGTGGAGAAACACAAGTGTATAAGAACACTTAAACAAAGCTTATGCTTTAATATATCAACCAAGTTATCTTACAATGAGTTTAGAGCTGCCTTTTATAAGCTTAAAATGCAACAATTACTAAGGGATGAATCAAGTCTCAAAGCCGGTCCAAATTCGGAGAAGAAAACAAGACTGTCCAACTTTCAGATCGGTCCAACTTCAGAACTCAAGGACAGATTCTTCGATTCTTGATTTCTTGAGAATTGTTTGGATTCCAAGCCTTTTGCTGCGACAAAAAGTCCTCTAGCTTCCCAAACATGACACTTGAGCCCCTCCATTTGTAGAGTGCTAATCCTTGGCCCTAGGATCACATCATTCCCTTCTTCTTGAAAATGATTCGTCCTCGAATCTATACGTGCAACCTGATGATCTGCACTTGAGGCAAGATCCATCCAGTCGGCCCATTGAGTTGAGAAGAAGTGATTGTTGATAAGCCGCTTGATGAACCAATGTAAACTTGGAATTGGAACGTTGAAGTCAAATGGGTCTTCATATGCATGCATCATCTTCAACTCTTCTTGAACCACATTTAACTTTCTTTCATTCTCCTCTCTCTCTACCCTTCCTCGCTCAAATTCTTTTTTTCTCCTCTCTCTTTCAATCAAAACACTCTCTTGTATTTCTCTCACTTTTTCAATATATTCTCTCTCTTGTTTTTCTCTTTCTCTCTCTTGCTTTTCTCTCTCTCTGTCTTTTGTTTCTCTCTCTTGTTTTTCCTTCTCTTTTTCTATTCTCTCTTTTTCAATCTCTTCTTTTTCTTGCTCAATTTTCTCTCTTTCAAGGAAACTTTTGTTGGTGACGACATCATACATAGCTCGATTTTCATATTTCCATGGACGACCTAGTAAAAGATGCCAACCTTGCATTGGTATAACATCACACAAAACATGATCTTCGTACTTCCCAATGCTAAATGTTACACACACTTGTTTATCCACCTTAATCACACCATGACAATCGAGCAATTGCAAGCTATAAGGGTGCTTACGTCTAACAATGGGAAGTCCCAATTCTTCAACCAATAGAGTGCTAACAACATTAACACCGCTATCACTATTTATAATCATACTAAACACCTTATCTTGCACACAACATCTAGTACGACATATATTTTGAAATACCTTTGTTTTCCCCTTGCCTCGCACACTTGAAACCCTCAACAATTCAGCTTGCATATCTGTTTCCATTTGGTAGTTCAATTACCGTTTTAGAATTGGATGACAAGGAAGGAAGAAAATGGAAATATCGAATGGCTGCAACAATTTTTTTGTTTTAATTTTATTTTGTAGATAGAAGAAGATATATAGATTTAGAAATGAAAAATAGAGAGGATAGATGAAGAAGAAGACTTAAAGAAGATAGGATTTATCAAGAACAATGAAATCAAGAACTCAATATCAATTTCCAAATTTTTTTGTAGGACAAGAATAACAAGAACAATTTCCAAAGTTTTTTTTTCAATTTTTTTGAGATTTTGAGAAGAAGAATTCAACGAAAAATAGAAAGACGAGTAGAACGAATTCGGGTTACCTCTTCGATTGGCTCTGATACCAATTGATGTGAATCCGGGTTCGGATTCGAGCCAAGATCGATTCGAAGATTAACGGACCCTTGTAGACGGACAAAGAACGCGGAATGAAAAGGATAGGAGTCTCCCGACCCGCTAGTCGTGATTGACTAGGAACCAGGGTGCGGTAGAGAACCTTCGACGCGATTGAGAGACCCACGAACGCCACAATCTTCCGACTCGTGAAGATTGATAAGTTCAAGGTGGTTTCTAATCCAAGAAACTCAAATACTCTCACAAACTCAATTGTGGAGAAACACAAGTGTATAAGAACACTTAAACAAAGCTTATGCTTTAATATATCAACCAAGTTATTTTACAATGAGTTTAGAGCTGCCTTTTATAGGCTTTAAAATGCAACAATTATTAAGGGATGAATCAAGTCTCAAAGCCGGTCCAACTTGAGAAGAAAACAAGAAGAATTCCAACTTTAGCCCAAAAAACTTTACAAGGAGATTC
Organism: Codonopsis lanceolata; assembly: GCA_013146195.2. Classification (NCBI taxonomy): domain Eukaryota; kingdom Viridiplantae; phylum Streptophyta; class Magnoliopsida; order Asterales; family Campanulaceae; genus Codonopsis; species Codonopsis lanceolata. The sequence goes on along the minus strand of CM028379.1, from coordinate 16,376,733 downwards.
TTCGAATTTCTTGAGAATTGTTTTGATTCCAAACCAAAAGGTCTTCTAGCTTCCCAAACATGACACTTTCCGCCAAAGATCACATCATTATTGATGTGAATCCGGTTCGGATTCGAGCCAAGATCGATTCAAGATTAACGGACCCTTGTAGACGGACAAAGAACGCGGAATGAAAAGGATAGGAGTCTCCTCGACCCGCTAGTCGCGATTGACTAGGAACCTTGGGGTGCGGTAGAGAACCTTCGACGCGATTGCCGGAGACCCACGACCACGGAACGCCACAATCTTCCGACTCGTGAAGATTGATAAGTTCAAGGTGGTTTCTAATCCAAGAAACTCAATTACTCTCACAAACTCAATTGTGGAGAAACACAAGTGTATAAGAACACTTAAACAAAGCTTATGCTTTAATATATCAACCAAGTTATCTTACAATGAGTTTAGAGCTGCCTTTTATAAGCTTAAAATGCAACAATTACTAAGGGATGAATCAAGTCTCAAAGCCGGTCCAAATTCGGAGAAGAAAACAAGACTGTCCAACTTTCAGACCCAACTTTCAGAACTCCAAGGGACGATTCTTCGCTTGATTTCTTGAGAATTGTTTGATTCCAAGCCTTTTGCTGCGACAAAAAGTCCTCTAGCTTCCCAAACATGACACTTGAGCCCCTCCATTTGTAGAGTGCTAATCCTTGGCCCTAGGATCACATCATTCCCTTCTTCTTGAAAATGATTCGTCCTCGAATCTATACGTGCAACCTGATGATCTGCACTTGAGGCAAGATCCATCCAGTCGGCCCATTGAGTTGAGAAGAAGTGATTGTTGATAAGCCGCTTGATGAACCAATGTAAACTTGGAATTGGAACGTTGAAGTCAAATGGGTCTTCATATGCATGCATCATCTTCAACTCTTCTTGAACCACATTTAACTTTCTTTCATTCTCCTCTCTCTCTACCCTTCCTCGCTCAAATTCTTTTTTTCTCTCTCTCTTTCAATCAAAACACTCTCTTGTATTTCTCTCACTTTTTCAATATATTCTCTCTCTTGTTTTTTCTCTTTCTCTCTCTCTTCTCTCTCTCTTCTTTGTTTCTCTCTCTTGTTTTTCCTCTCTTTTCTATTCTCTCTTTTTCAATCTCTTCTTTTTCTTGCTCAATTTTCTCTCTTTCAAGGAAACTTTTGTTGGTGACGACATCATACATAGCTCGATTTTCATATTTCCATGGACGACCTAGTAAAAGATGCCAACCTTGCATTGGTATAACATCACACAAAACATGATCTTCGTACTTCCCAATGCTAAATGTTACACACACTTGTTTATCCACCTTAACCACACCATGACAATCGAGCAATTGCAAGCTATAAGGGTGCTTACGTCTAACAATGGGAAGTCCCAATTCTTCAACCAATAGAGTGCTAACAACATTAACACCGCAATCACTATTTATAATCATACTAAACACCTTATCTTGCACACAACATCTAGTACGACATATATTTTGAAATACCTTTGTTTTCCCCTTGCCTCGCACACTTAAAACACTCAACAATTCAGCTTGCATATCTGTCTCCATTTGGTAGTTTAATTACCGTTTAGAATTGGATGACATGGAAGGAAGAAAATGGAAATATCGAATGGCTGCAACAATTTTTTTGTTTTAATTTTATTTTGTAGATAGAAGAAGATATATAGATTTAGAAATGAAAAATAGAGAGGATGGATGAAGAAAAAGACTTAAAGAAGATAGGATTTATCAAGAACAATGAAATCAAGAAATCAATATCAATTTCCAAATTTTTTTGTAGGACAAGAATAACAAGAACAATTTCCAAATTTTTGTTTTTGTTTTTTTTTTCAATTTTTTTGAGATTTCGGAGAAGAAGAATTCAACGAAAAATAGAAAGATGAGTAGAACGAATTTGGGTTACCTCTTCGATTGGCTCTGATACCAATTGATGTGAATCCGGGTTCGGATTCGAGCCAAGATCGATTCGAAGATTAACGGACCCTTGTAGACGGACAAAGAACGCGGAATGAAAAGGATAAGGAGTCTCCCTTGACCCGCTAGTCGTGATTGACTAGGAATCTTGGGGTGCGGTAGAGAACCTTCGACGCGATTGCCGGAGACCCACGACCACGGAACGCCACAATCTTCCGACTCGTGAAGATTGATAAGTTCAAGGTGGTTTCTAATCCAAGAAACTCAAATACTCTCACCAACTCAATTGTGGAGAAACACAAGTGTATAAGAACACTTAAACAAAGCTTATGCTTTAATATATCAACCAAGTTATCTTTTACAATGAGTTTAGAGCTGCCTTTTATAGGCTTTAAAATGCAACAATTATTAAGGGATGAATCAAGTCTCAAAGCCGGTCCAACTTCTGAGAAGAAAACAAGAAGATCTGCCCAACTTTCAGACCGCCCAACTTTTTTGATTGCAAGGGACAGATTCTTCGCTTGCTGATTTCTTGAGAATTGTTTTGATTCCAAGCCTTTTGCTGCACAAAAGGTCTTCTAGCTTCCCAAACATGACACTTGAGCCCCTCCATTTGTAGAGTGCCAATCTTTGGCCCTAGGATCACATCATTATTGATGTAAATCCGGTTCGGATTCGAGCCAAGATCGATTCAATTCGAAGATTAACGGACCCTTCGGACAAAGAACGGAATGAAAAGGATAGGAGTCTCCTCGACCCGCTAGTCGCGATTGACTAGGAACCTTGGGTGCGGTAGAGAACCTTCGACGCGATTCGAAGACCCCATAATCTTCCGACTCGTGAAGATTGATAAGTTCAAGGTGGTTTCTAATCCAAGAAACTCAAATACTCTCACAAACTCAATTGTGGAGAAATACAAGTGTATAAGAACACTTAAACAAAGCTTATGCTTTAATATATCAACCAAGTTATCTCTACAATGAGTTTAGATCTGCCTCTTATAGGCTTAAAATGCAACAATTACTAAGGGATGAATCAAGTCTCAAAGCCGGTCCAAATTCGGAGAAGAAAACAAGAAGACTGTCCAACTTTCAGATCCAAGAACTCCAAGGGACAGATTCTTCAGTTGCAGATTTCTTGAGAATTGTTTGGATTCCAAGCCTTTTGTTGCGACAAAAAAGTCCTCTAGCTTCCCAAACATGACACTTGAGCCCCTCCATTTGTAGAGTGCTAATCCTTGGCCCTAGGATCACATCATTCCCTTCTTCTTGAAAATGATTCGCCCTCGAATCTATACGTGCAACCTGATGATCTGCACTTGAAGCAAGATCCATCCAGTCGGCCCATTGAGTTGAGAAGAAGTGATTGTTGATAAGCCGCTTGATGAACCAATGTAAACTTGGAATTGGAACGTCGAAGTCAAATGGGTCTTCATATGCATGCATCATCTTCAACTCTTCTTGAACCACATTTAACTTTCTTTCATTCTCCTCTCTCTCTACCCTTCCTCGCTCAAATTCTTTTTTCTCTCTCTCTTTCAATCAAAACACTCTCTTGTATTTCTCTCACTTTTTCAATATATTCTCTCTCTTGTTTTTCTCTTTCTCTCTCTTTGTCTTTTGTTTCTCTCTCGTGTTTTTCCTTCTCTTTTTCTATTCTCTCTTTTTCAATCTCTTCTTTTTCTTGCTCATTTTTCTCTCTTTCAAGGAAACGTTTGTTGGTGACGACATCATACATAGCTCGATTTTCATAATTCCAAGGACGACCTAGTCAAAGATGCCAACCTTGCATTGGTATAACATCACACAAAACATGATCTTCGTACTTCCCAATGCTAAATGTTACACACACTTGTTTATCCACCTTAATCACACCATGACAATCGAGCAATTGCAAGCTATAAGGGTGCTTACGTCTAACAATGGGAAGTCCCAATTCTTCAACCAATAGAGTGCTAACAACATTAACACCGCTATCACTATTTATAATCATACTAAACACCTTATCTTGCACACAACATCTAGTACGACATATATTTTGAAATACCTTTGTTTTCCCCTTGCCTCGCACACTTAAAACCCTCAACAATTCAGCTTGCATATCTGTTTCCATTTGGTAGTTCAATTACCGTTTTAGAATTGGATGACAAGGAAGGAAGAAAATGAAAATATCGAAAGGCTGCAACAAATTTTTTTTTTGTTTTCTAATGACAAAAAAAATAGAAGGAATGATTGTTTAAGGAAAGTTAATGGATTTCCTTTTCTATAAGTTTTTTTTTTTCAATTTTCTGAGATTTCGGAGAAGAAGAATTCAACGAAAAATAGAAAGACGAGTAGAACGAATTCGGGTTACCTCTTCGATTGGCTCTGATACCAATTGATGTAAATTCGGGTTCGGATTCGAGCCAAGATCGATTCGAAGATTAACGGACCCTTGTAGACGGACAAAGAACGCGGAATGAAAAGGATAGGGAGTCTCCCTCGACCCGCTAGTTGCGATTGACTAGGAACCTTGGGGTGCGGTAGAGAACCTTCGACGCGATTGCCGGAGACCCACGACCACGTTTCCGACTCGTGAAGATTGATAAGTTCAAGGTGGTTTCTAATCCAAGAAACTCAAATACTCTCACAAACTCAATTGTGGAGAAACACAAGTGTATAAGAACACTTAAACAAAGCTTATGCTTTAATATATCAACCAAGTTATCTCTACAATGAGTTTAGATCTGCCTCTTATAGGCTTAAAATGCAACAATTACTAAGGGATGAATCAAGTCTCAAAGCCGGTCCAAATTCGGAGAAGAAAACAAGAAGACTATCCAACTTTCAGGACTGTCCAACTTTCAAGACTGTCTAACTTCGGACTGTCCAACTTCAGGACTGTCCAACTTCAGGAACTCCAATGGACAGATTCTTCAGTTGCAGATTTCTTGAGAATTGTTTGGATTCCAAGCCTTTTGTTGCGACAAAAAAGTCCTCTAGCTTCCCAAACATGACACTTGAGCCCCTCCATTTGTAGAGTGCTAATCCTTGGCCCTAGGATCACATCAACTTGCCTCTTATTACATAAGACCTTGTCAGAGGACTACACCCCTATTTTTTATCCTTTCCAGCCAAGTCCAAGTATCATGAAATTCATGGTTTCCAACTCTAAAGTAGTAATTCCACCCTAGTCCTTGTGACATATCCACCCAAAGAGTCTATGTTTGAAAAGTCTAATAATTAAGGGATATAGAACTAGCATTAAAGTTTGTCATAATTACAAAAATGCTTGAGCACAATCAATATGTTAATATCATAAAGATCCCTGGTTTTAGAGGACTACACCCCTATTTTTTATCCTTTCCAGCCAAGTCCAAGTATCATGAAATTCATGGTTTCCAACTCTAAAGTAGTAATTCCACCCTAGTCCTTGTGACATACTCCCTTCGTTCCACCCAAAGAGTCTATGTTTGAAAAGTCTAATAATTAAGGGATATAGAACTAGCATTAAAGTTTGTCATAATTACAAAAATGCTTGAGCACAATCAATATGTTAATAGCAAATATGAGGGTAAAGTTGAAATGTTATGGAAAAGATAAACTCTTTTTAAAGTGGACTCTTAAACTGAAACATCCCAAAATAGTATGGTGGATTCTTTGCCCGAAACTGAGGGAGTAGTCACTAATCATCCAGAGGACTACACCCCTATTTTTTATCCTTTCCAGCCAAGTCCAAGTATCATGAAATTCATGGTTTCCAACTCTAAAGTAGTAATTCCACCCTAGTCCTTGTGACATACTCCCTCCGTTCCACCCAAAGAGTCTATGTTTGAAAAGTCTAATAATTAAGGGATATAGAACTAGCATTAAAGTTTGTCATAATTACAAAAATGCTTGAGCATAATCAATATGTTAATAGCAAATATGAGGGTAAAGTTGAAATGTTATGGAAAAGATAAACTCTTTTTTAAAAAGTGGACTCTTAAATTGAAACATCCCAAAATAGTATGGTGGACTCTTTGCCCGAAACGGAGGGAGTAGTCACTAATCATCCTGGACTAGTGAGATTTGAGAAGTCTTAACATTTTCCACAGAATCACAATTTTGAATTTACCAAGGTTTGGCATCCGATAAAAATCATTTCATGATCAAATTAAAGGAGTTACATCTCGTTACCTGCTAAACAGGTAAAACTAGAGCCCATGTAAAGTCCAAGACAACATTTAACTTTCAAGCAACTGAAATGTGAATACTAATCCACTCTGAAGTACTTCACCACCTATCTCTTTGGCTAAACCAAATATCCAGAGTCCTATGTCTTTTGTTTTTTATAAGTAAAAGAAATGGAGGAGGAATTTAAGAATGTGGGGCAGATGATTGTTGAAAAAAATCCAATGGAAAACTTGGATTACAACTGCCCATCTTCCCCAATTATCAATGTTGCAGATAAATTTTTCAAGCGAGTGCACTCTTTTGTAGCAAAACGCCGATACACACAATCTCTGCTCTTTTCTATTTTTAACAATCTCTATTCTCTAATCAGCCACAACCCACAAATGCAAGAAACTAACCTACTTACCTGTAAGGCGAGAGAAAGAGAGAGAGGTCCTATGTCCAGTTCTCTATAACAGAGAACCACATTTCTTTTCTTCTTTTTTTTTGTTTTGATAAGTACAGAGAACCACATTACTAATTGGGAATATACTAGCCCTCACAAAATAAAACACTGCCAACTAATAATCAAATACAGTGCTACCCCACTTGCAAATGTTTTCAAAACCCAGTAAAGATACGATGAGATAGATTATATCCTACACAAAACAGACCATTAATCTTGGAGGGGGGTATCTCAATCTCAGAGGAGAGATTGCCCAGGGACGACATGGATGTACGAGAAGTGTGAGGAATGAGGATCACTGAAGCCAAACTAATGTTGCACAATGCCAGAGGAGTCAAGCACATGTGGCCTACACAAGGATCATGCTGAATGCATAACACCGTTGTAAAGCATAGAAGAACAGGCACCCAGGCTTTAAATGGAAGGAAATGACCTCTTATGTCATCTGCTCTTGCATCCATCAGGCTGTGTATTGCACAAGTCTTATCTTCCTAGAATTCATAGCTTTAAAGGAAGTGACAGAATTCAAAATACTGAACTGATGCTGAAATTTGTATATTGAAACAGGTTTAAAAAATCTGTGAAATCAACATATTTATGGAACAATGGTTCTGGGATGAGAAGTATTTGCAGTTGTTGGAGGAAGTATACCTTCATATGAGATATATATAAATATATATTTTAATAGATACAGACTGGGCAACATATTTGGGACCGAGTAAAAGACAACCTATGGACCACCACTACAAGTCTACAACCCATCTAAAACATAAGCCTTTAAAGACAATAACATTGATATATCAAGGTAAATAACTCAACAGCCGCTACAAACTTACCTATACAATACTTAATTAAAAAAAATTACCTAAACAAAATGAAGCCTAAAAAAAAGAAGTTATAATGAATGAAAGAGCAACGTAACCCCATGTAAACTTCCAATTTCATTCCTATGCCAACATGGTCTCTAATCAGAGATATCAATTTCAGTTGCTTTTTACACAACTAAAAGCATGAAATGTAACATTCGCTAAGAAGTTCCATCACCAATTCACTGCAAATATCTTATAAGGCTACCTTGGGAATAGGAGAGAGAAATTTGTTGTTCAAAACAACTTTGAATTCATATTTTGCAGAGAGGCAAAAGAGTGAAATTAATAAAGTAGTTGTAAGTTTTAAAAACAAGAAAGATACCTTTGACAAAAATGGCTCAAGCACAGTCACAACATTCACAAGTGAGGGATCTAACCCAATCTCTTCTTTTGCTTCCCTTGTTGCTGTATCAGCATCATCTACATCACCCTCATCTGCTTTCCCTCCAGGCAATGAAACTTCACCTGCAGCCAAGAGCACCCATTTTACTAAAACCTTTTAGAACAGAAAGATACAAAATTAAAAAAAAGAGACATAATCATGATTATCGGCAAAATTTACCAAATATACTGCTCAACCACCATGATCAACAAAAACCCACCTCGTTGACTGAGTGATAAAACATTTTCTCAACATAGCATGAAACCTTAATTGTAAATTTGACACCCTAAATACAGAAAAACCGTATTAATAAAAATCCCCTATAAAGATGGTATGAAATTACCTTTTATGATTCTCTTACAAAAGAGAGCTTATGAAATATGAAGCAATTCCAAGGCCCATTAAGAGTCATTTTCTGAGTTTCTTTGTCTTTATACTTTTTTAGAGTTAAGTAGATTTAGAAGTTAGGACTGTTTTCTTTTTGGGAAGGACCGGAAGGTTTGACTCCTAATTACCGACTTTGCTGCTACTAAAACTCATACTATTCCATGCCAATAATATGATAATTCTACTGCAACATGAAGAAATCATATACTCTCTCCGTTCCCGGTAAATTATGCCGTAATTTTTGAAAGTCAACTCTTCAATGGAAAGATTCCAAAAAGGAAAACTGAACTCTTTGGCCGAAAGAGAGGGAGTGACTCCTGTCCCGTTAATCAATCCAATTCACACAAGTGGGTATGAGAGAATTGTACCGTCAGACAAACCAAAAGTATTTTAAATTGAAGTAAAGAACAACATTTTCAACAACAAAAAGAACATCAATAATTCAATATGCATAAATGAACAAAATCAAACATATTTAATTGGCCAAATTTTGCATACACCACACGACATACACCTGAATGAGTTGAGAGCCTAGAAGATCTTTTAGTGAGAATAACCCTGAAATCACCATCACCATCGCCATCACCAGCTTCATAGAGACAAATCAAGACAGCAGCTCTCTTGGGTTTAAATCTTTCAGGCTGATTAGCAACTGGGGTTACAGATTCAGCAAAACCCACTTGAGAAACAACCTTCCTTGCACTCTCCTCAACTCTCTCTTCTTCATCGGCCTCATCGAAACCCGGAGGCGGCTTGTAAAGACGGAGCTGTTGGGCCAAGGCGACGAGCCTAGGGGAATTGCCGAAGCAAGATGAAGAGCTATTTGAATCCATGATGAATTTCGGACGAGAGAATGGGGATGTTATTGCGATTGACAACGATGATACCCTTCTTACTAGTGTGAGCATGTCATTGATTTTTGTAAAGGGTATCAACTCGATTTGGTAAAAGAATTTTAGTTTTGTTAAACCATTGAATTGATTTATTAATCTAATAATGGAGTGGGGATTAGAGCTTGAAATGAAACTTCGCCGACTTTCCACTTTGGTATGCTCATTTTTTTTTTCCTTTTTCCTTTTTGTTTCAGTTTAAACATGGTTTGTTCCAGCTAGTTATATTTTGGGATAAGTGTATCATTAGTCCCTGAACTTTGGCCAAGCATACCACTGACCTAAGTAGGCCTTCTTTGCTCATCGGAGGTCCCTAGCCCTAACGCCGTTTGTTTATTTCTGTTAAGTGAACATGTGCCACTCACATGCACAAAATAAGGGAGCTATGTGTAACATCATCAAAATAGGGGTTAATGTGAAAATTTTAAATCCAAAAATAAATTTTTAAAAATAAAACCCAAAAACCAGCCTTCCCTCTTCCTCTGGCTCCACACCCCGCCTCCTCATCTCTTTCCACGGCCACCATAGCCGCCCGAGGCCCATATAAAAAGTTGCCAACTGCATCGAACGTGTCCCCTAGGGCTTTCTGCACGGAGTGGATCCTGTTATTAAATCGAAACCCTGGCGCCGACCACGAAAATTGTATATATGATATGCCATCCTCTCAACTTACCGAGGCGGCTCCGAATCGAAGCTCACATGGATAAAGGCTCTCGGTTTTGATCGAATCAAGAAGTTTGTTCCGAGGATACAGGCACGGTAATTAATCGTGCCTCAACCCCGATTTGTTTCGCTTGAGGCGGCCGATGCCTCTGGATTGCCTATTGCTCCGTTGCAGTTTGAGGGTGCTCTTGGGTGGAAGGGGTCTGCTGCAACTAGTGTTTTTCGGCGAATCCCTGAAGGTGACAAGTCTCTCTCCATGTCAGGGAACCGCATCAATTTGAAGCAGCGGTTGGATTACCTTGATTTTGATCTGAATGTGGCTGAGGGTGGAGAGGACAAAATCGAAGATCTATTATTGGGAAAATAGATCCCGAACTTATCTGGATTTCCTTCGGGGGAAGAATCTTCGATTGAAGCAGCCAGTCCAAGAAGATCGGGCAGGATGCAGTTAGATCTTAATCGTGTCAGACGACTGGCTATGGTGGAAGACGACTGTCAGACGACTGTGGAGCCGAGGAAGACGACTATCAAACGATTTGGGTTTTATTTTTAAAAATTTCTTTTGGGTTTAAAATTTTCACATTATCCCCTTATTTTGATGATGTTACACATAACTCCCGCATTTTGTGCATGTGAGTGGCACATGTTCACTTAACGGAAATAAACAAACGGTGTTAGGGCTAGGGACCTTCGATGAGCATATAAGGCCTACTTAGGTCAGTGGTGAAACTTTTGAAAGTTTGAGGACTAATGATGTGCTTGGCCAAAATTCAGGGACTAATGGTACACTTATCCCTTATATTTTTATCTTTTAACGTATGACTCATTTAGTGCAGCATTTTTTATATGCAGTTTTTTAAAGCTTAATTATTTTAAAATATGTTTTGAAAACTATTTTAAAAAATTATTTTCATAAACAGAGTAGTTGTAAATACATCGTATTTTTAAAACAACTTCAAATTGGAACGTTTTAAAAGGTTGCACCTTTTTAAAATGTTACGTTTTAAAACTCTACATTGAAATTGAAATACTTTAAAAGAGAAAACATTACATTTTTTATCAGGGTTTAGATCAAAACGCTCCACCAAACAAGCACTTAGTTAATTTCTTTGATGAGAAACTTGAGAAATATTGTCATACATGTATTTTCGGTAATACAGATCACTTGACTTCATGCATCATGTATTGATGGATTGAGATGTGAGAGAGTGAGACTTAGTCTTACGAATTAAGATACAATTTCACAATAGACTTACTATTGATCGAGTTCAAATGTATTAAACAAAAACTTAGGAAAAATAGTCTTACAAATATTTTCTGTCAAACGGAATCTCATGACCCAACTCATCGTGTTTTTGTGGGTTAAACTGTGAGAGAGTGTGGTTTCGTGTTACGAATTAGGATTTATAAGACGGATTTAACAAGAGACTTAGTCAATGTATTATGTACACGCCCAATATCATACTTAGTATACTTTCAGCTTATTTTAATGGAAAAATTACGGGTCGATCCATTTTTTTAAGTATTTAATCGTTACAGTACACTTTTTTTTTTCAACTGGAAAAAAGTCACTTTTTGTGGCAAAATAACTACGATACCCTTAATGAACTGTATGCACGTTACGCATGTTATTATTTTTGTACAGTGGTACAAAAAGTGACTAGCAAATTAAACTTTGAACCGTGGTGCAAAAATTAATATAATGAAATTTATGAATCGCGGAGCAAAAATAGATTAGGAAATTAAACTTTGAACCGCGGTGCAAAAATAATGTAATGAAATTTATGAATTGCATGCGGTGAAAAAATAAATTAGGAAATTAAACTTTGAACCGCAGTACAAAAATAATGCAATGAAATTTACGAATAGCGGTGCAAAAACATAAAGAACCAGTTTGTGTCCTCCACCTTCTTCTTCAATCTCCTTCGTCGTAAGCCTTCTTCTTCCTCCTCCTTCTCTGCCTTCATTTCAACTGAAAAATCCTTCAACCCAGCACAGATCTATTATAGTTTCGTAGTGATTTTCGAATCCAAAGTGTGTTGCCAGAGCGGTTGAAGAAGACAATGACATTTTTGAAACAATATTTCGAAAATTAGTCTTTTGCAGTTAAAAAAAAAACGATTAACTTTTGAGATTAGAAACTTTAAAAAATAGACCAACGAGAATTTTCCCCTATTTTAATTCACGCATTCCAGTGAGTTTAAATGTACACACCCACGAGGCCACAATCAAACCAAGGCTCTTAATCACTAATTTAAACTTTGGATGAAATTCGGGTCTGTCCACTTTAAACAATTTTCAATCGTTACAGTACCTTTGTGTTTTTTTTAAACCAAACAATATACTTTCGAGGCAAAAAGACTACGACACCCTTAATAAATAGAAAATACGTGCGAAAGTCACTTGCTCGGACAAAATCATGCATGTCTCGTGATACACAAATCATGCTTCGCAATGCACAAAGTCACCTTCCTTATTATGTATTGACAATACATCAACTAACTCATACTATAGTGCTAAATTACATAGACCGACTTACAACATATTACAACTGACACACTAAACTTGCCCTATTAAGTATTAACGCAGACGATCACATACGTGTAGTAGTAGATAAACTAAGAGAGGAGCAAGAACTTCACCATCTCACTAGAGATGAATTGCAAGCTCTTAGCCGTTTATCTACTCTAGCCCATAATGGCGGGGTTATTGAATTAGGTTCATCATGAAGAGCTCTAACTCAACATATGAGTAGGGATATTATAAGTAGAGTTGAATCTGAAGAATATTAAACATAATTTTAGGGTATATTCCGACTCATATGAGGGTGTGTAGTCTTAAAAATATCAGACATTACAAAGGTTAGTAAGTTTGATGATGTCCAAAAGATTTGGAGTAAAGACCGATGCTATCAACATAGCATCCAGTAAGCAGTTATTTCTCCTCTTCATTTCCTTAAGTGAAGTATCTAATCTACTCAACTTAAGTGTATGTAAATGATAAATAGATATATACATATAATTGATGAGATAGAAAGTGTTAACTTATTACTTCTTTTTGTTAAAACAATTCTCTTTCTAACACTTTCCTTATTTGTGTTTTGATAGTTATCACTCATATCATCTTTCACAGACAATATCTTTGAGAGATCTCTATTCTCCATTATTGGCTCATTCAAAATTCAAACTTGTTTCTAACGGGTTGGAGATCAAGAAATTCTATATTAAGACATTTGAAGCCAGGAAGAAAAATATTGAAGCATTCAATACTCTCCCAAGCATTTACTCACTTGAAATGCTTTAGCCTTTAAATATTTACTAGATAGTCTTTTATTCTCATTTCCTTCTAGTTCTTGTTTAGACAATCATTGAGTTGCTATTTCTCACTTGTTTCTACTTATTGAGAAATCATTTGATTGACCCACGAGTGTGATTGATTTTTCAATCATACACCCTAAACATCGGTCTTTGTTGTACACTGATCCATTAGTGATCACTTTTGATTATTAATAACATTAGTGCACTTCAAAAATCCAAGTTAGACCAACTTGGTAGTGGACGTAACATTTTATATTGTGAACCACTTTATATACTTTGTTATTTACTTATCAACATGTATAACTGTTTGTGAGTGCTCCGTTTTTAACCGGATTCGCGCCACTGAAAGGCGGGGTGGTTTCAAAACCTTTTAAAAGCGCGTGGAATACGCTTGACCTCAATTGTGTAGACTCAAAATATAAACAACAGAGTCGACATCTTTATTTTAAGGATAAACAAAGAAAAACAAAAAATACCAGATTTGTAAAATGGTTCGGAGGCTAAGTTACGAGTTCGGAAGATGTTAGGCACCCAATTCGCCTCTTTCGGACTCAAAATATGTTTGTTTTTTTTTTGGCTAAATGGACTCTTTTTATAAAGTTAATAATTTAAATAAAAACATTTAAACAAATAAATAAATAAATAAATAAATAATATATATATATATATATATATATATATATATAATAAAAGAAATAAAGAAACTTACAGCAACCTTATTTTAGAGTTGAAAATATACTTTATAAAAATTTGGCCATAATAATAGCTTATTTTAGTGCTATTTATAACCGAATTTTGAGCATAATAACGACTTATTTGGTGATATATTAATATTTTAATAGCACTATTTTAATAGATAAAATAATAAATACTTTAGGGTACCTACCTCTTGAAGCATGTGGGCTTTATCCCAGACCAAACTTCTTTTCTGGGTAGGCTTTAGGGTGTGCTCGCTCTGTCCTTCAGGGAGAGGGAGTCATTTTACTTTTTTGCTGTTGCTAGATTTCGGGCAGTGTGACTGCTCCTTTTAGTTGATTTCACCTCGGGATTTGAGCGACACAACAACTTGCTTTTTTTTTTGCGTGCTTGCTTTCCTTTTACTGTCGTTAAGTTTGAAATCGGGTAGAGCAACTGCTTGTTTCGGCTGGATTTGACGTCTGGATTTGGGCAAGGTAAGTGCTCTTTTTGGGATTTTGTAACCGGTGAAATAGGGCGGAAACCTAGATGGGTAGATAGGGTTCACTTTGGCCGGAGAGTTTTAGTGTTTAGGGGAGGTTTTGGTAGCTTAGCGGAGCTTCGGGGTTGAATGGAAAACAAATGTGTAACTTCACAGCGTTCTCTCCGTAAAATTCTTTGTGAAGTTTTTTTTTCTCTTTGGGCACTGCCGAAGCCTCTATTTATAGTCTGAGATTGTGATTCCTTAACAGCGAAGTAAAAGACTGATATTTTCTTATGTGCTTTAACGGCTTGTACCGTGTGGCTAAAGGAATTGCACCAAAAGTAAACAGCAACAGTGAATAGTGAAGTTCTGGGCGCTCCCGGGGGGAGTTGTAGGCTCCGCTGGGAGCTCTTTTGGGCGCGACGCCCATAATGGGCTACGGCCGCTCCCGCTTTGCTTTTTCTTCTATTTTTGGCACTTTCGCCCCCTGCAATTCACTGTTTGTTATTTCTTCCGTTCTTTTGCATTTTCACCATGTAATTTGACATCCGTTAGTCCTTTTAACAGGTCTAGATATTTTATGTCATGTTATTAAACATGACTACAAAATTTGGGTGTCTACAAAGCCCCTCAACGATGGAGTTTACATGTAAACCGAAATTTACCAGTAAGTGAACATCGCTGATAAGAAATAGAATCCCTAATTTTGAGGAAATTATAACAGAGAAGAATACAACATACAACAGTTTATGATGCAACAGTTAATCTCAAGCCCAAACACTTTAATAGACTGATGGGAATAGAGCAGATATGTTCATTACGTGGATAGAAAGCATGAACACGTCAGCTGTGATAACCCGAAACCTACTTGTATAACTTGTCTTCTATACTTGTTTAACATGATTAGAAGGTGTATTTAACATGCTAGTAGTATCCCTAACATGCTTGACTTGATTGCATTCCTTGATCGAGCCGTAGTTGTCGTAACGAACGCCTATTGCCTTGCATGCTCTAGATTGACTTGTTCTTGCTCGGGCTTTGATCTTTTAGACTTAGCCATGACCTTGAGAGACTTTTATCATTGTTATAAGGACCCTTGATACTCATTCTAATGCTTCTTTGAGTTGTATATGCCTTATATGCGTTATACGTGCAAATTTGGACCTGTTTGACCTAACGTATGGCCTGAGGAATTGTTCCACCATGCCAACCGAACATCTTGGGCATTGTTCGGCCACAAGAACCGAACATTATGAAGGAGGTTCGGCCTCCACTACCGAACATAGCTCATTTCCAGCATGACGGGATTTTCTGCAACATTTGGTTGATTACGATTGTACCCTTACTAAACCTCTATCATTAGTGACTTTAACCACTTGTATTAGAGTCTTATTAAGATTGCTAAACCTAATTCCACCACTCATCTTGTGACAACTACAAGTGGATTCCACTAACAATTAATTAAGCTGATATATACTACATCAGTTGGAGACTTCCCATTTTACGATTCATTTCTTCACTTCGTCTTCTCTGGTCTGGAGAGAGTTCGTGCGTGAGAGTCTCGGTGAGATTAGTGCGTGAGGGTTTGACTCCAAGTGATCTCAAGACCCGCTTGCGATTCTGAGACCGCCGTTGCGAAGCCGCCGTCGAGTAGACCGATTGTCACCGATAGTTTTCGTGCTTCCGTCTTTTGCTTGGCTTGAGGTAAGCTATCGATTTCCCTTAGGTCTATGTTAGAGATAACATGCTACCCCCTCTTGCTTCCCTTCTCTCATGTCTAAATCATTGCTCTCCTTGAATTCTACCATGATATTGGAGTATTTTTGAGAGTATGAAAATCTGGAATTATAAAGAATGAATGCAAATGTTTTGATTTGGACACTAAACCTAGAAGTAAAAGTGTTCTACTCTACATTAGAAATAACTATTATTCTTGGGTCATAGACTTTCGACCATTATTTGGGAAAAACGTGATTCTAGGGTTCCATGAATTTGGGAACTTGAGATTATTCTTGGCTATGGTTGTTATTGGATTAATGACCTAGATTAATCAATGCGATAACTTAGAAAAGAGTTTGAAATGCAAATAGTGTTTTAACTCTACAAGCTTGGATTTATAGAAAGGACTCAACGGAGTCGACATTAGTGAGCTATTGAACAATACCGGCTCAATGATCAATCCCTACGACGTTATTACATGTGTTACACTAGAAAACTAATTCTAGACTCTTGAAATGGATTGACTATCATGCTTGTATCTTTATGACATAATAAATGCATACTTGATATATTGAGTTCGCTCTTGTCGAGCTCAATCTTGCTTGTTTATTGATGAGATTATATACTTGTTTTGAACGAGGACGCTCTTGTCGGACTTGTTCCATACTAACCATTGTTGAGTAAATACTACTTGCCATTGCATGAGTCCAGCTGGCATACTTGATCCTGTCACACACCCTCCACCGGCCGGGGAAGAGCTCTCTTTGGCCAACCAATACGTGCCCATTGAGATTGACTATTGTTTTCCCGAGCATCCCTCGGAGATCGATGTATTATCACAACAATCGATTATCACACGCTATTGAAGGTGTCTGTTTTGCAGGTCTACGCAGCGGCCCGGCTCTATATCCTCACATTATGTGAACTATGTGCAATAATGTGCATCCTAAATACTTGATCTACATGCTTGTAATATTGTCTTGCCTAATGTGTTGCATATTGCCATGTCATGCATGATTGATAGCTTACGAGTCTTTATGACTTACCCGTTCCCCTGTACTTTTTTTTTAAGATCTTAGCAGGACAGGACCTTCCTGTTGAGGCTCGCGGTGCTCGTACACCTTAGTTCTCTTTTGATCAGACTTTTGCGGTTGAAGAGGTGGTTTTAGAAGTCCTCTTCTATTCTTTTGTATTTTGCAAGGACGATGGGTTTAAGCTAGTCATCTAGACTATGCTTGGGATTGTGTAGATCTTGTACTAGTGTAATCCTGTTAACTCTTGTAGTACTTATACTCCTTTTGATGCCGGCAATTGTATTCGCCGTGCCTTGTATACCGTGTGTTGTTCACTACGTATAGACTTCCGCTGAGCATCCCATTAGCTCTTATTTATTTCCTTGTCGTATTTACTGCTTAGCATGGGCTCCGGCTGTAGTGTCGCCGAAGACTTGGATTAATTGCTTAACTGTTTTATCAGGTGAAAGGATTTTGGTATACCGACCTTTAGTGTCGAGTTCTGTTGCGATTGAAATGTTGTGTCACGTCAGTTTTAAAATATTTTGAGTCCTTGCATGTTCGTCCTTTCTTGTCCCTCTTCTCTTGTCTTGCTCGGGCGCTCCGGTCCACATTCCCATCCCGGGTTCGTGGTCGGGGTCGCCAAAGTTGGTATTAGAGCTCTCGTTATAGGATAGCTCTTGGTCAGGATAGGTTCCATGGCCTAGGTGGGTTGTTTCTTGTGTGATGTTCTAACGCCGAGTGAATTCTTATAGGTGCTTGATGGTGAATCCTAGAGCAGATCGTGTAGGCCGAGGTAGAGGCAGACCCAGGAGAGTTCCTGATGAACTTGAGGCGGAATTGCCACCTCCACCACCGAATCCAGTGGGCATGAATGCTTAGATGGCTGATTTGTATCGCCGCATGACAGAGTTTATGACCGAAATGGCTCAGATAGGCCAGGGTCAGAATGTACCGCCACCGCCAGAACCGAATGCGAGAGTATCGCCACCAAGGAATGATGTTATACCTGAAGCAAGGGTGCGAAATAATACTATCTTGGAGAGGTTCTTGAAAATGAAGCCTCCATCATTTGAAGGAGAATCGGATGCTAGTATGGCCGAGTTATGGTTAGAGGACTTGAAGAAGATCTTTGCAGTTCTGGACTGCACGGATGAGGAGAAGGTTGTATTAGCTGTGTATAAGTTGAGAGGAGCCGCCAATCATTGGTGGGAGGTTCTACAGGCTAGTTGGAGTTGAATCGAGTGGCTCAAGTATGGCCTAACTTTGAGATGGAGTTTAGGGCTTCTTACGTGCCTGTTGTGGTTAGACGACGACGAGAGAAAGAGTTCCAGGATCTGGAGCAGGGAACCATGTCTATAGCTCAGTACTCTGCTAAGTTCACTGAATTATCCCGTTATTGTGCACATCTGGTGCCAGATGAGAGACACATGACTCATAAGTTTGTGAAAGGGTTGAAGACTGAGTTTAGGAGACAATTGTTATCTCTTCAGTTGGAGGATTATCGGAGCGCAGTAGATCGTGCATATGAGATAGAGCGAGACATTGAGGAGCACAGACATAAGTCTTCTCAGTAGCAGTCTTCGCAGGTGACCTCACAGCATTCGGGGAGAGGTCAGTGTTCAGGGAATCGATCTGGCCATCAGGGCAATCGTCGTTTTAATAATCAGAATAGACGACAGTCTGGTGGACAGTTTAGACGACAGTCGGAGAGTCGTGGTAGTGGTGCTTTTACTCCTCAGGAGCAGCCGACTCAGGGTAGTGGACCTTTGACTTGTTCTTATTGCCATAAGATTGGGCATTCTAGCGAGCAGTGCAGATCTAGGCTTGGCTCTTGTCTTCTTTGTGGAGATCCTAGTCATCAGCTCAGAGATTGTCCTAAGTCGAGGGTGACGCAGTCCGTAGGTTCTGTTCAGCAATCCGGATCCAAGAGAGATAGTGATGGGCGTCCTAAAGCGCAGGCTCGTGTTTTTGCACTTGATCAGCAAGGTGTTCCCGAGTCTACACATGTGATCGGAGGTATTCTCTCTGTCTTCGGTCATAGAGCTCGAGTTCTTATTGATCCCGGTTCTACTCATTCTTATGTCGCATCGCATTTCATAGAGCATTTATGTGTATTGCTCGGTTGCCTTACGTGCTTGAGGTGTCTACACCGTTAGGTGAATGCTTGTTGGCGTCTGAGGTTTATAGAGATTGTGACGTGCTTGTTAATGATCGAGTCTTGCATGCTGATTTGGTAGTATTGCCTATTCGAGACTTTGATGTGATTCTTGGTATGGATTGGCTTTGTGTGAATCATGCTTTAGTAGATTGCCGTCGTAAGAGAGTCACTTTTGCCATGCCCGGTATTCCGGAGTTCGTGTTTATGGGTGATCATGCTATGAAAGGTATTCATGTTATTTCTGCTTTACGTGCTAGACAACTCTTATCTCGGGGTTGTACGGGATATTTAGCTTGCGTGCTTGATACTAGTGTCTCGATTGCTAAATTAGAAGATGTTCCGGTAGTTAGTGAATTTCCAGATGTCCTTTCTACCGATTATGCATTGCCTCCCGACCGAGAGTTAGAGTTTTGCATTGAGCTTTTGCCAGGTACTTCGCCTATATCTAGAGCGCCTTACAGAATGGCTCCAGCGGAGTTGAGAGAATTGAAAGAGCAGTTGCAAGAACTTCTTGATAGGGAGTTCATTAAACCGAGTGTGTCTCCGTGGGGTGCACCGGTGTTATTTGTGAGGAAGAAGGATGGTAGTTTACGACTTTGCATAGACTATCGACAGTTGAACCAGGTTACTATCAAGAATCGATATCCCTTGCCACACATTGATGATCTCTTTGATCAACTTCGAGGCTCAGTTGTTTATTCCAAGTTTGACTTGAGGAGTGGCTATTATCAGTTGAGAGTTCGAGAGGAGGATGTTCCTAAGACAGCCTTTCGTACACGTTATGGCCATTATGAGTTCGTGGTTATGCCTTTTGGTTTGACGAATGCACCTGCAGTCTTTATGGATTTAATGAATAGGGTGTTTCGTGAATATCTTGATTGCTTTGTGGTTGTGTTTATTGATGATATCCTCGTGTACTCGAAGTCGCGAGAGGAGCATGAGATTCACTTGAGAGAGGTTCTTTCGATCTTGCGTGAGAAGAAGCTTTACGCGAAATTCAGTAAATGTGCTTTCTGGCTGGAACAGGTTGCTTTTCTAGGACACGTGGTGTCTAGTGATGGTATAGCAGTGGATCCATCTAAGGTTGAGGCGATTACTAAGTGGAAGACGCCTAGTACGGTGACCGAAGTCCGTAGTTTCTTGGGCTTGGCAGGTTATTACCGTAGGTTTATCGAGGGGTTTTCGAAGATCGCTACTCCGATGACTAAATTGACACAGAAGAATTCTTCTTTTATATGGAGTGATAAGTGCGAGGCTAGTTTTCAGGAATTGAAGAGAAGGTTGACTACAGCTCCTATCTTAGCATTGCCTAATGGTTCGGAGAACTTTGTTATCTATAGCGACGCTTCACTAGAAGGTTTGGGTTGCGTGCTTATGCAGAATGGGAGAGTCATTGCCTATGCTTCGAGGAAGCTATCACCTCATGAGCAGAATTATCCGACGCATGATCTCGAATTAGCCGCCATCATATTTGCACTTCATAAGTGGAAGCATTATCTTTATGGAGCTAAGTTTGAGATATTCACTGATCACAAGAGTTTGAAGTATCTCTTTTCGCAGAAGGAGTTGAACATGCGACAGAGACGATGGATGGAGAAGCTTAAGGATCACGACTGTACTATCTTGTATCATCCGGGGAAGGCTAATGTTGTTGCCGATGCCTTGAGTAGGAAAGTGTATATGTCTTGCTTGATGATGAGAGAATGGAAGATGCTTGAGGATGTCCGCGAATGGAGTCCAGTTGTGAGTGAGCATAGTGTTATCTTTGCTAGTGTACGTGCTACGTCTGCTTTGTTTGGGTTGATATAGGAAGCTCAGGCTACTGATCCGGAGTTGAGGAAAATTATTGATGGTTTGGGTGATGGTAAGACACCGGAGTTTGCTATGAACACCGATGGGATTTTAACTTTTCGAGGTAGAGTTTGCGTTCCTGCCACCGATGGAGTTAAGCGTATGGTTCTTGACGAGGCTCACAAGGCCAAGTACACTATACATCCAGGGAGTACTAAAATGTATAGGGACTTGAAGAGACAGTTTTGGTGGAATGGAATGAAGAGAGAGATCGCAGAGTATGTATCTAGATGCTTGACATGTCAACAGTGAAAGCGAACACCGAGACTTCGGGTTTATTGCAACCACTTGAGATACCGGAGTGGAAATGGGAGCATATCACCATGGATTTCGTGACGGGATTGCCACGTACTCGTCGAGGTTTTGATGCAGTATGGGTTGTTGTGGATAGATTGACTAAATCATCACATTTTATTCCTATTGCGATGACTTATAGTTTGAGTCAGTTGGCAGCATTGTATGTTCAGGATATCGTGAGACTACATGGTGTTCCGGTGAGCATTGTATCGGATAGAGATCCCAGGTTTACTTCTAGATTTTGGCATTCTTTACAACAGGCTTTGGGGACGAAGTTGAATTTCAGTACGACTTTTCACCCACAGTCGGATGGTCAGTCCGAGAGATTGATTCAAGTACTAGAGGATTTGCTACGTGCTTGTGCCTTGGATTTCAAAGGTAGTTGGGATTCTTATTTGCCATTAGCTGAATTTGCTTATAATAACAGTTATCAGTCCAGTATTGAAATGGCGCCATATGAAGCTTTATATGGGCGTAAATGTCGTTCACCGATTTGCTGGGATGAAGTTGGTGAAGCTAAGCTATGGGGTTCAGAGATGGTACAACAGTCAGCTGAGAGCGTGAAACTGATTAGAAACAGATTGCTTACAGCTCAGAGTAGACAGAAAAGCTACGCAGACAACCGGAGACGTGACTTAGAGTTTCAAGTTGGTGATCATGTATTCTTGAAAGTATCGCCCCGACGCGGTACTAAGCGATTTGGGAAGAAAGGTAAACTTTCACCTAGATTTATTGGACCATTTGAGATCTTAGAAAGGATTGGATCCTTGGCGTATCGGTTAGCATTGCCACCTTCGTTATCGGATGTTCATGATGTATTCCATGTCTCGATGCTACGCAAGTACTTGAAAGATGAATCGTATGTCCTTGTTTATGATGAGATTTCATTCGAACCTACGATCTTTCCTATGATGAAGAGACCGTGAGGATTCTTGACACTAAGGAGCAAATATTGAGAACGAAACGAATTCCGTTAGTCAAAGTCTTATGGAAGAACCATGACATTGAGGAAGCTACATGGGAAACCGAGCTCGATATGAGAGAAAGATATCCTTTCCTATTCGATGATTCTGGTATGAATTTAGGGACTAAATTCCTTTAAGTGGGGGAGGATGTGATAACCCGAAACCTACTTGTATAACTTGTCTTATATACTTGTTTAACATGATTAGAAGGTGTATTTAACATGCTAGTAGTATCCCTAACATGTTTGACTTGATTGCATTCCTTGATCGAGCCGTAATTGTCGTATCGAACGCCTATTGCCTTGCATGCTCTAGATTGACTTGTTCTTGCTCGGGCTTTGATCTTTTGGACTTAGCCAAGACCTTGAGAGACTTTTATCATTGTTATAAGGACCCTTGATACTCATTCTAATGCTTCTTTGAGTTGTATATGCCTTATATGCGTTATACGTGCAAATCTGGACCTGTTTGACCTAACGTATGGCCTGAGGAATTGTTCCACCATGCCAACCGAACATCTTGGGCATTGTTCGGCCACAAGAACCGAACATTATAAAGGAGGTTCGGCCTCCACAACCAAACAGAGCTCATTTCCAGCATGACGGGATTTTCTGCAACATTTGGTTGATTACGATTGTACCCTTACTAAACCTCTATCATTAGTGACTTTAACCACTTGTATTAGAGTCTTATTAGCCTAATCTAAGCCTAATTAAGATTGCTAAACCTATTTCCATCACTCATCTTGTGACAAGTGGATTCCACTAACAATTAATTGAGCGATATCTACTACATCGTTGGAGACTTCATTTTACGATTCATTTCTTCACTTCTTCTTCTGCAGTGCGGAGAGAGTTTGTGCGTGAGAGTCTCGGTGAGATTAGTGCGTGAGGGTTTGACTCCAAGTGATCTCAAGACCGCTTGCGGATTCCGAGACCGCCGTTCGGCTACTGGTCGAGAGAACCGATTGTCACCGATAGTTTTCTGCTTAGTCTTTTGCTTGGCTTGAGGTAAGCTATCGATTTCCTTAGGTCCATGTTAGAGATAACATGCTACCCCTCTTGCTTCCCTTCTCTCATGTCTAAATCATGCTCTCCTTGATTTCTACCATGATAATGAGTATTTTTGAGAGTATGAAAATATGGAATTATAGACCATGAATGCAAATGTTTTGATTTGGACACTAAGCCTAGAAGTAAAAGTGTTCTATCTACATTAGAAATAACTATTATTCTTGGGTCATAGACTTTCGACCATTATTTGGGAAAACGTGATTCTAGGGTTCCATGAATTTGGGAACTTGAGATTATTCTTGGCTATGGTTGTTATTGGATTAATGATCTAGATTAATCAATGCGATAACTTAGAAAAGAGTTTGAAATGCAAATAGTGTTTTAACTCTACAAGCTTGGATTTATAGAAATGACTCAATGAAGTCGACATTAGTGAGCTATTGAACAATACCGCTCAATGATCAATCCCTACGACGTTATTACATGCGTTACACTAGAAAACTAATTCTAGACTCTTGAAATGGATTGACTATCATGCTTGTATCTTTATGACATAATAAATGCATACTTGATATTGAGTTCGCTCTTGTCGAGCTCAATCTTGCTTGTTTATTGATGAGATTATATACTTGTCTTGAACGAGACGCTTGTCTTGTGGGACTCGTTCCATACAACCATTGTTGTTGAGTAAATACTACTTGGCCATTGCATGAGTCCACCGGGCATACTTGATCCTGTCACACACCCTCCTTTGTTACCGGCTGGCCACAGTGGGGAAGAGCTCTCTTTTGGCCAACCAATACGCGCCCATTGAGATTGACTATTGTTTTCCCGAGCATCCTCCTGAGATCGATGTATTATCACACCCATCGACATCGCACGCCATTGAAGGTGTCTATTTTGCGTGTCTACGCTAGCCTCCCCGATTTCCATATCCTCACATTATGTGAACCATGTGCAATAATGTGCATCCTAAATACTTATCTACATGCTTGTAATATTGTCTTGCCTAATGTGTTGCATATTGCCATGTCATGCATGATTGATAGCTTATGAGTCTTTATGACTTACCCGTTCCCCTCTCGTATTTTTTTAAGATCTTAGGGGACAGACCTTCCTCGTTGAGGCTCGCGGCTCGACACCTTAGTTCTCTTTTGATCAGACTTTAAGCTGAAGAGGTGGTTTTAAGTCCTCTATTCTTTTGTATTTTGCAAGGA
>CM028379.1:16196927-16352192 GCA_013146195.2 Codonopsis lanceolata | reverse complement strand
GCATGGGAGAGTCATTTCCTATGCTTCGGTGAAGCTATCACCTCACGAGCTAATTATCCGATGCATGATCTCAATTAGTCCGCCATCATATTTGCACTTCATAAGTGGAAACATTATCTTTATGGAGCTAAGTTTGAGATATTCACGCGATCACAAGAGTTTGAAGTATCTCTTTTCGCGAAGGAAGGAGTTGAACATGCGACGAGGCGATGGATGGAGAAGTTTAAGGATCACGGCGCACTATCTTGTATCATCAGGGAAGGCTAATGTTGTTGCCGATGCCTTGAGTAGAAAGTGTATATGTCTTGCTTGATGATGAGAGAATGGAAGATGCTTGAGGACGTCCGTGAATGGAGTCCATTGTGAGTGAGCATAGTGTTATCTTTGCTAGTGTACGTGCTACGTCGTGCGCTTTGTTTGGGTTGATATAGGAAGCTTCGAAGCTTCTTGATGGAGTTGAGGAAAATTATTTATGGTTTGGGTGATGGTAAGACAGGAGTTTGCTATGAACACCGATGGGATTTTAACTTTTCGAGGTAGAGTTTGCGTTCACGCCCACATAGATGGAGTTAAGCGCATGGTTCTTGGCGAGGCTCACAAGGCCAAGTACACTATACATCCAGGGGAGTACTAAAATGTATAGGGACTTGAAGAGGCGATTTTGGTGGAATGGAATGAAGAGAGATCAGTATGTATCTAGATGCTTGACATGTCAACGGTGAAAGGCGAACACCGAGACCTGCCGCCTGGGCTTGGGTTTATTGCAACCACTTGAGATACCTGGGATTGGAAATGGGAGCATATCACCATGGATTTCGTGGACCCGGATTGCCACGCTAAACTGCTCGTCGAGGTTTTGATGCGGTAAATATGGGTTGTTGTGGATAGATTGACTAAATCATCACATTTTATTCCTATTGCGATGACTTATAGCTTGAGTCAGTTGGCAGCATTGTATGTTCAGGATATCGTGAGACTACATGGTGTTCCGGTGAGCATTGTATCGAATAGAGATCCCAGGTTTACTTCTAGATTTTGGCATTCTTTACAACAGGCTTTGGGGACGAAGTTGAATTTCGATGCGACTTTTCACCAGCGATCGGATGGTCAGAGATTGATTCAAGTACTAGAGGATTTCTTCTCACGTGCTTGTGCCTTGGATTTCAAAGGTAGTTGGGATTCTTATTTGCCATTAGCTGAATTTGCTTATAATAACAGTTATCAGTCCAGTATTGAAATGGCGCCATATGAAGCTTTGTATGGGCGTAAATGTCGTTCACCGATTTGCTGGGATGAAGTTGGTGAAGCTAAGCTATGGGGTTCAGAGATGGTACAACAATCGGTGAGGCGTGGGAAGCCGATTAGAAACAGTTGCTTACAGGTAGACAGAAAAGCTACGCAGACAACCGGAGACGTGACTTAGAGTTTCAAGTTGGTGATCATGTATTCTTGAAAGTATCGCCCTGACGCGGTACTAAGCGATTTGGGAAGAAAGGCGAACTTTTACCTAGATTTATTGGACCATTTGAGATCTTAGAAAGGATTGGATCCTTGGCGTATCGGTTAGCATTGCCACCTTCGTTATCGGATGTTCATGATGTATTCCATGTCTCGATGCTACGCAAGTACTTGAAAGATGAATCGTATGTCCTTGTTTATGATGAGATTTCATTCGAACCTGATCTTTCCTATGATGAGAGACCGGTGAGGATTCTTGACACTAAGGAGCAAATATTGAGAACGAAACGAATTCCGTTAGTCAAAGTCTTATGGAAGAACCATGACATTGAGGAAGCTACATGGGAAACCGAGCTCGATATGAGAGAAAGATATCATTTCCTATTCGATGATTCTGGTATGAATTTAGGGACTAAATTCCTTTAAGTGGGGGAGGATGTGATAACCCGAAACCTACTTGTATAACTTGTCTTATATACTTGTTTAACATGATTAGAAGGTGTATTTAACATGCTAGTAGTATCCCTAACATGCTTGACTTGATTGCATTCCTTGATCGAGCCATAATTGTCGTAACGAACGCCTATTGCCTTGCATGCTCTAGATTGACTTGTTCTTGCTCGGGCTTTGATCTTTTAGACTTAGCCATGACCTTGAGAGACTTTTATCATTGTTATAAGGACCCTTGATACTCATTCTAATGCTTCTTTGAGTTGTATATGCCTTATATGCGTTATACGTGCAAATCTGGACCTGTTTGACCTAACGTATGGCCTGAGGAATTGTTCCACCATGCCAACCGAACATCTTGGGCATTGTTCGGCCACAAGAACCGAACATTATAAAGGAGGTTCGGCCTCCACAACCAAACAGAGCTCATTTCGAGCATGACTTGATTTTCTGCAACATTTGGTTGATTACGATTGTACCCTTACTAAACCTCTATCATTAGTGACTTTAACCACTTGTATTAGAGTCTTATTAGCCTAATCTAAGCCTAATTAAGATTGCTAAACCTAATTCCACCACTCATCTTGTGACAAGTGGATTCCACTAACAATTAATTAAGCTGATATATACTACATCAGTTGGAGACTTCCCATTTTACGATTCATTTCTTCACTTCGTCTTCTCTGGTCTGGAGAGAGTTTGTGCGTGAGAGTCTCGGTGAGATTAGTGCGTGAGGGTTTGACTCCAAGTGATCTCAAGACCCGCTTGCGATTCTGAGACCGCCGTTGCGAAGCTACCGTCGAGTAGACCGATTGTCACCGATAGTTTTCGTGCTTCCGTCTTTTGCTTGGCTTGAGGTAAGCTATCGATTTCCCTTAGGTCCATGTTAGAGATAACATGCTACCCCCTCTTGCTTCCCTTCTCTCATGTCTAAATCATTGCTCTCCTTGAATTCTACCATGATATTGGAGTATTTTTGAGAGTATGAAAATATGGAATTATAGACAATGAATGCAAATGTTTTGATTTGGACACTAAACCTAGAAGTAAAAGTGTTCTACTCTACATTAGAAATAACTATTATTCTTGGGTCATAGACTTTCGACCATTATTTGGGAAAAACGTGATTCTAGGGTTCCATGAATTTGGGAACTTGAGATTATTCTTGGCTATGGTTGTTATTGGATTAATGATCTAGATTAATCAATGCGATAACTTAGAAAAGAGTTTGAAATGCAAATAGTGTTTTAACTCTACAAGCTTGGATTTATAGAAATGACTCAACGGAGTCGACATTAGTGAGCTATTGAACAATACCGGCTCAATGATCAATCCCTACGACGTTATTACATGCGTTACACTAGAAAACTAATTCTAGACTCTTGAAATGGATTGACTATCATGCTTGTATCTTTATGACATAATAAATGCATACTTGATATATTGAGTTCGCTCTTGTCGAGCTCAATCTTGCTTGTTTATTGATGAGATTATATACTTGTCTTGAACGAGGACGCTCTTGTCGGACTCGTTCCATACTAACCATTGTTGAGTAAATACTACTTGCCATTGCATGAGTCCAGCTGGCATACTTGATCCTGTCACACACCCTCCACTGCTGGCCACAGTGGGGAAGAGCTCTCTTTGGCCAACCAATACGTGCCCATTGAGATTGACTATTGTTTTCCCGAGCATCCCTCGGAGATCGATGTATTATCACAACCATCGATTATCGCACGCTATTGAAGGTGTCTATTTTGCAGGTCTACGCAGCGGCCCGACTCTATATCCTCACATTATGTGAACTATGTGCAATAATGTGCATCCTAAATACTTTATCTACATGCTTGTAATATTGTCTTGCCTAATGTGTTGCATATTGCCATGTCATGCATGATTGATAGCTTATGAGTCTTTATGACTTACCCGTTCCCCTGTACTTTTTTTTAAGATCTTAGCAGGACAGGACCTTCCTGTTGAGGCTCGCGGTGCTCGTACACCTTAGTTCTCTTTTGATCAGACTTTTGCGGTTGAAGAGGTGGTTTTAGAAGTCCTCTTCTATTCTTTTGTATTTTGCAAGGACGATGGGTTTAAGCTAGTCATCTAGACTATGCTTGGGATTGTGTAGATCTTGTACTAGTGTAATCCTGTTAACTCTTGTAGTACTTATACTCCTTTTGATGCCGGCAATTGTATTCGCCGTGCCTTGTATACCGTGTGTTGTTCACTACGTATAGACTTCCGCTGAGCATCCCATTAGCTCTTATTTATTTCCTTGTCGTATTCTTGCTTAGCATGGGCTCATTTGTAGTGTCGCCGAAGACTTGGATTAATTGCTTAAGCTTGTTTTATCAGGTGAAAGGATTTTGGTATACCGACCTTTAGTGTCGAGTTCTGTTGCGATTGAAATGTTGTGTCACGTCAGTTTTAAAATATTTTGAGTCCTTGCATGTTCGTCCTTTCTTGTCCCTCTTCTCTTGTCTTGCTCGGGCGCTCCGGTCCACATTCCCATCCCGGGTTCGTGGTCGGGGTCGCCAAAGTTGGTATTAGAGCTCTCGTTATAGGATAGCTCTTGGTCAGGATAGGTTCCATGGCCTAGGTGGGTTGTTTCTTGTGTGATGTTCTAACGCCGAGTGAATTCTTATAGGTGCTTGATGGTGAATCCTAGAGCAGATCGTGTAGGCCGAGGTAGAGGCAGACCCAGGAGAGTTCCTGATGAACTTGAGGCGGAATTGCCACCTCCACCACCGAATCCAGTGGGCATGAATGCTTAGATGGCTGATTTGTATCGCCGCATGACAGAGTTTATGACCGAAATGGCTCAGATAGGCCAAGGTCAGAATGTACCGCCACCGAGAAGAATGCGAGAGTATCGCCACCAAGGAATGATGTTATACCTGAAGCAAGGGTGCGAAATAATACTATCTTGGAGAGGTTCTTGAAAATGAAGCCTCCATCATTTGAAGGAGAATCGGATGCTAGTATGGCCGAGTTATGGTTAGAGGACTTGAAGAAGATCTTTGCAGTTCTGGACTGCACGGATGAGGAGAAGGTTGTATTAGCGTGTATAAGTTGAGAGGAGCCGCCAATCATTGGTGGGAGGTTCTGGCTAGTTGGAGTTGAATCGAGTGGCTCAGTATGGCTAACTTTGAGATGGAGTTTAGGGCTTCTTACGTGCTGTTGTGGTTAGGCGACGGACGAGAGAAAGAGTTCGGGATGCGGAGCGAGGGAACCATGTCTATAGCTCGGACGCTAAGTTCACTTGAATTATCCGGATTATTGTGCACATCGGTGCGGATGAGAGACACATGACTCATAAGTTTGTGAAAGGGTTGAAGGCGAGTTTAGGAGACAATTGTTATCTCTTCGGTTGGAGGATTATCGGAGCCTTGATAGATCGTGCATATGATGAGATAGAGCGAGACATTGAGGAGCACAGTCTTCTCGAGCTTGTCTTCGCAGGTGACCTCACAGCATTCGGGGAGAGGTCAGTGTTCAGGGAATCGATCTGGCCATCAGGGCAATCGTCGTTTTAATAATCAGAATAGACAACAATCGGTGGGCGGTTTAGGCTTTAGACGACGGAGAGTCGTGGTAGTGGTGCTTTTACTCCTCGGGGAGCGGTGACTCGGGGTAGTGGACCTTTGACTTGTTCTTATTGCCATAAGATTGGGCATTCTAGCGGCAGATCTAGGCTTGGCTCTTGTCTTCTTTGTGGAGATCCTAGTCATCGGCTCGAGATTGTCCTAAGTCGAGGGTGGACGAGTCCGTAGGTTACATTCGGCAATCGGATCCAGAGAGATAGTGATGGGCGTCTAAAAGCGCATGCTCGTGTTTTGCAATTGATCAAAGGTGTTCCCGAGTCTACACATGTGATCGGAGGTATTCTCTTTGTCTTCGGTCATAGAGCTCGAGTTCTTATTGATCCCGGTTCTACTCATTCTTATGTCGCATCGCATTTCATAGAGCATTTATGTGTATTGCCTGCTCAGTTGCCTTACATGCTTGAGGTGTCTACACTGTTAGGTGAATGCTTGTTGGCGTCTGAGGTTTATAGAGATTGTGACGTGCTTGTTAATGATCGAGTCTTGCATGCTGATTTGGTAGTATTGCCTATTCGAGACTTTGATGCGATTCTTGGTATGGACTGGCTTTGTGTGAATCATGCTTTAGTAGATTGCCGTCGTAAGAGAGTCATTTTTGTCATGCCGGTATTAGGAGTTCGTGTTTATGGGTGATCATGCTATGAAAGGTATTCATGTTGTTTACGCTACGTGCTAGACAACTCTTATCTCGGGGTTATGCGGGATATTTAGCTTGCGTGCTTGATACTAGTGTCTCATTGCTAAATTAGAAGATGTTCAGGTAGTTAGTGAATTTCAGGATGTCCTTTAGTTATTGCCTGAGAGTTAGAGTTTTCATTGAGCTTTGCATTGTCCTTTCTACCGCCTATTAGGCGCCTTGCATGGCTGCCGGAGTTGAGAGAATCCCAGAGAGTTAGAGTTTTGCATTGAACTTCTTCATGAGTTCATTAGTGTCTCAGCGGTTGGAACGGTGTTATTTTAAGAAGGATGGTAGTTTACGACTTTGCATAGACTATCGACAGTTGAACCAGGTTACTATCAAGAATCGATATCCCTTGCCACACATTGATGATCTCTTTGATCAACTTCGAGGCTCAGTTGTTTATTCCAAGTTTGACTTGAGGAGTGGCTATTATCAGTTGAGAGTTCGAGAGGAGGATGTTCCTAAGACAGCCTTTCGTACACGTTATGGTCATTATGAGTTCGTGGTTATGCCTTTTGGCTTGACGAATGCACCTGCAGTCTTTATGGATATAATGAATAGGGTGTTTCGTGAATATCTTGATTGCTTTGTGGTTGTGTTTATTGATGATATCCTCGTGTACTCGAAGTCGCGAGAGGAGCATGAGATTCACTTGAGAGAGGTTCTTTCGATCTTGCGTGAGAAGAAGCTTTACGCGAAATTCAGTAAATGTGCAAATGTTTTGATTTGGACACTAAACCTAGAAGTAAAAGTGTTCTACTCTACATTAGAAATAACTATTATTCTTGGGTCATAGACTTTCGACCATTATTTGGGAAAAACGTGATTATAGGGTTCCATGAATTTGGGAACTTGAGATTATTCTTGGCTATGGTTGTTATTGGATTAATGATCTAGATTAATCAATGCGATAACTTAGAAAAGAGTTTGAAATGCAAATAGTGTTTTAACTCTACAAGCTTGGATTTATAGAAATGACTCAACGGAGTCGACATTAGTGAGCTATTGAACAATACGACTCAATGATCAATCCATACGACGTTATTACATGCGTTACACTAGAAAACTAATTCTAGACTCTTGAAATGGATTGACTATCATGCTTGTATCTTTATGACATAATAAATGCATACTTGATATATTGAGTTCGCTCTTGTCGAGCTCAATCTTGCTTGTTTATTGATGAGATTATATACTTGTCTTGAACGAGGAGGCTCTTGTCGGACTTCGTTCCATACTAACCATTGTTGAGTAAATACTACTTGGCATTGAATGAGTCCAGCTGGCATACTTGATCCTGTCACACACCTTCCACTGCTGGCCACAGTGCGGAAGAGCTCTCTTTGGCCAACCAATACGTGCCCATTGAGATTGACTATTGTTTTCCCGAGCATCCCTCGGAGATCGATGTATTATCACAACCATCGATTATCGCACGCTATTGAAGGTGTCTGTTTTGCAGGTCTACGCAGTGGCCCGGCTCTATATCCTCACATTATGTGAACTATGTGCAATAATGTGCATCCTAAATACTTGATCTACATGCTTGTAATATTGTATTGCCTAATGTGTTGCATATTGCCATGTCATGCATGATTGATAGCTTACGAGTCTTTATGACTTACCCGTTCCCCTGTACTTTTTTTTTAAGATCTTAGCAGGACATGACCTTCCTGTTGAGGCTCGCGGTGCTCGTACACCTTAGTTCTCTTTTGATCAGACTTTTGCGGTTGAAGAGGTGGTTTTAGAAGTCCTCTTCTATTCTTTTGTATTTTGCAAGGACGATGGGTTTAAGCTAGTCATCTAGACTATGCTTGGGATTGTGTAGATCTTGTACTAGTGTAATCCTGTTAACTCTTGTAGTACTTATACTCCTTTTGATGCCGGTAATTGTATTCGCCGTGCCTTGTATACCGTGTGTTGTTCACTACGTATAGACTTCCGCTGAGCATCCCATTAGCTCTTATTTATTTCCTCGTCGTATTTACTGCTTAGCATGGGTTCCGGCTGTAGTGTCGCCGAAGACTTGGATTAATTACTTAACTGTTTTATCAGGTGAAAGGATTTTGGTATACCGACCTTTTGTGTCGAGCTATGTTGCGACTGAAATGTTGCGTCACGTCAGTTTTAAAATATTTTGAGTCCTTGCATGTTCGTCCTTTCTTGTCCCTCTTCTCTTGTCTTGCTTGGGCGCTCCGGTCCGCGTTCCCATCCCGGGTTCGGGGTCGGGGTCGCAACATCAGCTTTGATCCATTACGTGGATCGCCAGCTTAGTCACCCCATCATTGTGGCGTGATCAAATGGTTTCATTGTCGGGAACAATATATTTAGTTACCTTTTCCACTTTATTCAACTGTGACTTAAAGACATGGAAAAACAAAATCCAATGAAACAAGACCAACAAGGAACAAACATCCCACCCCCTTCACCGGCGAGCAAAATAATTGACATGGACCTCGCCACCCCTAGCTCAAAAGTGGTGGGAGGAAGGAGCACAAGAGAGGATGCTCGCAACCTAGGGTCCGCTATGAGCCAGACATGCACCTTCTTCGACGTAGGCGAGGAGGAAGCTCGGATCTCGAACGGAGAAAGACAAAATGGGCGAGCATGACGAGTACTTAGAGGATGTAAAGTTCTGGGAACGCTAGAGACTTTACCTTGCTGGAATTCAAGAGGTTGAGCTCAAAATGTTTACGCTTAACAAAAAAGCAAGAGCGGCAACCAATACGATACCCCATAGGGAGCCAGCCCAAAACCCTCAAAAAACTACTTCCAAAGGTAAAGAGAAGGAGAAACTTGTACCTCGACCTAGTGCAAGATCCAAATTAGGGAATATGATGAGTGAGCAGGCACCCAAGCCCAGCATTCACAGTTGGTTAACTTACCCTAGTGAAACCAATCGCCCTCCTTGCACAAGAGAAAGGAGCGAGGAAGGTGAGTCCAGGCCGAGGACCGAGGAGGTAAAGAATAAGACATGTGGGCACTGCACCCACTCCCAATAGTCAAGAGCAAGGAACCAAAGGAGTGGTCAGAACGCGACCACTGAGGTATAAAAATCAACCAACAATCCATCCCTGGCAGTCGAGCAAGAAGTGAAGTTCCTTCGTGGTAGGCTTAAGGCCATGGAAAAAGGAAAACTAATGATACTACCCCCAGCAAAAAACGGGCCATTCAAAGGGAGAATGAGGAAAGCCCCACTACCTGATAAGAAAATCCCAAAATTTGAAACATATCTAGGCTTTACAAATGCGATTGACCACATGGCAAGCTTTGAGGTCAAGATGAATGCAGTCACTCCTGAAGACGAGGATGCATGGGGAAAGATATTCGATGTGACCTTGAAGGGCAAGGCCATAAAATGGTATACTAGCCTTACATTGGATTTAGTCGAAACTTGGGATGAATTCCGATAGATATTTGTCACCCATTTTTCTTCGGCCGGACTCCAACCAAAAAAGCAAACTGACCTATGCGATATACAGCAGCGAGTAAATGAATCGAACCAAATGTACATGGATAGATTCATGGCTATGGTCGATCAAATACCGTATATTTCGGAGGAATCGATCAAGATGTGTTTCATTTCAGGCCTGCAGCAAGGACTGATGAGACAAGAGATGATGCTACGCGATCAAAGCTCAGTAGGGGAGATGTATGCACATGCAATTCGGGTCATCAATACCGAGGAGGCAAAGAAAGACGGGGAAAAAAAGGAGCACGATTGAATGCATCGGGCTCACGATAACTCAAACAAGGGAGGTCGGGGATCGACCCATAAAGAAGAGGATAACCGTGGAAGAAACAAGTGGGATGAAATTGACTGGACTCCTCTCACCACCACTCGCGAGCATATCATGAATGTATTGCTCGACCAAGACAAGATTGACATATCATGGCCACTGAAAGACACTCGATATCCCCGTAACCCCAATAAGCGTTGTGCCTTTCACAAAGATATCGGTCATACGACCGATGAATGTATCAACTTGAAGAAGGCCATTCAGAAGTTGATAGACAAAAGGGAGCTCAAACGATTCGAGCAGAGAAACAATAACCAAGGAGGAAGGCAAAGGGAGCAAGAGAGAAATCAGAATCCCCGACCAAACAATGCGGGCCCCAGGAACATGATCGACACTATCCGGGAAGCAACACCAAGTGGCACTCAACTAAAACACATGATCTACAATCTAAGGCATGTAGTTAACATGATGCCATGACCAGATGAAGATGGGGGAACTACCTTTTGGCCCAGTGAGATAGCAACCAGTGAAACCGCTTGTCAACAGCCTTTAACTCTCTGAATAAGAATCCACGATAGTGAGGTCAAGCGAGTTCTCGTAGATACTGGGGCAGGGAGAGACATCATGTACTACGCTTGCTTCAAAGAGATGGAGTTGGGGGACGCCCACCTAAGACCGAGAAGCATACAATTGGAGGGATTCACTGGGCACAAGGTTGCGGTAAAAGGAACGATCACTCTCATGGTGATCCTGGGAGAAGAGAGCATGACTCCTCGAATTAAGGAGGTCAAATTCTTGGTACTCGATCTACCCTCTCCCTACAACGCCATACTCGGATCTCCATCTCAAACAAAATTCCAAATGGTCACGCCAATGGCTCATCAAGGAATAAAGTTCCCCACTGAAAAGAGAATAGGAATGGTCTTAAATGACCTGGCAAGCACCTTGGAGTACATCTACAAGGAAAGGAGGAGTAAAGAGAAAGTGACGATCACCTTGCCCGAAGGAAAAGTGGTCGAAGTAAGCAGATCGACCAAGCGGCTCCGAGAAACGGTGGAAGAAATAATCCCTACTTTTCCCGAGCTAACTCAAGCCTAACAATTAAAGCGAGCTGGGAACGCCAACTTTCCCGAGGAAAAGGGAAGCGAGGACCATATATTCGGCACGTCTATGAGTGCCGAACACGGTCACATGGATAACAAGGTCGCCACAAAAATAATCACAATTGAAAGCTTAGGCATTGATCACCACCCAACTATCGAGCCAAACGAAGACTTAGATGAAATTGTGATTAACCTCGATTTCCCCGAACAGAGGGTCAGGGTGGGAAGAGAAATACCCAAGGAAGAGCGAGCATCGATCATCAAGCTATTAAAAGAAAGCTTGGATGTGTTCGATTGGAGAATCGAAGATATGGAGGACATAAGCGACAACGTCGCTATGCACAAACTGAGCATCGATCTAGACTTTATCCCCATACAGCAGAAAGCACGAATTTTCTCAGGGGAAAAGCAAGTAGCCATCAAAAAGAGGTATCTAAGCTCTTAAAGGCCAAAATCATAAAGGAGGTCATGTACGCAACTTGGATCGCGAATGTGGTGATGGTGAAAAAAACGAGTGGGAAATGGAGAATGTGTGTGGACTTCACCGACCTCAACAAAGCCTGCCTAAAAGATTGGTACCCGCTACCCAGAATCGACCAGCTTGTTGACTCTATTTTCGGGCACAAAATTCTCAAAATGTGGTTGGCCGACCAGATACACACAGCATTCCGGGCTGCATGAGGATTGTATTGTTATGCCATGATGCCCTTTGGCCTTAAGAACGCGGGGGCTACTACCAAAGAATGGTGAACAAAGTGTTCGGTGACCAGCTGGGCAGGAATGTGGAGGCCTACATCGACAACATGGTTATCAAAACCAAACACTTTAACCAGGCCGAAGACTTAAGGGAAACCTTCGCAAACCTGAGGAAATTTTTTGCACAAACTAGATATACCAACTTCCAGGCACACTCAATGACAATGTATACCAACTTCCCTCTAAGGAAAATTTTGCACAAACTAGACATGGCGGGCAGAATGTTGAAATGGTCGGTCGAGCTCTGAGGGTATGATATCGATTATGAGCCCAGGAAGACAATCTGAGCACAAGTCCTGGTGGATTTCATCGTTGAGACTTCATTCACGAAACAAAAAGCCGATCGAGAACAAATTAGCAAACAGCTCACCCCTGTGACCAAAGAGGCAATCATAAACGACGAACAGACAAGGACCAGACCTCTCCAACATTGGATCTTGTTTGTGGATGGATCTGCAGGGACAGATAGAAGTGGGGTAGGTCTCTCATTGCTCATCCCAGAGTCAGGAGAACTGAACTTGGCTTTGAGATTCGAATTCAAAGCTTCGAATAATCAAGCCGAGTATGAAGCATTGGTCGCCGGAATTGAGCTCGTTTGGGGTCCGAGGACATTGTGATCTACAGCGACTCCCAGCTAGTGGTTAAACAAGTGTTGGGCGAATACGAAACAAATCATCCAGTACTATCTAAATATAAAAATTTGGCCCAAAGACTGTTGGGACGATTCATATACTGGGAATTAGAGCAAATCCTTAGAGAAAGAAATTCTCGAGCCGACTATTTCTCCAAGATCGCATCCTCGGAAGCTGAGGAGCTACCTCCCGACGTCGAGCTTATGTTTCTCAAATGCCCCGCCATCGACCAGAAAGAGATTATGGTGGTCACTGAGGCCTCGAAATGCTGGATTGATGACATAAAGGGCTACATCGAACAAGGCATCTTACCGGATGACAAGAACGAAGCACAAACAGTCAGGAACCGAGCTTGCAGATACTCGGTTGTGGGGGGAATGCAATACAAAAGATCCAACACAAAGCCTCTCCTTTGATGCATAAGGCCAGAAACAGTGAAGGACTTACTAGTTGAGGTACATGAAGAAGAATATGGGGGACATCTGGGTGCGAGGACACTAGCGAACAAAATGAACTTTCATGGGTATTACTGGCCTAGCATGAGAAGGGATGCAGCAGAATACGTGAGAAAATATGACAAGTGCCAAAGATTTACAAACATTCCACGACTGCCCTCGGTCTTACAAACGCCGGTGGTCGCGACATGGCTATTTGATATGTGGAGAATTGACCTCATTGGTCCCTTCCCCAAAACCAAACATGGGTGCAAGTATGTCATTGTCACGGTGGATTACTTCACCAAATGGGTAGAAGCAAAGCCACTCGCCAGCATAACCGAAGATCAAGCAATAAAGTTCGTATACGAGCAAGTGTTCTGCCGTTTCGGACTTCCTGGAATGATCGTCTCCGACCATAGCACTCAGTTTTCAAAGAAATTCACAACGAGCTGCGAAAGGTTGAATGTTGAACACCAAATGTCCTCGGTAGCTCACCCACAAGGCAATGGTCAGGTAGAGGCAGGAAACAAAAAGATCTTGAATGCCTAAAGAAAAAACTTAGACAATAAGAAAAGAGGCTGGCTGGAACAATTGCCAACCATCCTTTGGAGCATCAGAACCTCAGTTCGAGGGACTACAGGTGAAACACCGTTTGCACTCACTTACAAGTCGGAAGCCGTGGCCCCAATCGAACTAGCCCTTCCAACAGCACGGGCCACCTTCTTCGATCAAGAACAAAACGACTCTTCCAAGCAGCTCGACCTCGACAACTATCACGACCCGACCCGGATTCCAGCATGAAATCCCAAAGTCATGTCGCTGAAACTAACATAAGAAGAAGACAAGCACTTGTTAAATAATAGTGCAAGTCGAACAGTCGAGCTAACAAACTCTAAACATGAACATAAAGCCGTACTAAAATACGGGATTTCAAAAATCGAATTAGCGGAAGCAATAAGGAAATGAAGTCCCGAGCTATGAAGCTCGAAACCAAAGCCAAAGAGACCAAGAGAGACATTATCTCTCAAAGGGGGGAAAACAAAACTCGCGTGTCGTAACATTGCAAACGCTGAACAAACCATCGGCACTCCAGGCCGGCGTTTCAACAAAGAACCAACCTAATATAACAATTACCCACAGCTAAAGCATATCGGGGCTAACCAACAACTATAACAATTTAGAATAAAGAAAAGCCCTAAAGCTACTGCGTGCTGGGGAGAAAATTGAAATAAATACTAAAACCACGAACAAGGCACGACACAACAAGTCGGCCAAAAAAAGAACCAATACAAATACCCAAGTATCTACCTTACGGTAAAGTCTAGATAACTTTACAAAATCGATCTCACAAGAAGAGCAAAGTACATAATATGTGTGACAATGGTAAAAAGAAATAGGACTCCACAAGGTACTACTCGGGGAAGTTTGCTGCTACTAGCACGAACCACATGATCTAATCTCGATCTATCGATCAGCTACACTCTGCTATAGTCACGATCTACTCAACCTCAACGTAGCTACCAATTTACTACAACTAGAAAACAAAGTGCGGAATGAGTCATAATGACCTAGTACGCTACTACAAGAGGTATGTAACATATAATTATGTAACATAAAAGAAATCATGGTGTCATTTTACAAATGATAGAAAACCCGTGAAGAGGCGTCATATCCTTTAGATACTCCATATGATAACCATTTCTTCTTACTTACTAAACCGTCCAAATGAACCAGGGTGTAATTCTCTGTTCAAACACAAATCAAATGAATTAGAACATAGTTCCTATAAAAACATCATATGCAAGTATATATAATTATATATATACTAATCAAACTGTTTATATAATCATCAAGCATAAGTGTGCATATTTATATATATACATATAAAGTCTTTCATGATATACAATCAAGATAAACCCGGTCAATTAGATATCATGTTCAACAAACCCTTTATTATCACATAAGTGCCCATAGTAAGCCAAATAAGGGATAGAGAAAGTACTGAATCAATGTCGTTGTGTCGTTCCCGCAATCACAACCGTTAAACTGTTTCGTGCTGTCAGATGTACGTGATTGATGCATCGACATACCAAGGGATACTCGGGCCAATTTAGCATAATCCATGCGCTCTATTGGTTACGATAATGGGCTAACTTCCCCCACTGAGGTCAACTGTGGAGGTTGTGTGAATTGTCTCTGGTACGACGATACATAGAAATCACGGATGCCATAATCCGTGAAGACGATGCATCGTCCCACCATCGACATATAAACTCAAGTAATGCCAGCTGGACTTATATGCAATGCACAAGTAGATGTTTACTTACAAATTCTCAAGTAGATATAATGATCTACTAAACTC
Organism: Codonopsis lanceolata; assembly: GCA_013146195.2. Lineage (NCBI taxonomy): Eukaryota > Viridiplantae > Streptophyta > Magnoliopsida > Asterales > Campanulaceae > Codonopsis > Codonopsis lanceolata. Next base: position 16,336,967 of record CM028379.1, on the reverse strand, counting down.
ATACAATTATGCACAATGTTACAAAAATCACAAAACCACAATAGGAGCTCATTTGAGTCTCTAAATCATAAGTATCAAGTTGTCCACTACATTCGATTCAAGTCCCAAAAACTAGTAATCTAGTCAAATGGAATTTAATTATCATAGGATCTCACCACGATCCTCGTAAGGTTCAATTGTTCCTTAACTCGACTCCGTTGAGTCCTTACTACAGTTTCATCCAAATAGGGTATAAATGATATATACATTTCTAGCCATTCTATGTTCTTGTTTAAGGCATAGCTAGGTTCTCGTTCCATCTTGGAACCCTATTTCACGTATCAATAAGTCAAGTAGAATATGGAAGCCTAAGTTGATTAATATCAAATCAAACCCTAGTTCAATTCAAGTTCATAATCCTAACTATTAGTGGAATCCAAATTTCATTGCAAGTTAACAACCCAATAGTAGAACATGCATGAAGGAAAGAAACCCTATATGCTTTATAAGTCATATTTATCAAGTATAGAGAATCAATCCTTAACAAGTATCACAATTATGTTTTCATAAGTCATAATATCTAATAAGTATAAATGTTTATTTCTAGCATAAATCCAAGTTAAGTTCTTAACTTAACAAATACTAAATCACATATTGTCCAAGACTACTATGTTAGCCTAGGGTCATTAAATAATTTAGATTATAAATAATAAACGCATCCGAGAATGATAATTCATCCTATTGTCCAAAATCCATAGTAGTCCATGAATTAAACAAAACTTTCCTTAACAAGTTCAAATATTACGAATCACTCTACACAACAATCTTTCTAATTGTATGAAACTTCCTCTCAACTCCAAATGTACTCAATCTTACTTATTCAGAAAGTAGGCTATTTAAACTATAACTTAGCCCTTTAAATCACTTCATTCGGACTTGTATTCATCGATCTATGATCATATCAAGATCAAGCTAATAATATGTTTTTCTGTTATGATTATTCTGCCCAGTCAACTAATAAATTCGACCATTAATTTCACACAATTCCAAATTTCATGAATGTATATATTTAGAAACTAAACTTTTGGAACTATAATTTAGCATTTAAAGTACTCCATTTGGACTTGTATTCTTTAGGATACAGTCACCTCAAGTTCATGTTAAAAATCTGGTTTTCTGTTATGACTTATTCTGCACGTCTATCATAAAATATTCACCAAAAATTACTCGTTGATCCAAATTACACATATTTTACATTTCAGAAACTAGACTCTTTGAGCTAGAGTTTACCATTTTAAAACACTCCAATTGGACTTTTATTCCTCAAGTCACGGTCCTCTCAAGTTCATGACTCAAATATGATTCTCTGCTATGACTTACACTAAGTGTCTATCATAGAAAATTCACTAAATATTCCTCATAAATCCAAATACCATAAATCTTACATTTCCAGAAACTAGACTCTCTGAACTACAATGTAAAATTTTAAACCACTCAATTCAGACATGTATTCATCGAAATATGGTCTCCTCAATATCACGTTAACAAATTGACTTTCTGTTAATAGCTTACTGGAACAGCCACGATTTGTGACTAATGAAAAATATTTCCTAAACTCCAAGATTTATGAAACTTTACAAAGAGTTACCTAACATGTATAGGTATAACAAACTACATTTAAAAAAAAATTCCCTTTAGTAGTTTAGTACCAGTAATTTCCCAAAATTTACCCAAAACAGAGACTGAATTTGTATTGTTTGTTTTCCAACAAGTTCATGAACAACAATGATTCCAAATCAAAGTCTGAACATATTTCAAACTAAACCCAAGACCAAAATCATCAAGTCAAGATCCATGGAAAAATTTCCAGAATTCATAGAAGCATCAAAACGTTTTATAAACTTGATAATACTCTTCCTTAGCATGATCTAAGCAAGTTTAATAAAGACTAGCATGTCAAACAATCTAGCATACAAAATTATGGATATTTGCAGCTTACCTTAAGCCCATTAAAATTTGGAGAAAATGAAAACAAACCAAAGATTAGTAGTCTCCTCGTCGATAGCTACGATTGGGTGGTCTCGAATCCAAAATCGGGTGGCTGGATCTCCGGAAATCACAAAACACACATTAATCTCACCAAGAGTCTCCCACACACAAGCTCTCATCAATAGTGTCTGTAAATATCTAAGGTAGGAGGTGTAATGAGTGGAGAAAATCAGATATTTCAAGGCACCAAGGTTAGGATGTGAGTGGATTCCATGTGTCAAGCTATGATAGGTCAATTTTTAAGTGATATTAAATCCCTAATTGAGGAATTAGTGCTAAAATTTTCACTTAGGATTAAACTACTCTAATTAAGGTCTAAGGTCAGGTTTAGTTAAATTCATTAAGGGTCTCCAAGTAAATCCAATACACAAGGCAAAACTCAAATTTCTGGAAATACTGAGAATAAATGATTTAGTCAACTTTAAAAATACGCATTTACTGAAATACAAGTCTAAAAATTACGCAAGAGGTACGGTTAGAAATATATTGAAGTCTAGTTTCGAACGCATCAAACTGATCTCAATTCGGAGTTGTCTACAGAAAACTACGGCCAAATTATTACAGACCTATCATGACCGATGAAAATACGTGAATCGGGGAAATAAACTTACGACGACGACTACTATGAACGTCGTGGTCACATGTAAACTTATAAATATGATTATTAGGAATGTAAATGCCTCCAAGCAAGTACACAAAGACCTAGGATCTCTCAAAGGTTGCGAGCTAGAACAAAGAACGTAAATGTTCTACCGAGTGAAGTACTTAAGGATTCGGGGTCTCACAACAACTTAGAAGAAAAATGACTTGAAGCACGCCTCAGAATGATCAACTACAAGAAACTTACCAAGATCTACCACAACAAGAAAATTAGACCGAGAACTTTCTCAGTTGGCGACTGTGTCCTAAGGAAGATAGAGGCAACGAGCAAAAAGTTGGGAAGAAACAAGCTTTCACCAAATTGGGAAGGTCTGTTCAAAATCACCAACATAGTTAAAGAAGGAACATACCGACTAGCAGAGTCTGATGGCACACCATTGAGAAACCCTTGGCATACTGACCACCTCAAAACATGCTACCAGTGATGTAATCTCTGTAAAATCTCAAGTATTCAATGAACAAATTCTCCATCTATTCCTAAATGTAAATGTTCATTTGATCATTCCCATCCTCGCACGGAGGTGGGATCAATGGCCTCCATCCTCGGTACACGAGGAAGGTCACAATAAGAAAAATGAGCCTAAAGTGCTCATTCTTATCCTCGCACGGAGGTGGGATCAAGGGCCTCATCCTCAGTACACGAGGAAGGTGGAAAAAAACAATGAGCATAAAGTGCTCATTCCCATCCTCGTACGGAAGTGGGATCGAGGGCCTCATCCTCGATACACGAGGAAGGCCGCAAAAAACAATGATCCTAAAGTGCTCATTCACATCCTCGTACGGAGGTGGTATCAAGGGCCTCAACCTCGGTACACGAGGAAGAACGCAAAAAACAATGAGCATTAAGCGCCCATTCTTATCCTCACATGGAGGTAGGATCAAGGGCCTCATCCTCGGTACACGGGGAAGGTTGCAAAAGACCATTTCTTTTTACTTACTAAACCGTCCAAATAATCCCGTGCAATTCCCTGTTCAAACACGAATCAAATGAATTAGAACGTAGTTCCCATAAAAACATCATATGCAAGTATATATAATATATATATATATATATATATATATATATATATATATATATATATATATATATATATATATATATACTAATCAAACTGTTCATAGAATCATCAAGTATAAGTGTGCATATTTATATATATACACATCAATTCTTTCATGATATACAATCAAGATAAACACGGTCAATTAGATCTCATGTTCAACTAACATTTTGTTATCACATAAGTGCCCATAGTAAGCCACATCTAATCAATCATAATCACAACCGTTAAACTATTTCGTGATGTTAGATGTGCGTGATTGATACATCGACATACCAAGGGATACTCGGGCCGATTTAGCATAATCCATGAGTTCTTTTGGTTATGACAATGGGCTAACTTCCCCACTGAGGCCAACAGTGGAGGGTGTGTGAATTGTCTCTGGTAGGGCGATACATAGAAATCACGGATCCCATAATCCGTGAAGAAGATGCATCGTCCCACCATCAACATATAAACTCAAGTAATACCAGTTGGACTTATATGCAATGCATAAGTAGATGTTTAATTACAAATTCTCAAGTAGATATAATGATCTACTAAACTCATACGATTATGCACATTGTTACAAAAATCACAAAACCACAATAGAAGCTCATTTGAGTCTCTAAATCATAAATGTCAAGTTGCCCACTCTATTCGATTCAAGTTCAAAAAACTAGTAATCTAGTCAAATGGAATATAATTATCATAAGATCTCACCACGATCCCCGTAAGGTTCAATTGTTCCTTAACTCGACTCTGTTGAGTCCTTACTACAGTTTCATCCAAATAGGGTATAAAGGATATATATATTTCTAGCCCTTCTATGTTCTTGTTTAAGGCATAGCTAGGTTCTCGTTCCATTTTGGAACCCTAGTTCACGTATCAATAAGTCAAGTAGAATATGTAAGCCTAAGTTGATTAATATCAAATCAAGCCCTAGTTCAATTCAAGTTCATAATCCCAGCTATTAGTGGAATCCAAATTCCATTGCAAGTTAACAACCCATAGTAGAACATGCATGAAGGAAAGAAACCCTATATGCTTTATAAGTCATATTTATCAAGCATGGAGAATCAATCCTTAACAAGTATCACAATTATGCTTTCATAAGTCATAATATCTAATAAGTATAGATGTTTATTTCTAGCATAAATCCAAGTTAAGTTCTTAACTTAACAAATACTAAATCACATATTGTCCAAAACTACTACGTTAGTCTAGGGTCATTAAATAATTTAGATTATAAATAATAAACGCATCCTAGAATGATAATTCATCCTATTGTCCAAAATCCATAATAGTCAATGAATTAAACAAAACTATCCTTAACAAGTTCAAATATTACGAATAACTCTACACAACAATCATGCTAATTGCATGAAACTTCATCTCAACTCCAAATGTACTCATTCTTACTTATTCAGAAAGTAGGCTATTTAAACTATAACTTAGCCTTTTAAATCACTTCATTCGGACTTGTATTCATTAGTCTATGATAATATCGAGATGAAGCTAATAATCTGTTTTTCTGTTATGATTATTCTGACCAGTCAATTTATAAATTCGACCATTAATTTCACACAATTCCAAATTTCATGAATTATATATATTCAAAAACTAAACTCTTGGAACTATAATTTAGCACTTTAAAGAACTCCATTTGGACTTGTATTCTTTAGGATACAGTCACCTCAAGTTTATGTTAAAAATCTGGTTTTCTGTTATGACTTATTCTGCATGTCTATCATAAAATATTCACCAAAAATTACCCGTTGATCCAAATGACACATATTTTACATTTATAGAAACTAGAATATTTGATCTAGATTTTACCATTTTAAAACACTCCAATTGGACTTGTATTCATCAAGTCACGGTCCTCTCAATTTCATGACACAAATCTGATTCTCTGCTATGACTTACACTGAGTGCTATCATAGAAAATTCACCAATTATTCCTCATAAATCCAAAAACCATAAATCTTTCATTTCCAGAACCTAGACTCTCTGAACTACAACTTAAAATTTTAAACCACTCAATTCAGACATGTATTCATCGAAATATGGTCGCCTCAATATCACTTTAACAAATTGACTTTCTGTATTAGTAGTCTCCTCGTCGATAGCTACGATTGGGTGGTCTCGAATCCAAAATCGGGTGGCCGGATCTCCGGGAAATCACGAAACACACACTAATCTCACCAAGAATCTTCCACACACAAGTTTTCATCAATGGTGGCTGTAAATATCTAAGTTAGGAGGTGTAATGAGTGGAGAAAATCAGATATTTCAAGGCACCAAGGTTAGGATGTGAGTGGATTCCATGTGTCAAGCTATGATAGATCAATTTTTAAGTGAGATTAAATCCCTAATTGAGGACTTAGTGCTAAAATTTTCACTTAGGCTTAAACCATTCTAATTAAGGTCTAAGGTTAGCTTTAGTGAAATTCATTAAGGGTCTCCAAGTAAATCCAATACACAAGGCAAAACTCAAATTTCTGGAAATACCGAGAATAAATGATTCAGCCAACTTTAAAAATACACATTTACTGAAATACAAGTCCAAAAATTACGCAAGAGGTACGGTTAGAAAGATCTTGAAGTCTAGTTTTTAACGCATCAAACAGATCTCAATTCCGAGTTGTCTACAGAAAAATATGGCCAAATTACTGCAGACTTATCATGACCGATGAAAATACGTGAATCGGGGAAATAAACTTACGGCGACGACTACTATGAACGTCGTGGCCACATGTAAACTTATAAACATGATTATTAGGAATGTAAATGCCTCCAAGAAAGTACACAAAGACCTAGGATCTCTCAAAGGTTGCGAGCTAGAACAAAGTACGTAAATGTTCTACCGTGTCAAGTACTTAAGGATTCGGGGTCTCACAACAACTTAGAAGAAAAACGACTTGAACCACGGCTCAGAATGATCAACTACAAGAAATGTAAGGCCCTAATTCCTTAGGATTAACTTGGAATGGTTTTGGGTTGAATTTTGTGTAGCATTGCACACGCTTGAGATCGGTTTTCAGTTTGGGCCGCGTATTCACGCATGCCAGATACAACCTATAGTTAAACAGCCACAATTTTATGTAGACGACTCAGAATTGAAATCCATTTGGTGCGTTAGAAGCTAGATTTCGAGATCTTTCTAACCATATACCTTATTTGTAATTTTTGGGCTTATAGATCACCCTAGGCTCGTTTTTTAAGTTGACTGAAATTATTGGATAAGCATTTGGGCTTTGGTCACTTTTGGCCCATTAGGCTTTGAGCTCATTTACCTCCCTTACTTGATATACAACCATAATCTACCATTTGTGAGTTCGAAGTTTTGACTTCCAAACCCGATTTGTTATAAAATATTTATCTGTTTTTAATTTCGACTCCGCAGGGGCGTTGTACGTGTTGGAGGCTTACTTTGTACCCGAAAATTATGGAGTGGTGTAACTGACTCCTTTGAGGTTTGTAATTTATTTAGGGGATGATTATACCCTTATTTAAATTTAGATATAATAATAAGAAATTATTATTTGACGTCTAGGGGCAAATAAATAATTAGCGGTTGTGACCCCAAAGTGTTTTAGTATTTTAATTGACCCTACATGATTAATTCGTATGACAGTTAAAACATTAATTGAGAGAATAATATATTAGTCCCTACATGTTATAAATATTTATGTGATATTATTATTGACTTTACGGAGTCAAATTGGAGTTGATTAATAATTAAGTCAACTGAATGGTATACGTTTGATTAGTCAATAATTGTTTTACTTTAAAATAATAATTAAGTTTAGTAGTAATACAATTGTTGACCCATGTTTGACTGGGAGATATAATTAGGGGCTGAAGTGGATTCACCTCCTCATTTATAAAAAAAAAACATCAAACAACAGTAGGAGTCTTTGAGTTCCTTCCTCAGTGAGACGCCCATGCGTCGTCTTCTTCGCCCGGCTCGGTTTTCACTTGTGTTGCTCTCTTGTGGACTACAGTGGGAGTATTTGAGACCCCAAAACTCTTCTCCACTCATTCATCATCTCTCTCATCCTCCATTTTCAGCCAAAAGATGGAGAAACACCGCCAGTAGGTGTGTTGTGGGTGTTTTTGTTTCCCGTCGATTCGCCCAACAGAATTGCGATCAGAGGCCACCGTTGGAAAGCTCTCATCGAGGAGATCGTTTCCCCTTGGTTTGTTTTCGGTTTCTTTCATGATTATTGGCCGAAATAGGTACGTGACTAAACCCCCTACTTTCTCTTTCTAGCTTAAATTGATGCTAAGGTGTTAGAGACTTGTTCCCCATGAATTATTGAGTTAATACATGTCTAGATGATGAGTTTGTGATGGGTTTTGATTTGTAAACATGTGGGGTTTGGGGTTGTTGAACATGAGAGGTTGAATTTGTTGGGTTTATTGTGGTTATTGAAGTAATTAGGAATTGAAATTGCTTGTTATTGGGTTTAGAAACCCAAAAGGAAATAAATCCCGAAATTATACATTGACTTAGAATTTGGAAAATTGCATTTTGACTCAATGGAGTTATTTAAAATTTTAAAGTGTTGTTTTGAGCCCTAGGATAAATTCCTACGACTTTTCGTGTTCGTCGGGTCTCAATTGGGAGATTTCGAGATTTGGTCAGGTGAGACCGGAATTGGTGAATTTGTGTATTAATTGGGTTTAGGACTCCAATGAAGTCCTTGGGTGATATTAGCATGAGAATATTGTTAGTTAACAAAATTAAGTTGTTTGATAATTTGTGAAGTAAAGAAAAAGAAAACAGATTTTGAAATGGGGGCAGTCCCTGTTTTGGGCATTTTTCGAAAAATACTGTAGCAATTCCGGCAATGATAATTTTCCGATTTCTGGATATGTTATACCTATATATGTTAGGTAACTCCCTGTAAAGTTTCATTAACTTTCGAGTTAAGGAAGTATTTTTCATCGGCCACGAATCATGGCTGCGACAGTGAGACTGTCACAGTGAAAACAGATTTTACCATGGGATTGAGGTGACCGTATTCTAAAGAATACAAGTCCAAAAGGAGTTCTTTAAAGTTCTAAATTATAGTTTCAAGAGTCTAGTTTCTGAATATATAAAATTCATGAAATTTGGAGTTGTTATGAATTAATTGTTGAATTTACAAGTTGACTGGGCAGAATGTGTAATAGCAGGAAATCAGATTGTTATCATGAAATTGAAGTGACTATATTTGGATGAATATAAATCCGAATGGAGTGATTTAAAAGGCTAAGTTATATTTTGAAGAGCCTAGTTTTGAAATATGTAAGATACATAAAATTTAGATTTATGATGAGTTATTGGTCAATTTTACAAAATGGCTGAGCAGAATGAGTTATGAATTAACATGAACTTTAATGAGTTGAGACTATAGAATGATTTATCATTCTAGAAATATTGTAGTGAATATAACATTGTTGATTAACTACCCTAGACTAACAAAGTAGTCTTGGTCATATGATGGGTTAATGGTTAAGTAAATAACTTAGCTTTGTTGTGTACTAGAATATGAATTTCTATGATTGATTTAGATTATGACTAAACGCATAATTCATACATTTATTGAGATTTGTATCTTGTATGTGTTTAAGAATATGACTCATGAAGCATATATTGCCTTTGATTACTTGGTGATTTTATTGATGTTGATTTCCCGACTTGTATTTAAATTGTATCCCATTAACTAGTGGAACTGCGAACTTGGAATCAACTTAGGCTACCAACTCGTACTTGACTTAGTGACTTGTGAACTAGGATTCCTAAATGGAACAAGAACCTAGCAATGCCTTAAATGAAAACGTAGAACGAGATCCTACGACTCCTGAAATCCGTTTAACTAGAATACGACGTTTGAGATTCTTGATTAAATTCATGTTCATGCTTGATTGTTAGTCGTAGTGTATAACATGCCTACTTGACTTGGATGAGATCGCTCTTATCATGCTCGTCCTTACTTGATTTCTTAAATGAGTAAACATTTACTTGACTTGGATCAGTTCGCTCTGGTCGAACTTGAGCCTCTACATGTTCATGATTGATAAGTAAACATTTACTTGTCCCCCATTAAGTCCATCTGGCATACTTGTCTTGTCTTGTCCTGTCTTCCCTGGTTGACGATACATCACCGTTACGAATCGAGAGATTCGTGATAGTGATGGATTGCCGAACCAGATACGTGCAAACCCCTCCATTCTTGATCACTTTGGAGAAGAGTACCTTGTGTAACCATTAGGGCGCTTGGAATAATACTATCCTTGGTCAATGTACCATCTCGTACATCCAACAGCACGTTCCTGTTATTATTTTATATTGCAGGAGCTACGTTGCGGCACCAGTTCTATGTCATATCCTCTTATATGTGGATTTCCTCCTGGAACTTATGTAAAATCAAAGTGATACCATGAATATGTGAGCTAAGTGCTTATATGTACTTGTTCTTGATTGCTTGATATTCGTGATGAGTCTGTGAACTGCTTGATATGTATATATGTAGATATACATACTTCTACTTGATTATCCCATGATTGTCTTCATATGTATATATGTAGATATGCATACATTTACATGATAAATTCCATGAATGAATTATTAGGTATATAAACGAGTTTATACACCTACACCTGATGGTCCTATGAGAGACTTGGGATGTTCTATATTAAGATATACGTCCATAATTATGATGATTCTTGTGACTTGCCTCCTAACTTGCTTGATTGTTTATGAACAGGGGATTCACCCTGGTTCATCTTGGTAGTCTGGCAAAGGAACGATTTCTGAACAGTACAACTCGACTTACTGGATCTTCGTCGTCGTAACATGATTTCATTTCCGCATATGACAATGTTTCATTTATGTTATATTGTTTTGTAGTAGCGTACTGAGTCTTTTGACTCACTCCGTATTTTGCCTTCTAGTGTGTAGTTATTGATAGTCGCGTTGAGGCCGAGTAGATCGTGACTGTAGCAGATTGCAGCTGATCGATAGATTGAGATTAGATCGTGTGGTTCGTGATTCTAGCAGCCGACTTCCCCGAGCAGTTGCTTGTGGAGATCTATTCCTTTTAGCATCGTCATTTGTTTATGTACCTTGCTTTTCCTGTGAGACCGATATTTTGTAAAGTTATTTAGACTTTACAGTCGGGTAGATACTTTGGTTTTGGTATTGTTTCTTCTTTGGGCCGACGTGTTATGTCGTGTCGTTGTTCATAGTCTTAGTTTTTATATTCAGTTGTCTCCTGGGCACGCAGTATCTTTGGGGCTTTTCTTTATTCTAGTTGTTATCATTGTTGGTTAACCCCGGTATGCTTTAGCCGTGGGTAATTGTTTTATCAGGTTGGTTCCTTGTTGAAACGCCGACCTGGAGTGCCGATGGTTTGTTCAGCGTCTGCAATGTTGCGGCATGCGAGTTTTGTTTTTCACCTTCGTGAGATTTATGTCTCTCTTGGTCTCTTTGGCCATGGTTTCGAGCTTCACAGCTCGGGACTTCTTTTCCTTATCGCTTCCGTATATTTGAATTTTGTAAACCCATATTTTAGTATGGTCTTATATTTATATTCGAGCTTGTTAGCTCGATTGTCTGACTCGCACTACTGAGTCATAAGTGCTTGTCCTCTTCTTGCCTTGTCCTAGCGTCGCGGCCTTGGGATTCCGTTCTGGAATCCGGGTCGGGTCGTCACAATTGGTATCAGAGCTTTTGTTAGCTATAAGCCAGGATAGGATCCATGGCCTAGATTGGGTTTGGTGTGTCGTCGAGTATTTACCGTCGAGGGTTCTGGTTAGTGCCTTACCGGCATGTTCTTTTGGACAAATATAGAATTTGGATTACTAAGTTCAGTTGGTCTAGATTGTTGTGAATTCAAATTGTGTATAGGAGTATTATATTCCTCCTATGTCGCTTTTAAGTTGTAGTTATACCATATGTGTGATGTTGCCTTGTAGAGCTATCAATTCTTGTCCGTGTGGGTTATCAGACAAACTCAGGTTATCGATCCCAAGAGTGAACTTCGCAGTGTTCATTAGTGCCTTTGATCGTTGTTACACGTTTCATGAGCGGAGTGGCTACTCCTCCCGTAGAACCTGACCATGAATCCCTGCGTTGTTTAGTGTTGCGGAATTGAGTACTCTTTCCCCGATGATTATTTTCCTGGTATTAGAGGACTGCTCCGAGAGATGGAGTATTGTCCCGACTTCATGATGAGACTTGGTGAATACCCAGTAGGTGACCTTGTGACTTATGATTAGATTGGTTGTCAACCCGTACACGACTTGACCCACGATGAATTGAGGTCTACAAGTTAGTAACCATTTGCTACCTAGGGATTCATAAGCTATTGTGTTTCCTTGTTAGTTTAATATGTTAATGAGAGTATTAGTATTGTGTAAAATGTTTTATCTATCATAAATAGATCGTTAAGAGTATGAATATTCCATACTTGGTATACCTACATAGTAGATTTATATGTTATGTACATGATATTGATTTCCATGCCTATATGTGATTATATTATATGTGCATGCGACTGTTATAAAGGATGCTTTTATGTGATTTACAAACATTCTGCATCCTCTACGACGAAAGCTTTTTGAAGTCACTTCAGAGGGCCCCTGACTTGATTATCAAGAGGTCTTCGTCGGAGAACTAGAATGGTATAAAGTAGGAAGAAATTGACTGAACCCGTTACCAAAACGAAATGGAACAAGTAAATGGTGTATTGTTATACTTGTGCAAATATGTGCATTTTGTATATGAAATTTTTTCTATAAATAGAAAGTTTGATTTATGCAATTCTTATGAGTGTAATCCTGAGATTGCTGAACTTGTATTGCTTGCTTGAACAAATAACTTGATATGTTAAATGCTCCTATTATTAGCCGGAGTATTATGATTAAGCCCAGAAACCTTAGAATGAAAATTTATGGGTTTAGGTGCAAATAATGCACATGAATATGATCTTGTAACATGATAATTATCTGCTTCATCATTTGGTAGCAAGTTATAAAACCTTGACATCCACGCCTTGACCGGGACATGTTGAATTCGAGGACAAATTCTTTTAAGGATGAGAGGATGTAAGACCCTGATTCCTTAGGATTAACTTGGAATGGTTTTAGGTTGAATTTTGTGTAGCATTGCACACGCTTGAGATCGGTTTTCAGTTTCGGCCGCGTATTCACGCATTCCAGATACAACCTATAGTTTAACAGCCACAGTTTTGTGTAGACGACTCATAATCAAAATCTGTTTGGTGTGTTAGAAGCTAGACTTCGAGATCTTTCTAACCATACCTTATTTTTAATTTTCGGGCTTATAGATCACCCTAGGCTCGTCTTTGAAGTTGACTGAAATTATTGGATAGCATTTGGGCTTTGGTCACTGTTGGCCCATTAGGCTTTGAGCCCATTTACCTCCCTTACTTGATATTCAGTCATAATCTACCATTTGTGGGTTCGAAGTTTTGACTTTCAAACCCGATTTGTTATAGAATATTTATCTGTTTTTAATTTCGACTCCGCAGGGGTGTTGTGCGTGTTGGAGGCTTACTTTGTACCCGAAAATTATGGAGTGGTGTAACTGACTCCTTTGAGGTTTGTAATTTATTTAGGGGATGATTATACCCTTATTTAAATTTAGATATAATAATAAGAAATTATTATTTGACGTCTAGGGGCAAATAAATAATTAGCGGTTACGACCCCAAAGTGTTTTAGTATGTTAATTGACCCTACATGATTAATTCGTATGACAGTTAAAACATTAATTGAGGGAATAATATATTAGTCCCTACATGTTAGAAATATTTATGTGATATTATTATTGACTTTACGGTGTCAAATTGGAGTTGATTAATAATTAAGTCAACTGAATGGTATACGTTTGATTAGTCAATAATTGTTTTACTTTAAAATAATAATTAAGTTTAGTAGTAATACAATTGTTGACCCATGTTTGACCGGGAGAGATAATTAGGGGCTGAAGTGGATTCACCTCCTCATTTATAAAAAAAAAAAAAACCATCAAACAACAGTAGGAGTCATTGAGTTCCTTCCTCAGTGAGACACCCGTGAGTCGTCTACTTCGTCCGGCTCGGTTTTCACTTGTGTTGCTCTCTTGTGGACTACAGTGGGAGTATTTGAGACCCCAAAACTCTTCTCCACTCATTCATCATCTCTCTCATCCTCCAGTTTCAGCCAAAAGATGGAGAAACACCACAAGTAGGTGTGTTGTGGGTGTTTTTGTTTCCCGTCGATTCACCCAACGGAATCGTGATCGGAGACCACCGTTGGAAAGCTCTCATCGAGGAGATCGTTTCCCCTTTGTTTGTTTTCGGTTTCTTTCATGATTATTGGCCGAAATAGGTACGTGACTAAACCCTCTACTTAACCTTTCTAGCTTAAATTGATGCTAAGGTGTTAGAGACTTGTTCCTCATGAATTATTGAGTTAATACATGTCTAGATGATGAGTTTGTGATGGGTTTTGACTTGTAAACATGTGGGGTTTGGGGTTGTTGAACATGAGAGGTTGAATTTGTTGGGTTTATTGTGGTTATTGAAGTAATTAGGAATTGAAATTGCTTGTTATTAGGTTTAGAAACCCAAAAGGAAATAAATCCCGAAATTATACATTGCCCTAGAATTTGGAAAATTGCATTTTGACTCAATGAAGTTATTTAAAAATTAAAGTGTTGTTTTGAGCCCTAGGATAAATCCCTACGACTTTTCGTGTTCGTCGGGTCTCAATTGGGAGATTTCGAGATTTGGTCGGGTGAGACCGGAATTGGTGAATTTGTGTATTGATTGGGTTTAGGACTCCAATTGAAGTCCTTGGGTGATACTAGCATGAGAATTTTGTTACTTAACAAAATTAAGTTATTTGAGAATTTGGGAAGCAAAGAAAAAGAAAACAGATTTTGAAATGGGGGCAGTCCCTGTTTTGGGCATTTTTCCGAAAAATATTGTAGCAATTCCTTCCGTGATAATTTTCTGATTTCTGGATATACTATACCTATATATGTTAGGTAACTCCCTATAAAGTTTCATTAATTTTTGAGTTAAGGAAGTATTTTTCATCGGCCACGAATCATGGCTGCGACAGTGAGACTGTCACAGTGAAAACAGATTTTACCATGGGATTGAGGTGACCGTATTCTAAAGAATACAAGTCCAAATGGAGTAATTTAAAGTTCTAAATTATAGTTTCAAGAGTCTAGTTTCTGAATATATAAAATTCATGAAATTTGGAGTTGTGAGGAATTAATTGTTGAATTTACAAGTTTACTGGGCAGAATGTGTAATAGCAGGAAATCAGATTGTTATCATGAAATTGAAGTGACTATATTTGGATGAATATAAATCCGAATGGAGTGATTTAAAAGGCTAAGTTATAGTTTGAAGAGCCTAGTTTCGGAATATGTAAGATTCATGAAATTTAGATTTATGATGAGTTATTGGTCAATTTTACAAAATGGCTTAGCAGAATGAGTTATGAATTAACATGAACTTTAATAAGTTGAGACTATAGAATGATTTATCATTCTAGAAATATTGTAGTGTATATAACATTGTTGATTAACTACCCTAGACTAACAAAGTAGTCTTGGTCATATGATGGGTTAATGGTTAAGTATATAACTTAGCTTGGTTGTATACTAGAATATGAAATTCTATTATTGATTTAGATTATAACTAAACGCATAATTCCTACCTTTATTGAGAATTGTATCTTGTATGTGTTTGAGAATATGACTCATGAAACATATATTGCCTTTGATTACTTGGTGATTTTATTGGTGTTGTATTTAAATTGTATCTCATTAATAAGTGGAACTGCGAACTTGGAATCAACTTAGGCTACCAACTCGTACTTGACTTAGTGACTTGTGAACTAGGATTCCTAAATGGAACGAGAACCTAGCAATGCCTTAAATGAAAACGTAGAACGAGATCCTACGACTTTTGAAATCCGTTTAACTAGAATACGAGGTTTGAGATTCTTGATTAAATTCATGTTCATGCTTGATTGTTAGTCGTAGTGTATAACATGCCTACTTGACTTGGATGAGATCGCTCTTATCGTGCTCGTCCTTACTTGATTTCTTAAATGAGTAAACATTTACTTGACTTGGATCAGTTCGCTCTGGTCGAACTTGAGCCTCTACATGTTCATGATTGATAAGTAAACATTTACTTGTCCCCCATTAAGTCCATCTGGCGTACTTGTCTTGTCTTGTCCTGTCTTCCCTGGTTGACGATACATCATCGTTACGAATCGAGAGATTCGTGATAGTGATGGATTGCCGAACCAGATATGTGCAAACCCCTCCATTCTTGATCACTTTGGAAAAGAGTACCTTGTGTAACCATTAGGGCGCTTGGAATAATACTATCCTTGGTCGATGTACCATCTCGTACATCCAACAGCACGTTCCTGTTATTATTTTATATTGCAGGAGCTACGTTGCGGCACCAGTTCTATATCATATCCTCTTATATGTGGATTTCCTCCTAGAACTCATGTAAAATCAAAGTACTACCATGAATATGTGAGCTAAGTGCTTATATGTACTTGTTCTTGATTGCTTGATATTCGTGATGAGTCTGTGAATTGTTTGATATGTATATATGTAGATATACATACTTCTACTTGATTATCCCATGATTGTCTTCATATGTATATATGTAGATATGCATACATTTACATGAGAAATTCCATGAATGAATTATTATGTATATAAACGAGTTTATACACCTACACATGATGGTTGATCGATGTCTTATTTTAATTATTTTCCTTGCAAGTGGACAAGACTATTGGAGAATAGTTTTTGGAAGCAAGGGTCGAACCACAGAGACAAGAAGATCACAGATAGTACGATTTATTGATAGCAAATTATTAATCTAAGGGAGGTTTTTATATTAATTCTATTCTAAACTAGTTATTATTATTCTTGTTTAACTAATTAGCAGCAATTACAATTTATGAAGATCGTATGGTGGATGGAAATCTAGGATTCGGGTTTCACTGGTATCTCCTCTATGCTTATTTTAATAAATTATCATTCAATCTCTTTGGTTCGTTCACAAAATATAGATATAGCCTGTTGAATTACCGTTCAGTCTCCATCTTCAAATAATTCATCCATTCTATATTCTAGGCACAAGAACATATGATCTGGAACTTAGGTCTGGAACCCGGCCCTAACTTATCACTCTCGTGCATCGATAGGTCCAATTTATTGTGATGGTGAGCCAGTGTACGACATATGCACATTGATCATGCAGTTATCCGCACCTCTAGGCCTTTATTATTCACGATTACATTCATTTGTTCAAAGTGAAATAATAGAGGGATTGATAAACACCACAATCAACAAGAATTGAATGAATAAAAATATAGATTAAAGCATAGATTCGATACAAGTTACCTCCCACCTCCTAGATTAATGAAGATTTAGTTCATCCTTGAAGATGAACAGCACATGGAGATGAATGAATTCATGAATCGATCTTCAATCCTTGTAATTACAACAACTAATTATGTTATACAACCTAAAATCTATTCTAAAGCTATAGAAAATTGTTTTCTAGCCGTCTCCAGCCGTCCTAATGCTTTGGCTACCGGCCTCTATTTATACCATGGAGTTGTAGGGAAATTAGATCTCTTGGCCTGACGTGAAAACGTAATTCTTGGCATTCTGACTACCTTGCAGTCACAAGGTATAAGGCACCTTGCGTCCGCAAGGTCTTTGATTTCTCCGGGGCTTGATTTCTGCAGTTTCTTCCTACCTTGCGGAGGCAAGGTAGTTTGCACCTTGCGACCGCAAGGTGTCCAGTCTTGATCTTCGTTGTTTAATCTTCACTTTACACTTTGGCCCCTTCTCGGAATTTTCACCAAAAAGCCTTATAATCTGTATACTTTCACCTAAAACCTTGAAACTCTCAAAATCACTGAAAAACACATATCAGTAGCCAAAAGCCTCGTGGAATAGCTCAATTTAAGTCATAGAAGCATAGTAAATCGACGTATAAAATACATCGATCAATGGACCTAAGAGAGACTTGGGATGTTCTATATTAAGATATACGTCCATAATTATGATGATTCTTGTGACTTGCCTCCTAACTTACTTGATTGTTTATGAACAGGGGATTCACCATGGTTCATCTTGGTAGTCTGGCAAAGGAACGATTTCTGAACAGTACAACTCGACTTACTGGATCTTCGTCGTCGTAACATGATTTCATTTCCACATATGACAATGTTTCATTTATGTTATATTGTTTTGTAGTAGCGTACTGAGTCTTTTGACTCACTCCGTACTTTGCCTTCTAGTGTGCAGTTATTGATAGCCGCGTTGAGGCCGAGTAGATCGTGACTGTAGCAGATCGCAACTGATCGATAGATTGAGATTAGATCGTGTGGTTCGTGATTGTAGCAGCCGACTTCCCCGAGCAGTTGCTTGTGGAGATCTATTCCTTTTAGCATCGTCACTTGTTTATGTACCTTGTTTTTCCTGTGAGACCGATATTTTGTAAAGTTATTTAGACTTTACGGTCGGGTAGATACTTTGGTTTTGGTATTGTTTTTTTTTGGGCCGACGTGTTGTGTCGTGCCGTTGTTCTTAGTCTTAGTTTTTATATTCAGTTGTCTTCCGGACACGCAGTAGCTTTGGGGCTTTTCTTTATTCTAGTTGTTAACATTGTTGGTTAACCCCGGTATGCTTTAGCCGTGGGTAATTGTTATATCAGGTTGGTTCCTTGTTGAAACGCCGGCCTGGAGTGCCGATGGTTTGTTCAGTGTCTGCAATGTTGTGGCACGCGAGTTTTGTTTTTCCCCTTCGTGAGATTTATCTCTCTTGGTTTCTTTGGCCATGGTTTCGAGCTTCACAGCTCGGGACTTCTTTTCCTTATCGCTTCCGCATATTTGAATTTTTTAAACCCATATTTTTGTACGGTCTTATATTTATATTCGAGCTTGTTAGCTCGACTGTCCGACTCGCACTACTGATTCATAAGTGTTTATCCTCTTCTTGCCTTGTCCTAGCGTCGCGGCCTTGGGATTCCGTTCCAGAATCCAAGTCGGGTCGTCACAAGAAACTTACCAAGATCTACCACGATAAGAAAGTTAATTGAGAACTTTCTCAGTTGGCGACTGGGTCCTAAGGAAGATAGAGACAACGGTCAAAAAGTTGGGAAGAAACAAGCTTTCACTAAATTGGGAAGGTCCATTCAAAATCACCAACATCGTTAAAGAAGGAACATACCGACTAGCAGAGTCTGATGGCACACCATTTAGAAACCCTTGGCATACCGACCACCTCAAAACATACTACCAGTGATGTAATCTCTGTAAAATGTCAAGTATTCAATGAACAAATGCTCCATCTTTTCCAAAATGTAAATGTTCATTTGATCATTCTCATCCTCGCACGGAGGTGGGATCAAGGGCCTCATCCTCGGTACACGAGGAAGGTCACAATAGGAAAAATGAGCCTAAAGTGCTCATTCCCATCCTCACACGGAAGTGGGATCAAGGGCCTTATCCTTAGTATACAAGGAAGGACACAAAAAACAATGAGCCTAAAGTGCTCATTCACATCCTCGTACGGAGGTGGTATCAAGGGCCTCATCCTCGGTACACAAGGAAGATCGCAAAAAACAATGAGCATAAAGCGCTCATTCCCATCCTCGTACGGAGGTGGGATCAAGGGCCTCATCCTCGGTACACGAGGAAGGTGGCAAAAAACAATGAGCATAAAATACTCATTTCCATCCTCGTACGGAGGTGGGATCAAGGGCCTCATCCTCGGTACACGAGGAAGGTCGCAAAAAACATTGAGCATAAAATGCTCATTCCCATCCTCGCACGGAAGTGGGACCAAGGGTAATATCCTCGCTACACGAGGAAAACCAACAAACAAAAAAACACAAGTATGAAAAACGAAAAAAGAACATACATTGCTAAATTAAGAACAATACTAGAAAATGGACTTGTTAATAACACTTCAAAAAAACACAAGTATTCAAAAATGTTTGAAAGTTACGGGCACACATGCCCAGTCAACTCGGTACAGCGAGGATTACAACCATCCAGACACGAGGAAGGTCAATAACCTCGGCATCACGAGCTGGGGAGGGCATACCACATTGCTCGGCGGCAAAAGACTTATCGACAAATTGATCGCGGTTGGACTGTTCACCCATAAATTGTCTCAGCTTGAGCTCTGCATCGAAATCCACCTCTTCGCCATTGTGCACAACGTTGATTAAAAAGATAGCATCTTGAGACCAAGGAGTGGGGGGCACCCACTCTTCAAGCCCGACATTAGCATCCTTCTTTTTAATCATTTTTAGCTCGCCTTTATCAAAAGGGATCATCTCATGTCCTTCCCTCGTAGCTTCTCCGATGAACTCATCACTGCCCCAGTCAACAATGGTCCCAAGCGCGACCCCCGAGGAAGCAGCTAGGCTGAAGACGTGACGAATACCTTGTTCATAGTATGGGACGACCTTGTTGATAAATTCCTCTGTATCCTTAAACTGTTCAAAAGTCGAGGCCGTCACCTCCGCAACCCGTCTCTCCAGCTCACTAACTCTCGCTGAGGACTCGGTCAGCTCCTTCTCAGCCAGGGATTTAGCTTACTTGGCCTGGCCAGCCTTCTGCTCAGCTTCGCCTGCTCGGAGCTCGGCCTGCTCCTTTTCCTTGGCCAGAACAACTGATAGACGTATTTTATACATCTTTATTGGGTACTTTTATGACTTAGAAATAGTAATTCCATGAGGCTTTTGGCTACTAATATGTGTTTTTTGAGCTATATTGTGAGTTTTAGGGTTTTAGGTGAACTTATGGGATTTATAGAGCTTTTATTGAAGAATTCGAGGAAGGGTACAAAGTGTAACTCTTGAAAAGATGCAAAAGGAACAATCTGGTCACCTTGCGGTCGCAAGCCTCCAAAGCCTTGCCCTCGCAAGGTAGATAGTATAAAGCATAGCCCGTTCAAGACCCTTGCGGACGCAAGGTGTAAACACAATCCAGCCGCAAGGTCCCCAGAAACTGACTTACGGGTCTTTCACATGGATTGAACCTCCTATTCCCCTACAACACCTTGGATATATAAAGAAGACGGTAACCAAAGCCAAAGGACGTCTAGAAATTCCTAGGAAACGATTCTAACACCGATTTTAGTTTGTATTACATAATTTAGTCATTGTAATTATAGTTTTGAAAATCGATTCATGTATTCCTTGATCCTGCTGTGTGGTTCATCTTCAAGGATGAACTTGCCGTCCATTAATCTAGGAATTGGGAGGTAACTTGTATCGAATCTATTGCTTAATATATTTTTATTCATTCAATTCTTGTTGATCATGATGTTTATCAACCTCTTTATTGTCTAGCTTTGACCAAATGAATGGAATCGCAAGTAATAAAGGCCTAGAGGTGCGGATAGCTGCACGGCCAAATGCATATGTCATACACTGGCTCACCATCGTGATAAATTGACCTTATCGATGCACGAGAGTGATAAGTTAGGGTCAGGTTCATATATATGACCTAAGTAATAGATAGGATCCATATGTTCTTATTCTTAGGATATAGAGTGGATGAATTATTTGGGATGGAGAGGGGGAACTATAATTTGACAATCTATATCTATCTTTCGTGAATGAACCCAAGTTATTGAATGATACTTTATTTAAATAAGCAATAGAGTAGATCAAGTGAACCCCAATCCTAGATTTCCCTCCTCCATAAGATCTTTATAACTGTGATTGCTGCTTAGTTAAATAAATTTTATGTTTTTAGTAGAATAAATTAGTTTAAATAAATCAAATAACCCCCCCCCCTTAGTTTAAATTGCTACTGATACATTTGCCATTAGTATTTTTCTTGTCTCTGTGGTTCGACCCTTGCTTCTCAAACTATTCTACAATAGTCTTGTGCACTTGCAAGGAATTAATTAAAATAAGACACGATCAAGTTTTTGGCGCCGTTGCCGGGGACAAGCTAGTTTGCTTAGTTAGTTTGTTGGTAGTGTTGCTTTTAAATTCAATTTTTATAAAAAGAAAAATACAAAAAGATTTTTATTTCTAGTTTTTAGTTTTATTTGTTTTTATTCGCTTTTGTTAATTTATGCACATTCGTAGATCTCTAAATCCCAAGCTGGCGAAATTAAACCAAAATATAAATAATCTTGAAAAGAATCAGGAAGACCCTGATTATTTGGAAAACCAGCCTATTAATCAAGAATAGTTGAATCGAGAGGATCCTCTGGTTGATCCTCCAATGGATAATAACAATAATCAAAATCCTGAAAATTCGGTTCCTCCGGTAAATTTAAATCAAAGAAGGGAAGAACCTGCTGATAGAAATATAGTAGTAATCAATCAAAGAACTATAAAGGATTATGGTCATCACATATTGAATGCAACACCATCATGTTTAGTTTTACCAGAAGCGGTAAGAAATTTTGAACTTAAAGGTCACTTTTATAACATGTTGTCTTCATTCCATGGATTGTCATTTGAAGATCCAGTAACTTTTGTTAAGGAATATGGTTTTATGACTGATAATTTTCCATTAGGAGGTTTGACAGAAGATCAGATAAAAATGAGATATTTTCAATGTGCATTAAAAGATGCGGCGAGAAGATGGTTTATGAATCTAGCACCAAGAAGTGTTTATACATGGGCTCAACTATATGATTTGTTTATGGGTAAATTTTATCAACATACATCTCCTTCAGAATATAGAAAGCAAATTATGTCCTTTCAAACTGAACCGGGAGAAACATTCCATGAAGTATGAGATAGATTAAAAAATTTACTTATTTTGTGTCCCCATCATAATTTATCACAAGAAGTGTTAGTAACTCAATTTTATCATGCTCTTTCGCATGCCTTGCAAACTATGGTTGATAGTGCAGCCGGTGGTTCTATTAATAGAATGACACCAGCTGAATTAGAAAGCTTGCTTGAGATGCTAAGTGCAAATTCCCAACAGAAAAGTACAAGCGGAAAAAAGTAGGAGTTTGTTTCAAGTCCAAGAAGATTCAGATACTCAAGCTCAAATAGCTCAAATGAAAGCTCAAATTGAACTCTTGCAAAATAGAACACAAATTCAAGAAGCATGTACTATATGTGGATTAAATTCTCATGCTACTAACTTGTGTCCATCTAGTGCTGTGTATCCTGAACAGGTTAATGCGATGAACATGTACCCTCAAAGGCAAAGGAATGATCCCTTTTCCAACACATATAATCCAGGTTTGAGGAATCATCCTAACTTTTCTTGGGGAGAAAATAAACCATTACAGCCTCAACAATTCCTTAAGCAAGGACAGCTACAGATTGAAGAAGCTCCGAAATCAGAAGGATTAAATAGTGGACAAGTTACTCTTAATAAATATTTATTGGAAACTGTGGAAAGATTGCAGAAAGATCTTGAAAATATCGAGAAAGAGAAGAAGGGAAGTTCCCTAGTCAGATAGAACAAGCCAAATCTATCACTACTCTGCGAAGTGGTAGAATTGTTGGAGATGAGGTAAATAACCCTACTCAATCTAATGATGTGCCAGATAAAATAGATAATTTTGGTAAAGAAGTTGAAAAAGATAAAAGTGAAAATATTCAAGCAAAAGATAAAGAGGTAGAAAAAGAAATTTCAAATAAAGAAAGTCAAGATAAAGAAAAAGTCACTCAAGAAAAAGAGCAAGAGGCAGAACCTCTTGAGGAACCATATGTTGCTCCCCCACCATATGTTCCTCTAATACCATTCCCTGGTAGACTAATGAAAAACAAGTTGGATAAGCAATTTACGAAAATTTATAATATGTTATCCAAAGTGAACATTAATCTCCCTTTGTTTAATGTCATTAAAAATATTCTGTCTTATGCTAAGTTTTTCAAAGATCTTCACTCTAGGAAACACAAATTCGAAAAGAATGAAAAAATAATTGTTTCTGAAAACGTTAGTGCAGTATTACAACCTAAACTTTCTCCTAAATTAAAAGATCCAGGTAGTTTTAATATCTAAGTCTCCTTGGGTAGTTCGAAAAAGATGAAAGCTATGCTAGATTTAGGAGCTAGTATCAATTTAAAGCCTTTTGCTGTTTATAAGCAATTAGGATTAGGTGAATTAAAACCCACTACTATGTCTTTACAGTTAGTCGACCATTCGGTCAAACATCCTTTAGGAATAGTAGAGGACATTTTAGTACAGGTAGATAAATTGATCATTCCATTTGATTTTGTGGTTCTAAAGATGGAAAAGAAGATATGCACTAATAATGAAGTTCCTATTCTGTTACGAAGACTATTTATGGCCACAGCTAATACCATGATTAATGTGAAGAATGGCAAGCTTTCAATGTCAGTTATGAGATAAACTGTAGAAATTTCAGTTTTTGATGCTCTAGATAGACCGAGTGACATGAATGCATGTCTCTCAATTGATGAAATTGAAAATCTTATAGCCCAAAGCTTTGAAGCAAATTTAAATGATGATGAGTTAGAGAAAGATATGTTTGGAGTAGATGATGATGATAGAATCTTCTCCCATGTAAGAATCGACATAGAAAAATTAGAAATAGAACTCCAAGAAATAGATGCTAGGAAAGAAAAGGAGAGATTAGAAGCTCTCAAGAATGATAGTGAAAATAAAGAAGGAGTAGAAAGTCCCAAATCAGAAATTAGTTCTGATAAAATAGAAATTGGTGAAGACAAAGAAGAAATCCATAAGAAGATGATAAACAAGAAAAAGTGAAACCGAAAATTCCTAAATTTATTCCATCTATTAAATCTCCTCCTGAAGTAGAATTAATGACATTACCTCCCCATTTAAAATATGCATTTTTAGGGGAAGGTAAAACTTTACCTGTTATAATTGTTGCGGATTTAACAAAAGAACAAGAGTTAAGCTTGTTAAAGGTATTATGGACACATAGAGAAGCGATAGGTTGGTCCTTAGCAAACTTGAAAGGTATCAGTCCATCTATGTGTATGTATAATTCATTTAGAAGAAGGTAGCAAACCTTCTCGAGAACGACAAAGAAGACTTAACCCTCATATGGAAGAAGCAGTTAGAAAAGAAGTGCTTAAACTTCTTGATGCGGGTATGATCCGATATCTGATAGTAAATGGGTTAGTCCAGTCCAAGTAGTTCCAAATAAATCAGGAATTATTGATGTTAAGAATGAGAAAGATGAGTTAGTGCCCGCACGAACTATTACTGGCTATAGAATGTACATTGATTTGAGAAAACTAAATGCGGCAACAAGGAAAGATCACTTTCCCTTGCCTTTTATTGACCAAATCCTTGAAAGACTAGCTGACCATGAGTATTATTGTTTTCTTGATGGCTTCTCTGGTTAGAATCAGATCCCACTTGCACCGGAAGATCAAGAGAAAACCACATTTACATGTCCCTTTGGTATCTTTGCGTTTAGGAGAATGCCCTTTGGACTATGTAATGCCCCAGCTACTTTTCAAAGATGCATGATTTCTATATTTTTTGATCTAGTTGAAAGATGAGTGGAAGTGTTTATGATTGACTTCTCAGTATTCGGAAATTCTTTTGATCATTGCCTAGAAAATCTAACGTCAATTCTTAAAAAATGTTACGAAACTAATTTGACCCTAAGTTGGGACAAAAGCCATTTCATGGTTAAACATGGGATAGTTTTAGGTCATGTTGTGTCTAACAAAGGGATGGAAGTTGATAAAGCTAAAATTGAAGTTATATCACAATTACCTCAGTCAAGGGTGTTAGAAGTTTTCTAGGACATGTAGGATTTTACAGAAGATTTATAAAAGTTTTTTCCAAAATCTGTAAACCTTTATGTAATCTTTTGGCGAAAGATATCGAATTTATTTTTGACCAAGAATGCTTAAACGCATTTAATTTGTTAAAAGAACAATTAACATCAACTCCTATTTTAAACAGCCCTGATTGGTCTCTCCCTTTCGAGATCATGTGTGATGCTTCGGATTTCGCAATTAGAGTTGTGTTAGGACAAAGGATAGACAAAAAACCTCATGTGATTCATTATGCGTGTAGGACATTAAATGATACATAACTCAATTATACAACTACCGAAAAAGAATTTTTAGCAGTTGTGTTTGCACTAGAAAAATTTAGGTCCTATTTGTTAGGTTCAAAAGTTATAATATTCTCTGATCATGCAGCCCTAAAATATCTTTTGAGTAAGAAAGAGGCAAAACCTAGATTCATTAGATGGATGTTATTATTGCAAGAATTTTACCTTTGCTTGAACATCAATTTCTTGATAATAAAATCCCTATGAATGAAGATTTCCCTGATGAACAATAACAGTTAAAAATTTTAAACCTTGGTATGCTAATTTTGTTAATTACCATGTGGCAGACATTATAAATCATGATTTTGATTTCTACCAAAGAAAGAAATTTTTAACTGATGCAAAAAAATATTTTTGGGAAGAACCATATTTATTCAAAATATGTTCAGACTCCATAATTAGAAGATGTATTCCAGAACAAGAACAACAAAGTATTTTGACATTCTGTCATGAATACTCTTGTGGTGGTCATTTTAGTGGTAGCGAAACTGCTAGGAAAATCATGCAATCTGGTTTATATTGGCCTACTGTTTTTAGAGACTCTGAAATATTTTGCAAAACATGTGATAAATGCCAAAGAACTGGCGTAATTAGTAAAAGGAATGAGATGCCCTTGCATAATAATATAGTTGTTGAAATTTTTGATGTTTGGGGTGTTGATTTTATGGGTCCTTTTCCAGTCTCTAATGGGTGTGAGTATATTTTAGTCGCTGTTGATTATGTGTCCACATGGATAGAAGCCATAGCTACTCGAAATAATGATGGTCAAACTGTTGTCAAGTTTTTGGATGATATATTCTCTAGGTATGGAGTACCGAAGGCAGTAATTAGTGATCAAGTAACACATTTCACCAATCGGTTGTCGAATGCGAGCCTTAGAAAACATGGTGTAACTCACAAGCTAGCTACACCATATCATCCTCAGACTTCTAGCCAAGTAGAAATTAGCAATAGACAGATAAAAGCAATCTTAGAAAAGACTGTTAGACCAAATCGTAAGGATTGGGAACCAAAACTGAAAGATGCTCTTTGGGCATATCGAACTGCATATAAAACCCCAATTGGTATGAGTCCATATTGGATGGTGTACGATAAAGCATGTCATTTACCAGTAGAAATTGAACACGAGGCTTATTGGGCCATTAAAACTCTTAATTTTGATATATCTTTAGCCGGTGAAGAAAGACTTTTTCAGTTAAATAAGTTAGAGGAGCATAGGCTAAATTCGTATAAAAATGCAAAAATCTATAAAGAAAAGAACAAAAGATACCATGATATGAGAATTTCTAAAAAGATGTTCCGTCCAGGATTGAAAGTACTTCTTTTTAATTCTAGACTCGGATTATTTCAAGGTAAATTAAAATCGAAATGGTCTGGTCCTTTCATTATAGTACGAATTTACCCACATGGAGCCGTCGATATTAAGAATCCAAAGACTGATAAAGTATTTAAGGTTAATGGTCACCGACTCAAACCATACTTTGAACCCATGTCAGTTAAGAGAACAATCGAACGCATTCGTCTCTTTGACTCCGAACCCCCAAGAGAATAAGTGACAGTTAGGTCAAGCCAAAGACGTTAAACAAGTGCGCTGGGTGGGAGGCAACCCACTATGATGAAATTTTATTTGCTTTCGTAGTGTAATTTAAGTATATTGTTCTCCGTCTTATTTAATTATGGACATTTTAATTAAATGTTTTCCAGTATTGGCATAATTTAAGTTTGGGGTAGATAAGCATCTTAGTGTTGTATTTATATGTTTTTAATATTTTAGTGTAGAAATTTTGTAAAATTTTTAGACTGCAGGAAAGAAACGGACTTAACGGAATGTAACGGAAGGACTAAAACAAAAACTACCAAAAATCTGTGAAACAGCTTCCAAGGGTGAACAATCTATGAACCTTGCGGACGCAAGGTCTTATACACCTTGCGGCCGCAAGGCCTTATTAATGGCAATTAACGCGTAAAGCATGCGGCGGCAAGCCCAAAGCTTGCCCCCGCAAGCCTATATTAGCATCCGTGCCCCTTTGACTGGGTACCTTGCAGACGCAAGGCATAAACACCTTGCAGCCGCAAGGCCATCTTTATAAGCTGAAGCAGAGCAGCCATAGCAGTTCACAGAATTTCATCTTTCTCCTCTCAAAACCATCCGGCGATCTCTCTCTCTCCCTCAAGAATTCTGGCAAGGCTCCCTAATTCCGGCCATGTCCCAAGACTAAAGTGCCTCTCTCCTTGAAGCTCCATCATCTCCACCCTCCATCTCCCTCCATTCAAGACTTGAAGAAGTGAAGCCACCATTGTTGCCAACGTCAAGCTTCAGAATTCCGGCCAACCCATCATCTCAGTTAGAGCATTGCACAATCCACGTATCTTCTATTCCCTCTCCATTAAATTTTTGATTCGTCAAATTTTTGCATGGTAGGGTGTTAGAATTATTTTTTTGTCTAAGTGCATGCTTTATTTGTTTTAGTTAGGTTGGTTAATTTTAATTTTTAGAGAGTAGATTTTATATTTTTGTGCCCATATAATGGCCCCTAAGCGTAGAAACACCGGACCGTTCTCGTCCCGCTCCGAAGAGGAGGAGCAACGTTATGACCCCTATAGGTTTGTGTCCTTCGAGGCATCAGAGAGCTACACAAGGAAGCTCTCCAAAAGCATAATCCCTGAGAGGGGATTTAAGGCCAAGGACTTTGCTCTCCCTGCCTACTTCGCCCGTCAAAGGTGGGGCAATCTTTGTGCGACCCCGGGCGTGGCCATCGTGGCCTTAGTCCATGAATTCTACACCAACGGGCGTATTTCTATTTCTGGCGAGGTGCTTGATATCACTGCTGTTAGGGGTAGGAATGTCGATTTTTCGCCCCTTAGTATTAACCATTATTTCGGCACTCCTAATTTTGCGAATGGTACTGACCGGTCAGTATCCACATCGCTAATCATGTCCGTCTCCTAGTGTTAAATGTGAAAATCGCAACACCTGACGCAGTTTGGACCTTCCATCAAGGTCCACCGTTTGGCCCCCTGTAGACACCCCAATTTCATACCTCTGATATATAACTCTGGCATGAAATATCAAGACCTATTTGAACTTAACAAATGTCAAGTTACAGGAGTTAAAAATGCGAAAGGCAAAGCAAGATGCGCGAAACAGTAAAATGTGAGGGATGAAAGTATAAAATTCGGAAGATTAACAGTGCCCTAGCGCTGCCATAAAGGAGCCTTGGCACGGCGCCTAAGGACCATTTAGGCCGCGCCAAGGGTGCTACAGGAGGCCTCCCAGTTAACGCAAAGCGCAGCTTCCAATGCGCAGTGTACAAGGAATTTGAGCACGCAGAGAGAAAAATAAATTCCCGATGAATCCCTCCTTCAGCCTATAAATAAAAGACTTGGGGCTCACTTTTAGACACCAAGAAAACGCTGATAAAATTTTTCCGCGTCCTCGTTACACTGAGAAAATAAAGAGCGAAGTAAGATAGGGAGTGATCCTCCTATAAAGCCTTGAAACCCTGCCAAAACTCCGCCAAACCTAAAACCAACCGGTCAAAGTGATCCCTAGCCTTCTAGTTAGGTATCCACCCTATTTTCCCGGTCCAAAAAACCCAAAATAAGTCGTTACTCTGCCCGAGTAAAGAAGCCAAAACCACCAAAAATAAGTCGTTACTCTACCCGAGTAAATAGGTCAAAACCACCAAAAATAAGTCGTTACTCTACCCAAATCACAACAGCAGCAGCATAAAAAGTCTCCCTCTCTCGAGAAGGACAGAGCGAACACTCCCCACTCTAAAAGGTAATAGCCTTTAAGGGCGTTTATTTTATAAAAGTTATTTTCAAATCCGGCCTAATGTAGAAAATATAAGCTGTTGTGCTGCCCGGATTTAGTTAGGAAATACTATGTAAAAGAGCCGTTATTATGACAAAATATTTTTAAATATATTTGTAACTATTGTAAGGAGATGGCTGCAAGTCCGTAAATAATGTAGCCGCGGATGTATTTGCTTTTATTTCCTGTCTTTTAATACTTTGTTTATTTGCTAAATAAATATAACAAAAAGCATACTTTAGCCAAAAACCGCTTTTGAGACCGAAAAGGCGAGTTGGGTGCCTAGCACCTTCCCAACTCGTAACTTAGCCTCCGAACCCATTTTTGCAATCTCTGGTTTTTCTTTTCTTTTTTTTTTCTTTTTTTTTGGTTTTGCTTTATTTTTTCCTTAAAAGAAAGATGGCGACTCTATAAAACATTTTGGATCCAGTGGGGCGTCGCAACACTCCTTTCTTGCACTTTTCTGTTTTCCCCTAAAAAAAGGAAAATGGGAATGAAAGGGTGATGCATTCCTATATCCTGGTATCCCCTAAACAAGGAATAACTTGATGCAGGAAACCCAAAGCACTCATAGTGATCCGAAATATGCTATAAGGCAATTTTCATAAAATCTATAGTGGAGCCTCACAACATCCTTTCTTGCACTTTTTCGTTTTCCCCTAAAAAAGGGAGAATGAGAATGAAAAGGTGATATATTCCTATATCCTGGTATCCTCTAAACAAGGGATAACTTGATATAGAAAACTCAAAGCTCCCATATTGGACAAAAAAATTCACTTAAAGTTACCGAGGCGTATTCAAACGTGCTATCTTAGACAGCACTCCTCTCGTACTTTTAATTTCGTCTTCCCCTAAACAAGGGAGGATGGAATGAGAGTAGTGGTGTCCCGCATTCGCACGTACGCGTACCCCTTATCCAAGGGCATGCGGGGCGCGAGCGCAGTCCCAGGAACCCACACCACCGCACCATGGACGAGACCCATCTCACGAACACGGCCAAGGCCATGTTCAAATTTATTTGTGCACGACTTATGCCTTCTAGCCACCAGTACACGATGTCTTGGCATAAGGCCGTTTTGATCTACACCATCTTGACCGGTGGGTCTATTGATGTTGGGCGTCTGATCAACGCCCAAATTCAGACCCTTATTAGAGGTACGACAAACTCGGGATTCGCGTTCTCGAGTTTGATTACCGGACTGTGTAGTGGGGCTGGAGTCGTATGGACTCCAGATTCGGAGAAAGTTTGGGCAGGCCCCGACATTACTAGGTGTGGGTCACCCGGCGTGTGCGCCCGCGCCCAGCGCGCCCTTGGATAGGGGTGCGCGTACGTGCGGATGCGGGACACCACTGCTCTCATTCCATCCTCCTTTTTTAGGGGAAGACGAAATTAAAAGTGCGAGAGGAGTGCTGTCTAAGATAGCGCGTTGAAATGCGCCTCGGTTGACTTTAGTGGATTTTTGATCCAATATGGGAACTTTGGGTTTCCCGCATCAAGTTATCTCTTTCTTAGGGGATACCAGGATATGTGAATGCATCACCCTTTCATTCCCATTTTCCCTTTTTTAGGGGAAAATGGAAAAGTGCAAAAAAGGATGTTGCGGCGCCCCCACTATGGATTTTATAAAAATAGTCTTATGGCCTATTTCGGATCACTATGGGAGCTTTGGGTTTCCCGCATCAAGTTATCCCTTGTTTAGGGGATACCAGGATATGGGAATACATCACCCTTTCATTCACATTCTCCCTTTTTTAGGAGAAAACGGAAAAGTGCAAGAAAGGAGTGTTGCGAGGCCCCACTGGATCCGAAATGTTTTATAGAGTCGCTATCTTTATTTTAAAGCAAAAATAAAGCAAAACCAGAAAAAGAAAAACCAGAGATTATAAAACGGGTTCGGAGGCTAAGTTACGAGTTGGGAAGGTGCTAGGCACCCAACTCGCCCTTTCGGTCTCAAAAGTAGTTTTTGGCTAAAGTATGCTTTTTGTTATATTTATCTAACAAATAAATAAAGCATTTAAAGACAGGAAATAAAAAAGTAAATACATCTGCAGCTACATTATTTACGGACTTGCAGCCGTCTCCTTACAATAATTACAGATATATTTAAAAATATTTGGTCATTATAACGACTTTTTTACATAATATTTTCTAACTAAATCTAGGCAGCACAGCGGCTTATATTTGCTACATTGGGGCGGATTTAAAGAACAACTTTATAAAAAAAAAAAAGGCCCTTAAAGGCTATTACATTTTAGAGCGAAGTGTGCTCGCTCTATCCTTCAGGGAGAGGGAGTCTTTTTTGTTGTTGTGGGGATTCGGGCAGAGTGACTGCTTCCGAAATTTACTTTTGGCCTCGGGATTTGGGCGGAGTAACTGCTTGTGTTTGGTTGTTTGTTGGTTTGAGGAAGGCGAAAATCAGGCAGAATAAAGGCTTATTTCTGACTGATTTGGCCTTTTAAATCGGGCAGAGCAACTGCTCTTTCCACAATTTTTGGATCGAGGAAATAGGGTGGAAACCTAGCTGGGGAGCTAAGGCTCACTTTAACCGGTGGTTTTTAAGTTTGGAGGAGTTTTGGCAGGGTTTTGAGGCTTTGGAGAGATCACTCACTATCTCACTTCGCTCTTTATTTCTTTAGCGTAACGAGGACGCGGAAAGCTCTGGCGGAAGAAAAGGTCTGTTGAAGGCGAACCCCGAAGGCTCTATTTATAGCCTGGGATGAGGATTCATCGGGGATTAAAATTTCTTCTTCCGTGCTTCATTCGATTGTACAGAACGCCGGAACAATTGGACTTTACGCAAACTGTAGCAGTTCTGTAGCAACTTGGGACTACACTGTAGCTAACTCTGGGCGCCACCCATAGAAGAACCTGGCGCCACTCCCACTTTGAGCATGGGTGGCGCCAGCTTTGCCTTGGTTGTTTCATTTTTGGCACCTTTAGCACCTGCATTTCACTGTTTTGTGCATCATGCTTTGTCATTTTGCATTTTCAACCCTGTAAGTTGACATTTGTTAATGTTTTAACAGGTCTTGATATTTTATGTCATGTTACATACCAGGGGTACGAAATTGGGGTGTCTACACTAGGGCGCTTCTGTTTGCGCACCCTCGCCAGCCACGTGAGGAGCCTCAAGAGGAGGAGGATCCCTTGGAAGCGATCTCCAATAGGCAGGAGGAGATCCTGCTAGAGCACGAGATGATTAGTCAGCAGTTGGCGCAAATACGTGCCGACCCGACTCATTTCTTTGGCTGGGTTAACCAGGTGGGGCAAAATGTCTCCACATATTATGGGATGCCACCTGGCACGATCCCCGAGTTTCGTCCTCCTTTGTTATTTCCTCCCGACTCACCATGAGTCGAAGCCCAAGTTTCTTCCTCTTTCGTTACACGGGTCATATATTTCCTTTTGATATTTCTCCTCCATCAACCCTCTCATAGGATATTCCTCAATTTTGGGGACAAAATAAAATTTAAGTTTGAGGGGGGGATTCTAAGCCTAGGGCCTTTGCAGGTCCCAACCTAAGGAAGAGTGCAGTTGGGCTACATTTTTTTGGGTGAGGGAAATTTTCTGTCCCTCTATCGTGTCTTCTCCTCACTCTATTTTCTTGCTTTTTATATTTTCTTATTTTAGGAGATGTTGCCTTGACCAGAATACACTAATATTTGGTTCCCTCGGGGACCCATCAAAAGATTCATCGTCATCGCCCATCTCTATTTTCTTTATTTAAAAAAAATAATGTTTTAATTCAAAATTTTCATTCTCGAGTTCTGGTGTGATCATTTCGGTCGATGAGGAGTTAATGCAATGAACCACATAACTTTTTTATAGATCATTCTAGAATTTACTTGATTCTGTGAAATTCTTGATTTTCTTCAAATCTCTGTGCACTTATACCAGTCATGATTATGGATTAATTTGAATATTTTTACTAAGTTTATAGCACACATTTCATTTTAGCAACAAGATATGCACAAGAATATGATGAATAGCCGTCCTAACATGATTGTTGCATTAAATTGTAACTTAGGGTCAATTGCATGGTAGTTAGATCCCTTGGATTTTTCTTACTACCATATCTCAAGCACACTTTCGAACCGTGTCTGCATGTTAGTCTTGATTGCCCCTACCATCTGTTCTAGCGAATGCTTATGTGAAATCCAGTGATGCTAAATCTTCAATTCCACAACTTCCATGATATGATATTTATGTGTTTTACTTTCTTAAAAATTGTATGAGTATTTTGGCATTAAGATATGATATAGGCCATCTTTGGATCGTTTGAGCCTAAAAATTTCCCGACCTTACTAAAAATATCCCTAGTGTCTCCTTTGAGCTTTATTAAAAAGAATGGAGTGTGCTAATCACACATTGAACCCCCATTCGACTTCGTTTCTTTAACCCACATTAACTTAACCCTAGAGCCTATACACTTTAGCCTATCCTTTGAGAGGGTAGGATGTGGGTGGGGAATTAATTTTATGGGAAAAAATTTCAGTTAGAAAAATTCTCCGAAGACTTCTTCTTCCCCGTCGATATTAAAAAAAACATAAAATAAAATATATAAGTCGACGAAAAATGAAACGGAAGAAGAAGAGTACAAGAAGATTCAAATGAAAGCATAACTTTCATCAGAAAAATATGATAGAAAAGTTCTTCTGAAAATAACACTAGATATTTTTAGCTTGATATATTGTACAAAACAAGTTTGGGGGAAAAGTCCCAACTAGTGGTTTTTGCAGGTCCTAGCCTAATTGGGAAAAACTTCCTTTTGCTTGGAAGTATTTTGGATAAAAGGTAATCTTGCTCTCTCTCACTTTGTATTTTATTCCCTTTTTATCATATCCCCCAACACCTTGGCCTTACATTACAAGCTTATTAAAGACCTATTGATCTTCTTGCCAATGTTTGTGTTTGTTGATTTGATAGTAATGCATGTAAATTGATCCTCACTTCATATACTCATATTATTCGCAAGCTCGCTGTGTTAGCATAATCTTAGCTATTGCAAGTAATTGGGACATGAAAGCATTGTATGTCATACATAGGAAGTGCATTGGATGGATGTATAAGTATTTGAAATCCTTGGTGTTCTCTCTTTCTGTAATAGACCGGGTTTGGATGGTAAATCTCATACTCTATGTTGCATTGGTTTTATTGAAAATCTTGATTTTTAAAATGAATGTTGTGCTTAGCTTAATAAAGCTGTTTCAGTTAAAGATATTCTCTATGACTGGTTATCACACACACACGGAGAAATTAAGACTGGTAGCAGTTTGAGTATGAGACGGTTTGTTTTGTGAATTAGTCTGCACAAATATGGTGAGCATCTTACTGAGACAACTAAGATATGTCATGCTTTGGTGACTTGAGATTGGAACCAAAAAGATTTTTTGTTTTGTTTATTTTTGTATTTATTGTTTTTAGTATAATTTTTACTCACTTTTGTATTTATTAGTTTTTGTATTTATCTGCATAGTCGAGTCGCTCGTTAGAGTCTCTATGAGTTTGTGGGTTTCTAGAGGAGTGTAAATAGTGTCACCCTCCAAAAAAAATTTCTTAATTTTTGTATATTTAATTGTTTTTGTATTTATAAGTATTGTTTGCTCGTGGACGAGCAAAGTCTATGTTTGGGGGTATTTGATAGACGTATTTTATACGTTTTTATCGGGTACTTTTATGGCTTAGAAATAGCAATTCCACGAGGCTTTTGTCTACTAATATGTGTTTTTTAGCTATATTGTGAGTATCAGGGTTTTAGGTGAACTTATGAGATTTATAGAGCTTTTATTGAAGAATTCGAGGAAGGGTGCAAAGTGTAACTCTTGAAAAGATACAAAAGGAACAATCTGGTCACCTTGCGACCGCAAGCCTCCAAGGCCTTGCCCTCGCAAGGTAGACAGTATGAAGCATAGCCCGTTCAAGACCCTTGCGGGCGCAAGGTGTAAACACAATGCGGCCGTAAGGTCCCCAGAAACCGACTTACGAGTCTTTCACCTTGATTGAACCTCCTATTCCCCTACAACACCTTGGATATATAAAGAAGACGGTAGCCAAAGCCAAAGGACGTCTAGAAATTCTTAGGAAATGGTTCTAACACCGATTTTAGTTTGTATTATATAATTTAGTCATTGTAATTACAGTTTTGAAGATCGATTCATGTATTCTTTCATCCCGTTGTGTGGTTCATCTTCAATGATGAACTAACCGTCCATTAATCTAGGAATTGGGAGGTAACTTGTATCGAATCTATTGCTTAATATATATTTTATTCATTCAATTCTTGTTGATCATGATATTTATCAACCCCTTTATTGTCTAGCTTTGACCAAACGAATGGAATCGCAAATAATAAAGGCCTAGAGGTGCAGATAGCTGCACGGCCAAATGCATATGTTGTACACTGGCTCACCATCGTGATAAATTGACCTTATCGATGCACGAGAGTGATAAGTTAGGGTCAGGTTTATATATATGACCTAAGTGACAGATAGGATCCATATGTTCTTGTTCTTAGGATATAGAGTGGATGAAATATTCTGGATGGAGACTGAACTATAATTTGACAATCTATATATATCTTTCGTGAACAAACCCAAGTTATTGAATGATACTTTATTTAAATAAGCAATATAGTAGATCAAGTGAACCTCAATCCTAGATTTCCCTCCTCCATTAGAGCTTTATAATTGTGATTGATGTTTAGTTAAATAAATTTCTTGTTTTAGTATAATAAATTAGTTTAAATAAATCAAATAAAAACCCTCCTTAGTTTAAATTGCTACCGATACATTTGCCATTAGTATTCTTCTTGTCTCTGTGGTTCGACCCTTGCTTCCCAAGCTATTCTACAATAGTCTTGTGCACTTGTAAGGAATTAATTAAAATAAGACACGATCAACAGCTATCATGGCTGAAGATTCCTCCAGCTCGGCTGTTTTCTTGGCTTGATCGCTTTCCAGAGACGCGAAACGAGCCTTAAGGACCACGATCTCGTCCTGGTCGGCTTGAGCATTGGATTTTAGCTTTTTTACTTCAGCCTCTGTTCGACCAGAATGACCGCTCAAGGAGCTGACAAAGGAGCACAACTACAAAAACAAACAAAGGAAAAGATGAGAAGACGGATATTATGTCAAGGAAGCAATAATAAAAGAGGAAACATTTATCTCGCTCACGCAGAGCCCTGCTCGGCCCATTGCCTCATTTACAGGCAAAGAGTTGGCAACCCCAATCAAGTCCCTCAGTTGGGCCTAGACAACCACTCTTTGCCTGGCCAGGGCAGTAGGACCATCACGTTGGGTCACATCTATATTTTGCAGAGCAGGGACTTCCCCGATGATTTGACCGAGTTGGATTCCAACGACACAAGTCCTCGGGAAGCAGAAGTCGTCCTTCAGCCAAGGTACGGTGTCTTCGTTGGACGAGTAAGACACAGCCACAGCCTTTAGTTTTTTGATAGCAGGGGAGTGAGCAGAAACATCCTCAAGGCTACGCTCGGAACCCACTGGTGCTTCATCGATTAGTCGTTTTTTTGCCAATAGGGAAAGCTGGGGCGCTTTCAACGAAAGCGGGACCGGTAGTTGTGGCAGGAGCTTTCCTCGCTGGAGCAAGAGCCGAGGACTTGGGTTTCCGAGTAACGATAACTTTAGGGGGCACCCGTCGAAGAGTTGTGGTAGTCGTGGTGGCAGGCAAGGCCGAGGACCCAGCCCCTTACACGTTAGTGGGTAGGGCATAGGCCTTCCCGGGATCAGCAGCTGCATCCTTCGGCACAGCTCGTCGGGCAGCACCTCGGGTCTGCCTCGTACTTCTCCCAGATACTTGATCTAAATCTAACACCATGGCTGAAACAACAAGAAAAAGAAAGTCAGAATTACGAACAAAAAGACAAACATATCAAGAAAGATGACAAAGAATATGAGTAACAAATACTTTCACAGCCTTCGTAATCGAGCAAATCATCCTTGCATCGGGGACAGTCATCTTTAAACCTATCCTTTTGTGCATTGATCACCCAGGATACTGGATGTACTCGGGAACATCCAGTATCCTAAGTTTGACGCCCTCTATCTTCTTGGTGGACATCCCGACCATTCTCAGTAAGACAACATCCTCAGTAACCAAGCTCTAGCGAAAGACCCGGGCAGGCTTAACCACGTGTATCCCCCAAAAACGATTCAATAGCTACTCGTGCAGATTCCTCGTACTCGTCCAGAGTCCCAACTGGAGAAAGAGATTTAACCTCGGAAGCCATGTTCCGGGGAGGGGGAAAATTCCAACCAATTCTGCTCTCAACTAAGAAGACCTTCTCATCCCAATGCCCCGTCTTCCTAGGCGGCTTGGCGAACAGATTGATACCCCGGTTATGATGCTTGCATTGGAGTTGGTTAAGAGACTTGGTCACATAAAAATATGTCTTGAAGAGAGGAAGGGTTGGCTCAAAACCGAGTGCTTGGACGCAAGCGATGAAAGATATCAAATATCTCACAAGATTCAAAGAGAGGTCGAGGGTTGGGCACCAGCTTCCTTGAGAAGGTCGCAGATTAGGGGGTCAAGTCGCAAATGGAGACCCACCTCAAAGAAAGTGGTATAGAAACCCACTCCGTCCCGACGGCTCCGAAGCTCATCCAAACCCAGCAAATTGTGGGGAACCGATCCTCAGAATTTCTTATGGCTATGATTGTACTTGTCATTCCAAACAAGTAAATCCTCCGGCACATATTATTCCTCAATTCTCTGAGTACCCGGCGGAGCTGGTGGTGCGTCCTCGACACCACCAGAACCCTCCTCAACTCTAGCAGCAGCCGAGGATGTTTCTCCCCTTTTCTCACGAGCCAAATTCCTGTTGGCGGCTACAACTTCCTCAGTGACAATCTCCCGTTAATACTGATTAAACAAGTACCTAAGGGCTCTCTCCTTATCCCTGCAAACCATCATGACGGTCCCAACTGTTAGGGCGACACATGGCAAGTACCATGCAGTGTTGGACACACAAGCCAACGTCGTTTTGGTAGAACGACGACGCAACAATTATGAACAGTAAACCGAAATGATTACCTACGACCCCTCGATAACCGCGCTATTTAGTACAAACGGCGTATCAGTTCCCCATATAATTCCATTATCATGTTCTAATTTATCCTTGATTCAGGACTTACTCGAGCATGATCGGGCAACAACAGTTGACAACGAGAACGACCACAAGCGAGGGAACAACAAAACCCAGGAAAACCGAAGAAGCAACAATGCTCGATAAACCAAGTGAAAAATCCAAAACATGCTTTCCATGCTAAGGATAAATCCTCACACTTGGAAACTCGGGGGCTATTGAAGGGATCCGACCAGGGTCCTCCTACGTGGAAGGACACGTGGCCTCCAGCAAGGTTCGAGGAAGGGCCCACCACCCAACAACTCATCTAGATACCCAAAGAAGACTGACCATAACGGGCGACCATGGAGAGGTCGATCAATGATCCTCGGTAGGCCGAGGATCACCCCCAAAGATCAAACAAAGTCGAACACCTTGACAAAGAACAACCATGCTCGGCAGACAGAACCTTCCCTAATGTTGACAGACTGACATGTAGACTGTACCTAGCGACCAGATGTCACCTTTACAGGACTCGGGCAAGCCATGCAAACGGATGTCTCTAAGCGTCTACTCAACCACCAACTATGTAAGGCTACATATAGACTATCAACCAGTAAGAAGCTGCCAACAAGCCGATCAGCAATAGCTCCTTATGTCCTTGGACCCATATTCTAATCATGATCTCCAAAGGACAATTACTATAAAAGGAAGACTTTCCCTTCAAGAAAAGTTAAGTTCTATCTAAGGTATTCACGTTCAATAACAAGTATTCAAGCACAAAGCATATCTAAAACAATCACCGAAGCTTAAGGGAACACCTAGCTCCGACACACATATATTCTCTTATTACTGACTCTTACACCGGAGGGCTTTAGTTGGGACAACCCCCGACACCCTAACGGTAGTTTTATTTCAGGTAATAAGAGATCACGAACAACCCCCGACACCCTAATGCAAGTCACGGAGTTAAGAGAGAACAAAGCCCAAACATCCTAAACTCTTTGATACATCAAATGTTGATGATTTAAGTAAAATCATTGGTCATTTGGTATAATTGGGGTTATGTTTCGAAGATGGGTGAGCTCGGGAATACTACATTGTGAATCTGGGGGTGCGGAGTGCACATTCACATAAGTTTCACGAGCTTACGGGTGTAAAATAATCAAAGCGTTATGTTTCCTTTCGACTTATTGTTCTTGCAACGAATAACCCTGGCGGTTGTCTAGTGAA
Source organism: Codonopsis lanceolata (assembly GCA_013146195.2). NCBI lineage: Eukaryota > Viridiplantae > Streptophyta > Magnoliopsida > Asterales > Campanulaceae > Codonopsis > Codonopsis lanceolata. The sequence goes on along the minus strand of CM028379.1, from coordinate 16,296,980 downwards.
TGTTCCAAAGGTTACAACAGTTTGAAAGGATTTCTAATTATTTGCAAAGAGACACATATAAACTATATATCAGTTCCTTCGTCTTTGTTTTTAGGTTACAAAATTCACAGAATACTCCAATGGTAGTCTCCAGTTTTTCGAGTGCTAGAAATAGGAGAGCAATTATAGTCTTATCCCACAAGAATATTCGTGTAACCCAGGACATTCGATAGAGTCGAATAATTCTTGCAGGAAAATGCACTGTGCACGATTCTATAATATATCCTAGTTGTTCGACATTGTTCTTATTAAAATTAACCAACATCAAAGATCTCAATTTATTACGTGGACAGCAAGTATCAACGTGTCAGCTCTAATCCATTACGTGGATCACCAACTTAATCACCTAATCATTGTGGTCTGCTCACGTATACTAGTACACTAGCATGGCGAAAGGGTACTAACGATCAAACGTGACAAAAGAATTTAGGTACAGCTGGAGCACCGCGTGACATGATGATGTTAATCAATTATGTTAAGACTGAAATGGAATTTAAGTTATGAGTGAACCTATAGACTATTTGTATCACGTGGTACACCTGGCGCACCTAAATATTACCACCAAACACGGGTCAGTGATATCTTATTGGGCCTGTACCGTTTTCTACAAGAATTCTTCTTTGACGTAAGTGTGGTAAAGATTGTCAGATTGGTAGGCCCAAATCGAATATTGCTAAGTCTAATCATAATTCATACTGCTAGTGGGCTCCTTCCTTCACATGCTAATGCTACAGTACACAAGCACAATCCCCCTTCTCCAACCACAATAATCCAGTACTAGACGGTCTACACTCCTCTACTGTACCACCTTGATACTCCATTGTTCATGAGAACTTCACACCAATAGATGAGATAAATTCAGAATGTAATCTAGGTTGACTGAACCTTAAAAAATATGCGTTGTATTTTGCCACTTTTTCTTATCATATTACTTATCTTATACTTTTACAGATGTTATACTCTTCATCCGTTTTCAAATAATCGTTCGCTTTTCTTTTTTCATTTGTTCTTAAATAATTATTTTTTAAAAAATATCATTTTAAGAAAACATTTTTACTACTTTATCCTTACATTTTCTACCTCCTTTAATTATGGCCACATATTCATAGGCATTAAAGAAAACCATACATTTAATCAATATCTATAATATAATAAATTATTTTTTTCTTAAATGGTGTACTGATCAAATAAGACAATATTTGAAAAACGGAGGGGGTAACTAATTAATACTCCCTCTATTTTCAAATAATTGTTCTTTTCCTTTTTGTCCTCTTCCAAAACTTTTTTAAAGAAACTATTTTTTTTTTATTTTATCAATATTTTTTATACTTACTTTAATTATGACCACATGTTCAAGGGTATTAAAGGAAACTACACATTACATCAACATTTATAATGCAGTCAATTATTACTCTCTCCGTTTTCAAATTATCGTCATTTTTTACCTGAAACATCGTTTAAGAAAAAGTAATTGACTGTATTATAAATATCGATGAAATGTGTGGTTTCATTTAATGTCTTTTAGCATGTGACTATAATTAAAGTATGTAGAAAAAGTAAGAATAAAATGATAAATGTGTTTTCCTAAAAGAAAATATTTTTAAAGAAGACAACTACTTTAAAATAGACCAAAAATGAAAATAAAACGATAAGTTGAAAAATAAAATAATTTTATTAAACGGTATATCAGATCAAAGAGAACGATTATTTGAAAACCGGAGAAATACCCAACTTTCACATATTTGTTTTTTTTAAAAGCAGAAAATATGTTAAAACATGCACATGCAAGCATGCAACTCTCCTAGTTCCATGAGCCAAGGAGGGTCCCTTTCTTTCTCTCTGCGTGAATTGAACAGATGGAGTGTGCAGGACTGTGGAAGAGTTTCTAAATAGAAATTGCTCTGCCTTACCTTAATAGAAGTCACCATCATCATCATCATCATCATCTTTTTGATGAATCCTAGTAAATGTTACCCCCACAATTTCTAAAAGCTTGAAATAGCAATTTGACCATCTTAATTTCACACTTTTTTCATTAAATTTATTTTTTTTTTCTTAATTTAATGATTATACTTGACTTTATTTTTATGTTCATCATTCAATCCAGTTTTTTGGATGAAAAACTTTAAAATATATATATAAAAACCTGAAAAATGCCCCTATTTAATGCAATTGGGTCTTTTTGCATCCAATTTTGACTTTTTTTGCAAGAATTATTTTGTATCCAATTTTGACTTTTTAAAAATAGGTTGCAAGACCATAACTAATAGCCATGACTTTTTTTGCAAAATTTTTAATTAAGAAAATTACAAAACCCTAACATCATGCGTCTCTTTCTTTCCTTTTGGCAGGTTACAACGCACACCCTTCTTCAGCTCTCGTCTCCTCCCTCCAGCCCGCTGACATCTCCTCCACCGTCAAAGCCTTTCAACGCTTCCCACAGCCCGACTACCACACCCCCACAGCTTCCAGTGAATCCATTAAAGCTTAACTTCTTCTTCTTCTTCCCATTGTCATCTCTACTAACCCACACCGTTGCTTCAACTTGTTGCACCCATCTTTATCGTCACTCACGACGGCATCTCCAAAGCTGATGCTCGCTAACCCAAGAAAGAGATGCGTACCCACACATAATATTTGTAAAACCAACAATAACTACTTATTTTGGATTTTATCAACGAACTCTAGCTCAACTGATACTGCTCACTTCTTCTAACGGAGAGGTCGGGTGTTCAAGTCTCACAAGAAACACCCTGGACTTTACAACTCTCAATAGAAAGGTCGGGTGTTCAAGCCTCTTCAAAGGCATCGTTGTTGTTCAAGCCTTACCCAAATGCCCCATTTAGCTACTCACTTATCTTAACGGAAAGGTTGAGTGTTCAAGCCCTACCAGAGGCACCCTGGTACTTCACTACTCTCAACCGAGAGGTCGGATGTTCAAAGCCTCACCAGAGGCACCATTTATTCGAGCCACACCAAAGGCATCATATATATAATTGTAGCCTTTCAAGGCATTAAAATAATAAAAAATTAAGAAAAAAAAACGTATTTTGGATTTTATTGAAGTTTTGAGTGTCCAATTCGTTGTCTACACTTAAATTAACTTTCGACATATTCACAACCACAACTTCAACTCGATTCGAATCTACATCGATTGTAGGCGGGTGGGGCCGACTCTGGTTGGGGATTGAGCCGTAGGAGAAAAAGAGATTGGAGAGAGAAAGAGAGAGTCATGGGCGTTGGAGTGCCCTGAGATAGTGGTAGATTGTGGAGTCGAGAGAGAGAAATGACGAGGCCGAGGATTTTTCGGAAAAGAAGCAAGAAAAGGTGGAGCGGCCAGAGTTGTACATTGTTGTTTCGACGAAGATGGAGAAGAACCCGATTAGGGCATGGCTGGAATCTCGATCTGTTGATGGCCGGAGCATGAGACTTACTTGTTGATGACTAGAGCATGAGGCTTACTTGTTGTAGACAAGAAAAGCTTGGGAGCTGGTGCGATGTTTGGAGAGAATGAAAGAGATGGATAGATCAATATAGGTTTTTTCTTCTTTTTTGTTTTTATTTTTGAAGTAAATCAGTGGATTTCTAGTAAAGAGTATTTTGTGCATTATTAAAAAAATATTTCTTTAAATATTGGGTTATGCTTGAATAAATGAAAATATAAATTAAATTAATGAAAATCTAAATTAAAGAAAAAAATTTAAGATGGATTATTGAATAAATTAATGAAAATATAAATTAAATATAGGTAATTTGATCTTTTAGTTTGACCCCTTAACTATTAACATTTTAAACTGAAAACCTTTAACATTAGTAAAGATATTTTGGTCATTTCTAACATTTTCGTCCATCTAACTAACGGAAATTATCCCTATTGACCTTATCAACCAAGTATAGTCACTAAAATGAAAAGAAAAAAATAGTACAATGAGTTTAACGAAAAAAAGTATGAAACTAGGGTGACCAAATTGCTATTTAAGCCTTTTTAAAATAATCATCTTTGATCCGGCACTTCATTTAAGAAAAAATGGAGATGTAATGTGTGTTTTTCTTTAATACATTTATGCATAATTAAAATATGTAGAAAAAGTAAGGGTAAAGTGGTAAAAGTAGTTCCTAAAAAGAATTTTTTTTGAAAAAGAACAATTACTACATCTGTCCCAAATAAATGTTCTTACTTCTATTTTTGGATGTCCCAACTATTATACTTAATGACTTTTAGTTAATAAATGATCTACTATTCCTCCTAATATATCCTTAAACTGTCATTTAATATCAACATGGCATAAAAGTAGAAACCCACTTATTTAACTCAATTAATGATTTAATGCTAATCCTAATCACGTTTATTCAGAAACTAAGAAAAAAATAATGCAAAACATATGAGTATTATCAACTTAATATATTTTATAGCACATCATTAATTGTGTTTCTTAATCTCTGTGTTTTGCCAATGAATAATATTTATTTGAAACGGATTGAGTATTTTGGAATAGATAAAAAATAAAAGGATGACAATTATTTAGAAACGAGTAGTATACTTTAAGTTTTTAAAATTAAATTATGGATATATTATAAATAACCTCCATAAACTATGAATTGAGTACAAATTGTTCTTCTGAACTATTAATTGAAGCAATTAACATATTTTTTTTTCAAAATAATAAAACACGTAATTCGTAATATTTCAAAAATACAACTAGACAATTATTGTCATGACAAGATCATTGTTTTCTTTTCTCTTTTCTTTGGTAGGTTAAACAAAGTAAAGACATAGTGATTAATTTGTAGCCTAACAATCTAGAGAGAAATTATGAAAGGAAAGAAAAATTAGAGATGCAAGAAGAATGTGAATCCCAAGGAAATGAAAAATGAGCTGGCTCCTTTTCTAGTGTACTAATATGACTCAATTTAAAAGCACAATGCAGTACAATACTGTGCTTAGATCTATTGATGAATCATTTTCTTTTCCCCACTACTTCTCTTGGTTGTGGTCCAAACTAATTTGTGAATACCTCCATTGATTTTTTTTCTCCCAATCAATGAAAGCCTTCCATCTATGGAGGATCTAACCAATCCGTCAAACTTAAATTCCTCTTGGATGTGTGTGAAAAAGCTCCATAAAATCTTTCTTTCCATCTCTAATGAATGAATCATCGTTAGGGTGAAGGTCAATATTGAAAATGAACTCTCTGAGAATTTTTTGTGTCATTCTAATAGAAACGTTAATCTTTTAAATAATATTCAAACTCATGAATTTTTTGAATGAAATTAAATCTTTCAGGATTCCTTATCATGAGTTGAATTTGAAAGTTGAAACTTCAGTAATGTTGCTACGTAACATAAATTTTTCCAAAGGTAATTATGTTCATAATGTTATTATTTCAAGAATGTCACTGACGCCTTCTGATCCCAAACTTCTATTCATATTCGAGTTAAGATCGTTTCTGCTGATGGTATCGTATACAATGTCTATAAATAAAAGTCATGATCAATTACTGTATAATGTAGGGTTTGTTTTGAAAAAACCAGTTTTTAGTCATAATAGTTGTATGTTGCGTTGTCTAAAGTTACAAATCTTAAGAGTTTTCAAATTTTGTTTTGTTTTGTTATGTGATAGTAATAGTAGAAGTAATTTTACATATTCAATGACAAATATTGTATTTAAAAAAGTATTCCAAAATTTATAAAGATTTTTTCTTCAATTTTTGTGATTTTGTATTATTAGTTTTACATTTCTTAATGTTTGGACTATAATTATATGTTTATATTATATACATTGAATTCACGAACTTTACACTACATGTATTTATTTATTTGTCGGTGTTAAAGTTTTTAATTGTTTTATTCATATCGATATTAGTCTGTGCATGGCGTGAGTGCATTACTAGTCATGCATAAAAGAGAAACTAGTTTTACTCCCATGTGTTAAACGCACGGGTATAGATCTCTTTAAATTAAATTATACTTAAATAAAATGAAGATTATAAACAAAACTAAAAAATAAAGAAAAAACATGATAAAGGGAACAAACTACTAAAAAAATCTGATTTTTAAATTAGAGACTTGTATATTCAAGAACTTTTTTAGGTGTTTTCAAGAACTAAGAAAATAAAGTTCATTTTTTTAGTTATAAAAATTTTAGATGTGATGAAATTGATAAATATTTTAGATATTTATCATCTTTCTAGATAGTTTATCAATTATGTCAATATATTGTAATAAATCATGAGTAATTTTAATTTATTTGATTTTTTTAGTACAATAACTTTTCGAAATATTTTTACAAATCTATAAATTTTCATAATCAGTTTACTTGAGAGTTGTGTAATCAATTAATAAGATCTGTGTTCTCAATGCATACTAGCTATTCTATAGTACTCTCTCCGTCCCTAAATTATCGTCCTCCTTTCCTTTTTCGTCCGTCCCTAAATAATTTTCCAGTTTGAAATTTATCTTTTTAAAACATCACTTTTATCACTTTACTCTTACTTTTTCACTCTACTTTAATTATGAGCCACATATACATAGGCATTAAAGGAAACTACACATTAAACCAATATAAATAATCAAGTCAATTGTTTTTTCTTAAACTGTGCGCCGGATCAACTAAAACGATTATTTATGGACGGAGGGAGTAATATTTATTAAAGATGACTTTATTCTCTCGCATTTAAGCCCACCAACACACGGTGGATTAGTTCAGAGAAATTTGTTTTACAGAAAATATACGTAAAATGGTCTTTTATAAGTTTTTACTGAAGAGAAAATATTTGATAGACTTAGACCATCACATTAACATCTTTTGTTGTAATACTCCCATCTCATATCGCGTAAATATGACACTTGTGTGTAATTTATGAAATGACTACCCAGTACAATTGGATACTAATATCATTCATAAAATTTTAGTTTAACTCCCAAAATGTTGTGTATTTAATGAATTAGTGTGTTGATTACACATAACAGACTGGGTTCTGGGCACGAGCCCAAGTCGTTACATTTGTGGTGGTCTAAATATTAATAGGAAGCTAATATTTAGATGAGATGGATAATTTTTCAATCAAAATCAATATAGTTCACAAGTCTGCTCGTGCATAGCAAATCATCCACTTCACCTAAATAGTGACTTCTTATTAATACTTGGCCACCATATAAACTGTTATACACAAAATGATTACTTTCTATTGGCATAAACTATTGATGTCGTTATAAAATGAAACATCACTCTCTCTCTCTCTCTCTCTCTCACTGTCTCACATATTGTATATAGAGTCGGTAAAAAACGAGCTTGCTCAGTCCATCTAGTTTTTTTATTGGTCGGGTTTCAGATATCGATGATCCAAAAAAAATATGGGTTTTTTGGCTCGGACCAACATTCCTATGGATTATTTGTGCTCGGATCAAAAAAGCTCGGGCTTTTTCGGATCAACCCAGACCAGACGAATTTTAAAAAATAAAATTTATTTATATTATATTGTTGACAATAAAACAATATAAAATTACAATAGAAGAAGCTCAAATCCAATTATCCAACAAGTCAACACGTCTTCTATCATTTGTCAAGCGATGAAACAAGCGATTCGCACAGTATATCATTTGGGAATTGAGACTTGGGGAGTGACCTAGGGGTTAGGGACTTAGGCTAGGCTATTCGCTAAAGTAGTCGTTTTAGTTTTAAAACCAACTATTTTAATTTTTACAGTAGTTTAGTAATTTGGTATATAGCTTGGTTAAATAAGCTTGGTATATAGTTTGGTTAAACTATAGTCTATTAGTCTGTAACTAAACATGTATATTAAAAATTAGTACTCTTTACAGTTACAGTGTCACATACTCACATTAAGGCTCCGTTTGTTTCAAGGAAAATGACTTCCGGAAAACGTTTTCCTCATTTTCCGGTGTTTGGTAACCTTAGGAAAATGCAGTCAACGTAAAAAGTTTTCCGAGTCAACGAAAAATGAAGGCTTCTTTTCCGGAAAATGACTTACAGATTCATTTTCAGTCAGTCATTTTCCAAATGTTCGGGCACCCTCCGCCCCCCCTTTTACAATTGCACATATTTACTTACACACAATATTTCACTCAATAAATAAATTGTTTAGAAATATAAATAAAGTTTGTGCATACTATTTATAAATTATAATTTTAATAAATGCTTACTACGTTCTAAAATTAGTGTCACCTACATTATTTAGGGACATCCTAACCATTGTCAATTTTCTATTTTAAAACGTTTTTTTTTCATATCAATTATCAAAAAAAAAATTGTAATGGTGAGATTGAAAAAATATAGACATTGATTTGACACCACTAATGATAAATTGAGGGTTACTAAAGAAAAATTACTTAAAGTTCAACACTATTTTATATTCAATATGTCCATTAATATTATAATATTTTTTTGTATTTATTAATATATAGTTTTCGGTAACATTTTCTAGGGATATCCTAAACAATGTCTATTTTCTATTTTAAAACATTTTTTTCAATTATCAAAAAAAATATTTGTAATTGTGAGATCAAAAAAAGATGGATCTTATTAAAAAAAAGATGGTCCTTATTGATTTTCTAGGGACATCTTAAACATTATTTATTTTCTATTTTATTTTTGTATTTATTCATATATTGTTTTCCGTAACATTTTCCGTGTGTTTGTCAAACACCCGTAAATGTTTTCTGACATATTTTCAAAAGATTTACCAAACACCTGAAAATGAAATCTTTCGATTTTCCGGAAATCATTTTCCAGAAATCATTTTCTAGAAATGATTTTCCGTGAAACAAACGGAGCCTAATATTAAATCAGTAATCATTAATTATTGAAAATGCTTTTAAATAGTCACATTGATGTATGTTAACTGTTAAGTAGTCAACTCGGAATTGGTGTTACAAGATTTGACGCTACTGCATTGACCTTTTTCGTTTATAGTTGATTTTATTACTTTATGTTTATGGTGCTACTACTGGTGACTTTAAATTATAAATTTTATTACTTTTTATGTTTATGGTTATCGATTGATTTTATTTCGGTTCGAGCCTCCGGTGGGCCCAGCTGGCTGACATTTTGCCATGCCCATCGAATTTGCCGGGCCATTTGCCAACTATAGTTGTATATATAAAGTACACACTCTTGGAGAACCAAACCAAATGGCAGGCAAACACCTGAAACTCGTAAGTCCTTCACATAGTTATGAGTTTATAGTTCTTTCCCTTGTCCTGGTTTTACCTATTCAAGTGGATATTTAGTATGATTGTTCTCCGCAATCAATGAATACAACCATTAAAATAAATGAATAAATAAACACACACATGATCAGTTAGATTTTTTGGTTCATGGTAGATGCTCAAGACTTTAGTACTATCTCATTTTTTTTAACCACACACAATGTGAGAGGCCAAAACTCCTTTTTTTTCTTCCAGTTATGATGCCTACGCAGTAGTAAAAAAAGGCCACTACACTTGTAAGTTTTCTACTATTAAACTTCTATCTTCATACTAATAAAGCTGAAGGTCATCAAGTTAGCCTTGGATGTGCATGTTGATCTAGAGAGAGAATGCAGGAAGGTTTTGGCCAAGTTTCAACTGAAATGAGGCCAAAGAGATCAATGCAGGGACAGATAGTGGAAGTTGAAGGAGGTCGAATTATCCGAGCTCTCGGAAGAAAGGATCGACACAGCAAGGTCTGTACTGCAAAGGGTCCAAAGGACCGGAGGGTTCGGTTATCGGCAAACACCGCGATTCGGTTCTACGATGTGCAAGACCGGCTTGGTTATGATCGTCCTAGTAAGGCAATTGATTGGCTTATGAATGAAGCCAAAGCCGCGATTGAAGCGCTTAATGGCGATCTTGATAATGAGTTACCTCCAGCAATCTCTAATCCTTCAACTGTAGCAGTAACTCAGTATTACCATCAAAGTGATCAAACTACTCCAGAACTTGACGAATTCTACAACACAAATGATCAACCTCATTGTGGTTACCAATCACCTGAAAACAGAAACCAGAATCAGCAGCAGAATGTGACTGAATTAATCCAAACCAACAGTTTGGTTGGCTTCTTCAACAGCTACACAGAAGGCTTGAATTCAAGAAACAGAAACCAAGCACAAGATCTTTGTCTTGCTCTTCAATCTTATCAAGATGACCCGATGATTCTTCTACAAGACACGACGACAACGATGACGACAACGACTCTTTTCTCCGCCAACTCAACTCCTCTAGATTTCGAGGGGACGGCGGAGATGGTTCAATTCCAAAGAATGGTCACCTCAAATTCCAATCCCATTTCAAGCAAGGAAAAAGAATCAGAAGCAGCACAAGGGTCCTTGTTCAAAATTGATTCTTCATTGCCACGGCATTTGGAACCCAATATTTTAGACCAGAACCATTCTTTGTTTTCTCACAGGGAACCCCTTCAGTCCAGCTTTTCGCCTTCAATTCAGGCATCTTTCCCACCTCCAAACACTGGATTTGCCAATGATGGATTCTTGGGATTTTCTTTTCCGCAACAGGAGGAGAAACAGCTATCTTCTGCAACTTCTCTTTTGCATTATCAAGATTAATTAGCAAAAGCATATCCATTTCCTTCCTCCACATGACATGGTAACTTCAATTTGCTCTGTACCCTCTCATTGAAATTTTCCTACCTAGCTAGTTTATATTGTAGTTCTTAATTTCTAATGATTTTTCCAGGAGCTCCAAGACTTGCATTTGATCAATCCATCGTAGCTAACATGAAAAAAAAACTATGTTCTTGCTTGATTTGAGTTGAGGTGATATCTGTAGTTTTCTCCGACCGCGATTTACCGTGCCAACCTTGTTTGATCTTCCTGATCTATTCTGTTAGTGCTATGGAGTTTGGAAAATTATAATTTAGTAGTGGTATATTTGTTCTTCACTTTCTCCCCTCAATCCCACTCGGATTTCCGAACGTTTGTTGTTCTGACAAGAACCGGTTTATGTTCGAATATATTCACTAAGGGAGTCTCATTGTTAGGCCAGCGTATGATCTGAATTTGCCCTTCTTAATAAAGTGTCTTCATCTGGGCAGTCAACTAACGAACACACATAGTTATTTTCATGACAGGTAGGTGGCAAATTTTGCCCGCGCCCATTTTATTCGTTCAGACCGCCCAACAAATAATGGGTATGGGCATACCCAACATTTTAAGTGGGCACAAATGGGCATGCTCATTTAAGACCATTAATTATGATGGGTTAAATGGACGCCCACTTAAGCACCCATACTAAAACTTATTCTCTTGCTCTTCAAATTTCACTCCGATTTTTGTTCTTCGATCTCTTAATAATGACGTTTAACATAATATATATAGTACAATTATGTGTGTGTTGTATCCCCCCCCCCCCCCCCCCCGGGCCACCGATCTCACTTAAATCCGCTACTATTGAATTTTTTTTTTTAATGAAAACTAGTTATTGACCGAGAAAGATTCTTTGAAAATTACTAATTTCATTCATATATATATATATATATATAATGTAACATCTCGAGCCTAAATGTCTAAATTCTACACATGACACATCGGCTAGATCACTAAGCTTCTAGGTTGATTTAGATTTTAAACCTATCAACCATAATCACGCCTTAAAGTCTATAAACGATATTGGAGTCTAATGGTAGTGATGTGGTCACTTATAATAAAACACACACAAAAATACATATTTATTTTTCCTTTTTTTTGGTAAAATTAATGTTTTTCTAATTTTTGAGTTTTTTTTTTGTTAAAGAATGATTTTTTTTTGTAATTATTATATTTATTTGATAATTTTGTGTTATAAGTAGATGGGCGCCCATGCCTATTTATTACCCGCCCATATATGCCCATAGTATTAAATGGGCACTTACTTGCTCACTCATTTGAGCTCATTGCCCATATGGGCGCCACCCATATCCGCTCATACCTATCCGTTTGCCACCTCTAATGATAGGTATCCGACTATGTTCTAACCTATCGGGATATGTTCTATATTTCTATGTATCGTTAAGTACACTTTGCGTACATAAATACGCCAAAAAATTTGATATTCCATTTTGATTTATTAAATATATTGACATATCAGAAACTCTAAAGTCATCAATAGTATCAACATTGTTGAAATCGCACACGTCTACCTGCATTCATCTTCTAATTTCAACTTTGACACTTCTAATGTTACATGTGAACACTAAGGGCATTAATGAATATTTATATTCATTTTAATGAGTTGAGTATCAAATGAGTAGTAAACTAAATACTTCGTTGTATATGACCTCAGTACTACATTTGACTCAAAAATGTCAAGAAAATAAGTTGTGTGGTGTTCAAAGAAAAGGTTAGCTCAAAATGTATTTTTTTATAGGTAAGTGTTGTTAGAAAATATACACGGGAAAAATATAATACAAAATTACAGAATTAAAGAAACAATTGAAATCTTTACTGCTTTGAATTTCAAATCTGCAGGTAGACTTCAAGTGTGCTAGTGAACTTTTTTTCCGCATGTAGACTCCAAGTATGTTGGTGGTCTTCAAGCCTGCACGTAGATTTCAAGTCTCCTGGTGGGCAAGCGAAATCTGCTGGTGGTTTTGAAGGTTGTAGGTAGACTTCAAGTCAGGTAGAGATTTGAAGTGTACCTATGAAGCAAAATCTGTTTGTCTGAGGCCTGTGTCGAACACAGTTTCCTTAAAACATATTCGTCTTTTTCCCGTAAGTGCTTGGAAGCTACAAAGGACGTTTGTCTCTCAGGATATAACGAATACATCGACAAATCTTTGCACTTAAGATTTCTGGCGAACAACTTGTGTTAGTACTCTATCACCAATCCAAAAATGAGAGGCCAAAGGATTACGCTCAACGAATGCAAAATGGAGAGGAGAAATGGAGATTGTCTAAAACTGTGTATCAACTTGTGAAACGAGACTGTTTATATAGGCCTGATTCGAAAATGATTTAATTATAGCTATTAATCAAAACTGTTTTTGATTTTCCTATTAAACACAATATTAAAGCTGGTAATCAAGACTGTATGGATTCTGCCATCAATCACAGTAATGAATATGTATGTTTGAGTTACGAAAATAAAATAAAAATTAACAAAACGTGAGCTAGTCTGGACAGGCAAATTTGGTCTGAAATTCGTCTTCGCACTCGCATACGAGTATGGTATCACAAAGGCTAAATTGGACTATGATTTACACTCCTCTGCGCGAGCGCGCAAGAGATTCTACACAAGTTTACTCTTAACACATAAGACACTTGTATATAAACCATTCAAGTTTTTGTTAATTTCTCAATGTGAGATAAACTCACTTCCAACACTACACTATAATCAATCATAACTTATTCATCTCAATACCAAATTAGACAAATGAATATATAATTTTGATGTTCTCGCGGAGTAGAACACATTTCCACAATTACCCTTGTCATTACATAAATGACACATGAAGAAATTTGTGCCTTGATATTGCACAATTTCATTCTTTAAACACAATTTTTCCAACAAGTATAACCCCTTATTGGTGTGGGGATTGGAACCAAGGACCTCAAAGTTTTTGCGCCTCAACATCCATGCCACCTCTCCCATCCCTTGGGGTCTTAGTCAACATATTAATGTTTGCATTAGCGTCGTAACAACCTGAGCTTGAAAGTTCGGTCCATAGCGCATGATCCACACACTAGCCTATTGAACAACTGGGTCAATCAAGTCTACCATAAGTTCAACCAAAATTCCATGAATTAATATCACATTTGATGCAAGAATGTAAAAATAGGTATGTGGTGTGGTGTTCAAAGAAAAGGTTAGCAAGCATTGATTTATGTTGAGATAAATTCGGACCAATACCTTTTGGAGAAATTATAACCTCTCCAGTCCACTTTCTTTTTATTCAATCGGTAAAGTACACTTTTTGGGATAAAATGTCGAAGACACCCTTAATGAATAAAAGACACGCGAATAAAGCCCCTACCCAAAATTGGGCATTGCAATGCAAAATCTGGGCATCACAATGCAAAAGCTGGGTATCGCAATACCAAAACCGTGCATCGCGGTGTACAAAATTAAATATTAGAAATACACCATTTCTCTCTCTTTGTATCTTTCTCTCTCTCTCTCCTCAATTCCACCCACTTTCTCTACCTTTCTCTCTCTCTCTCTCTCTCTCTCTCTCTCTCTCCTTGAAAATTCAAAGGAGCCCTTCCTAGTTCCTACTCCATTTTTAGCTAGCATGTATGTTCATTAAATCAACCATATTTGATCTTACATTTCAGGCTTACTGGAATAATATAACAATGAACTATCTAGCAGTTTGATACATCTCAATGGTTTATGATTTACAAGTTATTGGTCTCATTCCAAATGTGTGCAGCTAACCCAATTGGTGAGCTTGACGTACCATTCATGAGTTACATTATGTAGCACTGCTCTCACCACCCTATGGATTTTCCGCCACAATCTTCTTCCAGAACGAATGTTTTTTCCACAAGAGTATCGTCTCTTCAATTGCAACTCCTTTCGTTTCAAGTATAAAGAAGTAGACAAAGATTGGCGTCGGCGCCTAGGACGCAGGCATTGGAGCTTACAACTTTCCATTGATTGAGATTCTCAACTGGGTTCTCCATCGTCACCCCCAAAGTGAAACTCAAAATCTCATCAAGTAGAGATTTTCTGAAAAGAATTCAAAGGAGGAGGAGGCATATTTGGGCGATCAATCATCATTTCTTGAAAGAGATTTTAGAGCCTACGACGCAAACATTGGAGCCTGCGATGCAAGCATTGCAACATACGATCAAGCACTGCAAAACTCCTACGCAAGCATCAATTCCACTTTTTGCTCTTCATTTCTTTGAAGTCATTCGTCTCTCCCTCCGCTGGAAATAGAAGTGAAATTACGGAGATTGGCTTATGTGTTTGGGCAGGAGCTATTAGGCACTATATATGCTTCAATCACAACTAAGAAGAAAGATTCCATCAATTCCTCTTTTTTTCTCTTCATTTCTTTGAAGCCATTCGTCTCACCCTCCTTGAAATAGATTTTAGAGCCTACGACGACACAAACATAGAAGCTTACGACGTAAACATCGAAGCCTATGATACAAGCATCGCAACATCCTATGCAAGCACCGCAAAACTCCGATGCAAGCATCAATTCCACTTTTTGCTCTTCATTTCTTTGAAGTCATTTGTCTCTCCCTCCTGCTGGAAATAGAAGTGAAATTATGGAGATTAGCTTATGTGTTTGGGCAGTAGCTATTAGGAACTATATATGCTTTAATCACCGCTAAGAGGAAAGATTCCATCAATTCCTCTTTTTGCTCTTCATTTCTTTGAAGCCTTTCGTCTCACCCTCCTACTGAAAATAGAAGTGAAATTATTGCTGGAAATTAGCTTATGTGTTTTGGCAGGACCTATTAGGCCGTGAGAAATGCTTTTGATATGACCCAACAGGAGTTATTAAAGGGTTTTGAGTAATTGAATATGAATATGAATATGAATTGGGGGTTGTGAACATTCAATGCCTTTTCAATAGAGCCGTCAAAATGGACCAGCGGGGCGGACCAACCCGCAAAATGGTAGACCCCCCAATTGGCGGGGCAGACCAACCTACGAAAATGACGGACTAGAAAAACATTGACCCAACCCAACCCACATTGGATTACGGGGTGGGACGGACCAACCCACCAATTGAAGAAATTTTGACAAAAGTGGAGATGTTACTATCCACCATCATCATCAGTTCATCACCAATACCATCACCATAAACCCATCAATTGCCTTACAGTAATGCACTAACTGCTAAGCCCCAATTTGTTCCCCCACAATGTAAATTATGTAATCCCAAATGCAAACTAATCTTTAATCAAAGAGCCACCCTGAACATAACACCTAAAATACTAAACGTAACACCATTTAAATGGTGAAAATACCTAACTACCTCTCTACACATTTTCAACTATACTAACAATTAAACCCCTTCATTTACTCCACCAACCAACCACCACCCTCCCAGCCAATACTACTCTCAACTCCTCCAAACACTCTCATTACTTAATCTATTTCCCCCTCTCACAATCATCTTCATCTTTAAAAAATAAACTCTCCAAACCCTCTACCCAACTCATAATGGGTTATGATTGTAATCCTAATGAAGATGAAAATGCTAACAATGATGATTATTTTCAGGTAAATGTTGATTTTTGAATGTATTTTCACTGAAATTTTTTCAAAAAATTCGTGACTGGGTAAAACATCCGCTAGGGCACAATGGATGTATAGCCCAAGTACCGCGAGCCACTAGCAGTTGTTTTATTAAAATACCGCAACCAAGTAGCGGATGTTTTAGTATATATTCGTTTTTTTTAAAGTGGATGCTATTAAATAAGTATGCTTTTTAATAGCGGATGAATATAATTAAAATCGCTTGTCAGTAGCGGCTATATATCAAAAAAATCGCTACTTTGTAATGGCTATTTGGTTAATTTTGCTGGAATTTCGTTTTTTTATATTTTTATTTATTAATATGGTTTTATTATTTTTTTTATAGGACTACCAATTTGAAAAGGAGAATAATTTATTTCCGGATGTATCTCATTTTTTTGTGACGGACGTGCCGAGGATATGTACTTTTACGTGTCCAGAAGTAAAGCTAAATTTGATAACACTCGTAAAGTTTGGTTGAGTTGTGAGAATGATGGAAAACCTCGGTACGATGGTAAAAA
Organism: Codonopsis lanceolata; assembly: GCA_013146195.2. NCBI lineage: Eukaryota > Viridiplantae > Streptophyta > Magnoliopsida > Asterales > Campanulaceae > Codonopsis > Codonopsis lanceolata. Next base: position 16,280,223 of record CM028379.1, on the reverse strand, counting down.
AGATTTAAAAGATGTAAAGAAAAATGCTTCGAAGAAGCTTTTGTGTAAATTTGAACTATATTTGCAGGAAGTAAAAAATAATGGTTGGAGAGTTAAAGTTAGCGAGTTTAACAATGCTCACAGCCATCCACTTTCAATTGGAGAAAAATGGCACACTTCTGCATCGAAGTTGACAAAGGCTGAGATTGAAAGAGTTGATCAACTTTATAGTGCTAATGTGAAGCCGAAACAGATATTAAATCTATTGAAAAAGGAAAATCACGATAACAGAAGTTCGAGAAAGCATGTAGAGAATGCTTTGGAAGGTATAAGAAAGAAGAAAATGAGAAATAAATCAAAAATGGGGTATTTTTTAGATGATATGAATCGACGTGGATATATTTTATGGTTCAGGTCAAAGAGACTTGCTAAAAAAACAAAGTTGTATTGACTGATGTTATGTTTGCTCATTCCAAAAAAACAAAGTTGTATTGACTTATGTTATGTTTCGATCAACCACAACAAATAACCGATTGTCCTCGGTTGAGCTAAAACAGTCTTGCCACTCAAATATTCTTGCAATGTCAAAAATCTAATACCACTTCCCCTCGCCTCACTGTCCACCTTGGTAGGAGGCATGCGTAGGAGAATGGCTAGAGATGACTTGATCTGAGCTAACTTGGTACTTACCAAAATGGGTTTCCCGACCACTGGGATCTGTAAAATGTAATGCACATCGTGCAACGTCAGTGTCATCTCCCCGAACGGTAAATGGAAACTGTTGGTTTCCGACTGCCATCTTTCCACAAAGGCTGATATCAATGGCATGTTCAAGTGATGTAGCATACACTCTCTCAAGTGTCCCAGGTTACTCCAAGTGATCCACTGAATAGTCTTCATATCATCTATAGTCCAAGGCAATGTTGTTCGGCGGTCCACGGAGCTATGACAACTCTATACTGGCATCTCCTGTTGAACATAATGAAATAATCTCTCATCAATATTAAAACAATACTACTAAGTCAATTTAATAAATTTGAGTCAATACTATCATCGTCAATATAATAAATTACCTTGCCATTCCATATTGCAGATGCAATATGACCACAAAATCCAGTAAGTAACTATGTGTTCTCAGGTCCACCTCCATGTGGCTCCATCAACATCCAACCATACCCATCCACTTCATCGTCTGAATCATCATCGTCATCATCACCACCATCACCACGACCTCCTACTTTGCCTCTACCTCTGCCTCTACTATGAGCTCGGCCCGCTCTCTCTTGTCGACCAAAACACAAATCCTCCTCCTCTTCATCAACTAACCGTTGTCTATCTCGTACCCTTCCCACGCCCGCATAACATGCTCGAACTACCACTCGCGCCACCCACACCACTCATGCCACTCATGCCACCCATACCACTCATACCACCCATCCCACTCATGCCACCCATGCCACCCATACCACCCATGACACGCATGCTACTCATGCCACCCATCATATGTTTAATGAGGCTTCTATCTCCTCATCCTCTCTCGTAATAGGTGAATGCCATCTCCTCCTCAATGGAGCATTATAAGGAGGCTCAAATGGAATATCGGTGGGGTCTAGACTCCTCCTATCATCTCCGTGAATGGGGGTCCGAAAATAAGCACCCTAATCCCCCTCATTAGTGGCTGTATGTGCCTGATTAGCAGCTTTCCTGCATTCTGAAGCAGTCACAACCCTGTTACGTAACTCTACCCAGATCCTCTGCATGTGCTGGATGTTTCCCTCGTCGACGTCCGGGTTACATCTATTACAAAAAAAAAATACAAGTTAAGTTATGAAGTGATAAGTTATCTATAAGACATTATATATATATGTGTGTGTGTGTGTGTGTATACACACACACACATATATTACATTTATTACATAAAACATCCCCCACATTTGGTTCTATTTCAAAAAACAAAAAAATCACAAATTCTATAAATATATATATGCACACATATATTACATAAGTTCTTTTTTTAAAAAAAATATGTTTTTCCAAAAAAAACTCCAAACATCCACTACAAAAAATTAAAACTTAAGTTATATATGCATATTGTATATATACACACATATATTACACATATCACATACCTTTTGTTAAAAAAAAACACGTTTTAAAAAAAATTCAAAACAACTGCTACAACATAGCGGTTTTCGTACAACATAACTTCTACAGACCAGCGGTTTAACCTCTAAAGTACCGCGACTCACCAGCGGACGTTTTATAAAACAACCGCGATACACAAGTGGTAGTTATATAAAACATCCGCTATAAATTCGCGGATGTTTTATATAATTGCCGCTTGTGTATCGCGATTGTTTTATAAATACGCGTTCGCTATGCCCTAGCGATACTTTTGCAAAAAATTGAGAGAAAAAAAACGGGAAGTTTTGACGGGCGAAAATCGCGAGCAAGAATACCCGGTCGTCCTCAAGTAATATAGTGCGTAAGCACAAGTATCGATCCCACAGAGACAATTATGGCGTATATTTTCCTAATTACTAAAATTATTGATTTAATAACTTTATCTAAACAATCAATTTTTAGCGATGCAATTGAAACGAAAGCAATAAAAATAAGCAGGAAATAAAAATTACCAACTACGCGCAATTAATGAAGAGTTTTCTCAAGGATGAAAATGTTAGGATTGTAATTTCTCTCCAATTATCCACATTCTCAATTTATCTACTCTCTCAATTTTCTATAATTCATCTAGGGTAGCCGAGAACACAAATTTAGTCGCTACGGGCTCTCGCATCTTATAGCAACCCTAATTCACACATCTACCTACGAGCTCTCACATCTTATAGATAAATGTGTAAATTGCAATAAGAACAAGTTCTCTAAAATGACTATTGGATTTTGTGTTATATCTCTATGCTACAAAATACCAACAACTAAATTGCTAAGTCCGAAAAGTAATGGTAGCTCTCGCGGATCCAAAACAATTCTAAAATCATCCGATTATTGATCAAATAATTAGAAACATTAAACACAACAAAATAATAACCCTAAAATAAATTAAAGTGATATTAAGAGAAAGAGAAATATTAGAGCATGCTTCACATTTAGAGATTCATCACAATCCTAACAATAAATATTTAGCTCATAATGTAAAAGGAATCACACACCAATACTCCAAGAAAATATTCCATAATGATATTAAAAATAAAAAGTGAGAGATACAATACTTCAATGGAGATTTGGAGGAAAGTCCCTTTGCATTCCTTGACAAAATCCCAATTAAAAATGATGAACAAAAATTAAATCATTTCCCGGCAACGACACCAAAAACTTGATGTGCTCAAAACACAACTCGGGCAAGATCACCCGGTCGTATTAAGTAATAAAGTTCGTAAGTACGAGTCAATCCCACGAGGAATGCGCGTAATTCTCACTCCAACAAAGTACCGAAATTATGTTAACTAATTATATTTGAGCGAAAATAAAATGAATTAAAATCTAAAAATATAAACAACCTAGAAAGCAATTAAATCTAATCTAATGCGGAGGTGGTTTGGAAACAACAAATCAAGATAAAAATATAGGAGTGCAATATTTATAGTCTAGCCGGTGTTTAATTTAATCATTTTTCTGCTTTTCTTTAACTCAAGTCTTGGTAGTCGGACGCGCTATTTTATTCGCTACGGGTTTTCGCTACGTATAGCAAATCTAGCTATCCCTCAACCTTGCTACGGGCTCATATCATCACAACACATAACATAAGGGAGAAAATAATTGCATGTGTAAACAAGCATCCAAAGACTATCTACGCACGATCTCCTTTCGGTCTCACGCCACGCAAACTACTATTGTGATTTTCGGAATAACAGGAAGGGCTTTCGCTTCGTATCCTATCATTCTAGTGATCATCTAATGATTCGCTACACCATTAAAAACATGAAGAGCACACAATAATAATCAAGCGCATGTGTAATACTTCGCAAATTGGTTAACTACAATTCATGTTGGTAGCCGAGACAACTAAAATTGGTTAACTACGGGCTCTCGCATCTTATAGTCAACCCTAACCTCCCCGACCTCGCGAATGGTTAAGGTGCTTCGATCGTGTGTCAAATCTAATCTCATAATGGCTATCAGTGTGTGTCACAAAACGCCAACTATTAAATTGATTGGTCCGAAATATAAAGGTAGCTCTCGCGGATCCTAAATATTTCTAAAATCATTTAATTATTGGCCAGATAATAAAAAGTGTTGGTCCGCAATAAAGCTCAAATAGGCTAGAGGGGGGGTGAATAGCCTATGATACCACATTAAAAACTTTTCTTTTAGATATGCATGAAGTATAGGTTTTAGTGGCATAGACAGTAGACTTGTCGAGCATGTCTGCTGTCAGCTAGAACAGAACAGAACAGAATAGAAGACTTGCTATTAGCAGAGTTGTGAACTCTGCTGGTGAACCGTCAATAAAACAAAAGCCTGTTTAGAAAGAGTTTAAGCAGCGGAAATATTTAGGCTTTAGTTTTAAGAAGTCTTAAGTAGATGTACACGATTATATGATCAGAACAACAGCATACTTAATCCTTCTTCCAAAATGCAGGTTTTAGGAAGTCATTGAAATGTGGCATTTCAGAAGATAAATCAGTTTATTAAAAGCACATAGAGAGATAAAGATTGGAAGATGAATAATTGAAAGAACATCTGAATTTATTCAAGGATAAATTACAGATTACATCAACCTAGACTCTCTATGAAAACTTCTGTTTTCATCTTCATCAATCCCCAAATCTTGCACTTAATCGTTTATAGACAAACTCTTAAGTACAAAGGACAATAGGAGACGAGATGAGAAACAGTGATGAGAAGACACTATGGTTATTCGTTCAGATAATAAATATCTGAACGAATGAGTGCAAAGCACTCGACCTCCTAAGATGATTGATTATTACACAATCAACAGCATTTGTATCGAAATACAAATCTGAAGATATGAATGTAATATGAACAGACAGCTCTTCATCTTTCTTGGGCAACATCTGGGTTTAGTCTTCAAATCGATCAACGACTTGACCTTTAGCTTTAGAAATAGATTTCTGAAGCTTCAGCTAAAGGCTGAGTTCTTCGAAGAAAGATGAAGAACTCAAATCAAGAACTGGCTTCTTGACCAAGACGAGAATCTTGACTGTTGATGATCTCTGATCTCTGATCTCTCTTCTCTTCTTCAAGGAAGTTCTTCCTAGCAATTCACATGAGGTGATTTGTTAAGGTTTGGGTAAGCTCACTGCAACCAGGATGTAGAGATCTGAGATGCGGTGGTGAAGACGATCTCGTTGTCGATCTCTTTTCTTCTTCGAAGTTCTTGGTGTAGATTCAGAGACTTTTCGTCGTCTTGTTCATCGTCGTCTTTTTCGTCACTTTGAAGAGTAGAAGAGATATCCTTTTTATATTGATCGTTGTCAAGATGATCATTGAGATTTTGAAGATAAACTTTCTATCCGTTAGAGATGTTGTATGTTGAAATCCACTTGATAGAGATGTGTTGTTCAGCTAGACCTTTGACCGATGGATAAAGGCTTTGTCTTCAAGATCCTGAGTTGGTTGCCCGTCATACTGTTATTGATAACTTTCTGAAGAGTAAGTCTGACGTCTGATGCACTGTTTAAATGATCTGTCCAATAAAGTAGATGTTTTTTCAGATCACATGAGAGAGAAAAGATCTTACAGTATCAATGGTGTCAGGCTTCAAAGACTTTGATGTTTTCTTTCGAAGCTTGGGCACTTTTTGTCTTTGTCTTGATCTATTGCAGTCTTGACTTCTTTGAAGCACGTGCAGAGTAAAGTCTGGTGGTATGATGTTTAAGGGTGAGTCTATCTTTGAAAGAATGACTGCTGTTCGTTGATGTGAACATTCAAACCATAGCAGATCTGTCGGTGGGTCTTCAAGGTGTCTTCGAGATGCACTTGACAAGTTTGCTGGTGAGGAATCCTTTGAGACTTTGTCACTGTAGCACGTCTGCTGGTGGCAAGTCTTCAGGGTGTCCTTTAGTGCATTCAACAAGTCTGCTGGTGCTTGTGCATATGAGGTGTTGTTCTGTTCAATCATCTATGAGAAGGTTAGGACTAGTCTAGGACAACCTAATCTAAGACCTATGTGTTGTCAAACAAGCTGCCACACTAACCGGTACGTAGACCTTTTAGCCACTTGTTATGAAACACAGTAATGGGAACAAGGAAATCAAAATATTAGGGATATATATGCAACAAGATAATTTGATTATCAAGAAGTATATTCCAACAATCTCCTCCTATTTGCTTGGAACCATTACAAAATGACATATACAAAGCACTTAAGCATTTAATCAAAACATAGCAATTACATGCCTACAATGAATGATCATTTTATCTCTAGGCATGCCCTATGTTGATAATTACAAGAGCAATGGCTTTGCATAGTCTACTATTGTTATTACAGACTCGATAAATCAAAGTACTGAACAGGTAAAGCAATAGTAAGAAAAACAGTTTAGATCACTTAATGATTTTGAAGAGATTTAAACATGATCTAAAAAGTTTTGAGTTCCTTTCTTGCATAAAGATATTTATATATGAAGAACTGTTTTAGCAAGAAGGGATAGCAGAACCTTAATTGAAAATTTGTTTTGAAGACTGTTAAGGTCTGCTACTGGTACCAATTATCCTTAATTGAAAATTTGTTTTGAAGAGTATTAAGGATTGCTACTGATACCAATTGTGTTGAGGAAAAAAAATGTTGAACATTTATATCAAAAATATTTGATGAAATGTTTGATTTTTATGTTGAAAAATTGTAGAATCTCTATTGAAGGTAAGACTCGGCAAAGATGTTTTTAGTGTAAAAGAATGTTTCAACATAAGTGTCACCAAGGCTAGAACATGATTCACAAAGAATCAGTTTAAGGGAAAATTATCACATTGACCCTTGTAAGCAAATTCTCCTCCTAAGGTTGTGCATACTATGTCATAATTGTAACTCTCCTCCTTAACTCTCCTCTATAATTGTAACTCTTCTCCTTAATGTGAGTTAAAGTTGTAAGGCATAACTAAAACTCTCCTCCTTAATGGTTGCAAGCAAAGGAATTATGTTGAAGAACAGTTGCAAGCAAAGAGGATAAGGAAAAAGAACATAAGAGAAGGACAATTTGACAAAAGAGCAAGAAAGTACTATATCATTGAATAATACATCCTAATTTGAATCTCTGAAACTACCAGTGCTAGAATCTAAGGAATAGTTTCTATCCTGATCAGAAAAACTTCTGTTGGCGAACAATTCTCGAGTGATCAGCAGGTCTCCAGTAACAGGAAGGCGTTCATCCTCGTGAATCATGGAACGAATGGTGTGGTAGGAGCATAGGAAATAACTGATAATCCTAGCGTATTTGTGAATACCAGACCCATTCACTCGTCTTCGCAGAACAGACCGACAGATGAGAGAGAAGACTACTTCAGACCAATTGATGACATGAGAGTCGAGAACAGCAATGGTGAAGTTTCGAAGCCTTCTGGTGTCGCTTCCTGAGCCTGGTTCGTGAAACAGAAGACATTGGCTCAGAATTTCACCAACACGGTACATGTCCAAGGGATAATTGAAAATATCCCATGTACTGTAGTCATCGCGAGAATGATAGCCAGTACGGTGCAGCCATGATTCGTTGAGAACAGAATCATTAATGGAGTCAGGGCCAACAGAGGGAAGGTCGAACACCCTTGACAGACTCTCGGCATTGAGGACGAGATCAGTGCCTCGAATGCGACAGTGGAGGCTCTTACCATCTCTTGTCAGTTGCATCCTTGAATAGAATTCGTCGACCAGTTGAAGGCAGTAGAATTCTTCGCGAAATGTAAGGATGGAGACGAGTCCAGAACTGTGGAAAAGATCTATAATCTTTGCACTAACAGTATTGTCGAGGAGAAATTGTTCTCCTTGAATCGTTCGACCAAGAATGTAGGATTGAGAACCTACTTTGGTAATGAAGGAAGATTCAAGAGGAGCAATAGGGTTAGAGACGTTGTTAGAAGAAGAGGCGGCCATGGAGATTTTCTAAGGAAGAAAAGAAGAACCACTGATAGTAATCGTATCAATTGTCATAATGGAAACAAAGGATAACGATTGAGAGATAACAAATCAGAAGATTTTCAATGAGCATATATATATTCAGTACTTTCTGAGAATATGCAGGAAGAACACACTTATCAAGAACCGTCGTTTGAATATCCACTGTAGAGCAGTAATGACAGATATATGAAGCGGCGAAGAAATCATGTCAGTACTTGATTTGGAGTGGACGTGTTTCTTGGAAAGGCGGCGATTCATGATTGCGAAATTAAGTCACTCTAGGGAATATGAATTTGGACAGCTTTGTGACTTAAATCGAGGATTTCAATACCAAGAAAGATAGATGAATTTTGAGGACAGAGGGTATTGAAAAGAAGTTGTGTTGATATCGATGAGCAAAAAAAATATAGCAAGTTTCGTACAAAATAAGTTTAGGAAATAGGATAGGTTTTAAAAATTCCAAATGTTCAAATAGATAATTTACGGGGCATTCTGAATCATCTACACAATTCTCAGCAATCTCCCAAATCTATAGAATTTTGGAACATAAATAATTTCAAAAATATTTTGAAAGTATCTTTTCAAGAAAATGTTTTGCAAAACAGTGAAGATCTTTGTGTTCTTTGTTTACCAGAAGAAACTTTCAGGGCTTTCTGAGTCATCCACACAGTCTTCAGCAATCTCCTGAGTCTTCTAGTCATTCTAGAACAAGGAAGAAAATGTGTTTTGAAATCACCTTTTTTTAGAAAGATTTGTGAAATATATTTTTGAAATGCTATCAATATTCCTAAACGTTTTATGTCAAAGATATCGTTACACAAGGTTGATCAGCAGAGTTAAAGTCTGAAACCAATTTTGATGATCAGTTTCAGTAGAGTGTGAAGAGTGTTAATACAAGAGTGGGAACAGCAGGAGTGAGAGTCTGCTGTTTAAGGATAACCAGCAGAGTTTTGAGTCTGCTGGTTCAACTGATAACCAAAAGAATATATATAGCAGTGATGAATGTCTGCTGATATTAATGCTTGGAGATGCAGGATTATCAGTTGTCTTGAACACACTTATGAAGTCAGCAATGTAATTGTTGTGATACCAATAAGGTGAAAACAATTGTTGAAAGATACCAATTGTTGGAAGATAATGTGTTCAAGAAGGATGGAAGTCTACTGATACTGATTTTGAAAGATAGGTGATCAGTAGATTAAGGTTTGTTGATATCAAAGGTTAGGAATATGAGGATTGATCAGCAAAGATTTGAGATATGTCGTTTTCAAGTGATAAGAGAAGCAAGGAAGTCGGCATAGATGAGGATCTGCTAGTTGAGGATGATTAGCATAAATTTTGAGTCTGCTAAAAGCAAAGTTTAAGAATCTGCTGATAAAGAAGGATCAGCAGGGTTTGGAGTCTGCTAAAGGAAAATGTAACTTTAGGAGTTAAGTAGACTAGAGGATTGTTGAATGAGTATGATACAACAGATATGAAAGTCTGCATATACCAATTATATAAACAATGTTTCAGCAATTTTATCCTTTTTGGAGTGCCTCGGCTTTTGGAAGGATAAACCATAGGCTTCGTTGGCATTGATTAGCTAATGACCATGCTCCTCCTCAATAGAATCCCGATAAGTGAGTAGAGCAATAGAAGCGACATAGAGTCAACAGTCACCTTAGTTAAAATACTTGTATCACAAAGAAGCAAGCAGCTTATACTAGGTTTGACTGAGAGTAGAGTTGTAAAAGAATGTCTTATGCTTCAAGGTCAACAGCTAAGGAGATGACTAACTTTTGGGTAAGAAAGTCAATTTGTTCAAGACTCAAGAAGGATGAGAGAAATTTTGAGCAGGGTTGTCTTGAACAGAGGAAACAGCAGAAGAAGCTGCTAGTTCCTCAGAAGGTCATCCTTCCAGCAGCAGTTATGAGGTCTGCTGTTGCGAAGTGTTTGAGACCAGAATATTTTGGGATGGAAATGAAGATTCACCAGAACATCATGGGTTAAGGTGAGATCTTCAATTTTGGGAAAGGAGTTGCTAGGTAAGCAGTCCTTTCAAAGAAATCCATAACTAAAGTTATCCATATTCCAACATTGGTTCTTCTGATGAGATTTCTACCAGTAATCATTGAAGTTTTCAACCATAATAAGGTTCTTTTAAGAATTAAAGAAACCAATTAATCTAGTTGTAATGACAGCAGTTAAAGCAAAGATTGTCATTAAACCAGGAATCAACTTAGTCTTTTAAGCACTAGAAGTTTTTGATAAAAGAATTTAAAATCTTCTGTGCTATCTGAGTCACATGTGAAAATGGTAGACCAGATTTATAAGACTATTATTTAAAGAATAGATCCTGGGATTGTCTCATCAGAATTATCATTTTGTTGAATAGAGAAACTCGTGGTTAAGGATTGGTTTGTTGTTGGGTTAACAGCAGAGTTATGCTTGCTATTGTGGATCCGAAATGAATACTGTAATATGAAGATCAGAATCCATAAACAAACACAAGAGTTCATGTTATCATAAGATGTACAAGCAAAGGCAGATAGACATGAAGTAAAGTTGCTTTGAACAAGTTTTCATTTAGATCAAAATATACTCGAATACAAAGAGGATCTAAAGATTACAAGATTCAATACAACTTCTGATGACTTAACTACTCCTATTAAACAACTAATCTAAACACCTGATACATTTCTAAAGATAAAAATGTTACAAGGAGATGTCTATGAAGACCATGGACCCAGATCCGTCTAACCGGTTGGCAAACGGAATATAGGTCCAGATCAAGGAGCTCGATGTCGAAAGAGGCAGCCAAACGGAATCTCTACATTGTGAAAAATGCAGATGTGTGATCCAGTTGCCTGCTCTTCCTTCTCCCTTCAGCTAGCTCTAGAACCCAGATGATCTTCACGAGCAGGCTGGACTACCTTAAGACAGTCCGCTGCTGTGATTTGTGCTGATCTCTAGGGAGAATCATGTCAGCACGAGAAAATGTAGAAAGTCTACATTGCTAAAAAGGGTAGGCTGACATGAGCACGATCAAGGGGTTCAGGGAGAGGCATGCTAAATGGTTGTTGAGGAAATTCTTCATATAAGAGGAATCCTCGAAACAAACCAAACAACTTTTGGGGAATAGAAAGAATAATTCCAAGTTGTTGAGAGAGAGGCTTGATCTATCGCTAAGAATTCTCCTAAGTAACATTTTGGAAGAAACAGATTTTGTATCAATGTCTATCATAGTGTTTGGAGATAGTTTGCAAGTGATAGAGAGGAAGGAGGGAAGTCTCTATTTATACTTGCTGAGGCAAGACTAAGGACCGGTTATAAAGGTGAACTAATAAGGCGAAGGGTCCTTTCATCTACCCACTGTAAAGTCATAAAGACTTGTGTGAGAGATGAGTCAATTCCTAGATATCCGGTAAATTGTTCTCCTTAGAAAGCCCAAAAGAAAATTGAAAAGACAAGTCAACTTTCTCGAGAAGATAAAAGGGTTTTTGATTTGACAAAACAACTTTTCAGTAAGATTTGACAAGACAACTTTTCATAAACAGTTTTGAAGATGTCATTTTTCCTTTTTAAACATTTTGTTTACCTTTACCGAGAATCTAAGGAATTTGTCATTATGCTTTAAGAAGTAGTCAATTTCGAAAAGCTTAGCCTCAACCTTTGTAGAAATTGCAAAGATACACATGTAGTTTGCACAATGTCTACTAAGGTGGAAACTCCTATAAGTCAGCACACCGAACTGAGCTTATGAAGTTCATTGCATCAAGAAAGATCATCGAAGAAGGAGAATTGATGTTGCAAATACACAGCAGATCAAAGATAACTTTGAATAAAAGACATCAATTCAGATTGGTAATGTATATCATACTTAAAGGAAGAAAAGGAATCAAAGAACATAGTATGATAAACAATTACTCAAGTATTTATATTTGCTGAGAAAAACAGAGATAAACAGAGCATGCAAATATAAACGATGTGCAGTGAGGATTTATTCCTGAATATCAGAGAATAGGAAAGATGAAATAGATATTAGTCATAAATCAAAGTACCCAGTAAGAAGAAGAGTTGAATGTGACAAAAGAGTAGAGATTGCAATTCAGTCAGGTAGAGAGATAGTCAACGGTAGCTAGATGATCTTGAGAAAATCTGTATTCCTGAATGAAAATCAAGAAGATCATCAGTAACACTTTGCGAGCTTTAGAAAGCTCCAAAGACAATAAAAATATATAGGAATAAGTATTTCAATCAGATCAGAAAGAAAAGGAAGGAAAGAACATGATCTTGAATATCTTAATCCTCCTGGGTCTCAGTGCATAGAGAATAAGGAGCACCGGACTTGGAATGTACCTTTATTGACAGTCACGTTCAGATCAATGTAGACGTCTTCCCGAATGAGCCTTTAGGAATCTAAGCTATTGTGTCTGTAGTAGATGTTACTTAAGGAATGATTTCATTTGCGACATTTTTAGAGAATTTTTGTTCAAATTTCTTTAGTGGCTGACTACTAATATTACTTTGAAATATAGACTAAGTTCCCAGAAACTAAATATCATAAAACAGAGGGATCAATCAAAGTTTCATGATATAGAGTTTTTAACTCTTAATCTTTTTCATAAGATGAATCAAAGATCAAATAAAATTCCTTCACAGTAGTGTTGCAGAATTTTAACTAAGAAATTTTCTCTCGAGAAGATGTTAGATTGATAACAATCGTTAGCCTTATGTCAAGATAATTTGAATGTCAAATTCCATTATTATGAAGCATCCATCGAAGTTTTTATACATCTGAAAAAGAAATTATTCATAGTGCCAATGGATATATGTATATATCTGTCTTTTGAATAAGTTCTTACAATCATCAAGGTGAAAGTATCTTTCTCAAATGTTATTTGAAAAACAAAGAGTATTTAAATATAAATTGGTTTTCAAAAATTTCAATGAAATCCTTGTCAAAAGTTTTGAGAAATTTTTTTTTGACATGCATTTGGAATGAGCTTTTGAGGATCAAACTCTCAGGTGGTTAGACCTGGCATAAAGCTTGAAGAGTTTGGCTCTAATACCAACTAGTTTTACACCCGTGTGTTAAACGCACGAACAAAAATATTTTTTAAATTATATAATATTCAAGCAAACACAAATAAAAAAATCATAATCAAAAGAATAAATTAAGAAAAGTAATATTTGAGGCAACTACTTAAATATAAATACATCATTTTATTGGTAATATTATATATTTTTAAAAATTTCCTTATACACAAGTAACACAACATTTGTTGTTTTATTTGTTGGCTTTCCATCTTCATCAGTATTAATATCTTCAAGCCAAAACAGTTTGTTACCCTAGAACCTGTAACATACAATTGACCATGACTGAATATTGGTTTCTTCAAAAAGAGTCCTACATGCGAAAGTGATTGACCTTAACTTTTGTTAATTATCATGACATACGATACTACTAATGAAAATTATCTTTTCTAAAAACTTAAAAGACAACCCCACATCTAATGGAGACAATGACATTCTTGGTATAAACATTTTGTCTCTAACATTGCTTCCATTCAAAAAATTTACTTCAACAGTGTGATTCTCAAGCATGGTAATAATTAGTCTTATTCCATTGTACAACCTTGCAGCAGGGTTAATGTTTCTCAACAACATCACCGAAACACCAACCTTAAGTGTTAATTCATGGTTAGACAATGTTGAACACTTTATACTATTCAAAAACTCTATAGAATGATTGTCTTCAAACAAACTTGTGTTGTTCTCTGCCCTGCACATATAATTTGAACTCAAATAAGTTCTTTCTTCTAAGTGATTGTTAGATACCATGTACTCATTTATGGTGTCAAAAACATCAAGAGTCGGGGCAAGTATAACCCTTCCTTGCAAATATGACACGTCATAAAAGACTCAGCGATTAAGAAAGGAAAAAAATATTTTTGCGGTTAAAAAAATAGAGTATTTCAACATTTAACATTTTAGAAAAAATGGACCGGCCCGTAATTATTCCTTACCAAAATGAGAAATAAAAAAAAAAACTCATCTCATTGAAAAACACTAAAAGGCCTACTATATATAAAACCTAACCCCATTAAAATCTCACATCCACCCTTAAGCCTCATGTCATGTAAGTTGTCCCTTTTAACCTATTAATATAAAATAAAAACTTAGAAAAAAATAATATTACATGTATTTACATTCTATTTCCTTGTACAACTTTTAAAGTTTTTTTAAAAAAAATACAAATATAATAATCTGAGACTTCAATATTTAAAATAAAGTCAAGTATTTAGTAAAAATATTGTTTAATGATAAATATTTTATTTTACTGTCCGAGATTTATTATATTCTAAATTTTTAAATATACTTCTTAAGGTTATTTTGAAAAGAATACATAGCTCAAATTTTTAGATTTGAATTTATAACTGATGAATTTATCTGTTACATTTCTTAATATTTTTTATTTAACCATTCTTCATGCTTATAAAAAATATATATAACTTTATAGTTAGACTATGTCAACAACTTCATTGTTTATTTCAGGTGGGACTAAATATTTCCTTGCAACTTTGACTTTGAGAATTCATTCAAATCTTTGTTTGTGGACGTCTCTTAGGACGGATGGTATGGAAGCCATAATAGTTGCAGTAAAAATTTTGGGTTCAAAATGTCTAAAGTTTATTTCGTGACGGATTTTTTTAAAGACTTTGCAGAAGATTGGTTGAACATCTGCAAAGAACATTCACAGACTTTATATAAATGTGATGGAAAATAAAAGGTCAAACATGATATTGTGAATTGTGCTGAGAATACTAACAGTTTGGGTGTATTCAAAGTTTCTAGAAATGTATAAATATATTTATGTCAACTTATGTAAGATTATTAAATGTTTAGTATAAAAGTAAAAGAAAAAACAAAAAAATGTTTTAGCTTCTAATGTTTCCATTTATGAAAATCGTTTGTCATTATATATATATATATATATATATATATATATATCATATATATATATAGATTGTATAGATTGTTGGTCCACAATAAAGCTCAAATAGGCTAGAAGGGGTGAATAGCCTATGATACCACATTAAAAACTTTTCTTTTAGATATGCATGAAGTATAGGTTTTAGTGGCATAGACGGTAGACTTGTCGAGCATGTCTGTTGTCAGCTAGAACAGAACAGAAGACTTGCTCTTAGCAGAGTTGTGAACTCTGCTGGTGAACCGTCAGTAAAACAAAAGCCTGTTTAGAAAGAGTTTAAGCAGCGGAAATATTTAGGCTTTAGTTTTAAGAAGTCTTAAGTAGATGTACACGATTATATGATCAGAACAACATCATACTTAATTCTTCTTCCAAAATGTAGGTTTTAGGAAGTCATTGAAATGTGGCTTTTCAGAAGATAAATCAGTTTATTAAAATCACATAGAGAGATAAAGATTGGAAGATGAATAATTGAAAGAACATCTGAATTTATTCAAGGATAAATTACATATTACATCAACCTAGACTCTCTATGAAAATTTCTGTTTTCATCTTCATCAATCCCCAAATCTTGTACTTAATCGTTTATAGACAAACTCTTAAGTACAAAGGACAATAGGAGACGAGATGAGAAACAGTGATGAGAAGACTATGGTTATTCGTTCAGATAATAAATATCTGAACGAATGAGTGCAAAGCACTCGACCTCCTAAGATGATTGATTATTACACAATCAACAGCATTTGTATCGAAATACAAATCTGAAGATATGAATGTAATATGAACAGACAACTCTTCATCTTTCTTGGGCAACATCTAGGTTTAGTCTTCAAATCGATCAACGACTTGACCTTTAGCTTTAGAAATAGATTTCTGAAGCTTCAGCTAAAGGTTGAGTTCTTCGAAGAAAGATGAAGAACTCAAATCAAGAACTGGGTTCTTGACCAAGACGAGAATCTTGACTGTTGATGATCTCTGATCTCTGATCTCTCTTCTCTTCTTCAAGGAAATTCTTCCTAGCAATTCACAGTAGGTGATTTGTTAAGGTTTGGGTAAGCGCACTGCAACCAGGATGTAGAGATCTGAGATGCGGTGGTGAAGACAATCTCGTTGCCGATCTCTTTTCTTCTTCGAAGTTCTTGGTGTAGATTCAGAGACTTTTCGTCGTCTTGTTCATCATCGTCTTTTTCGTCACTTTGAAGAGTAAAAGAGATATCCTTTTTATATTGATCGTTGTCAAGATGATCATTGAGATTTTGAAGATAAACTTTATATCCGTTAGAGATGTTGTATGTTGAAATCCACTGGATAGAGATGTGTTGTTCAGCTGAACCTTTGATCGATGGATAAAGGCTTTGTCTTCAAGATCTTGAAGTGGTTGCCCGTCAGACTGTCATTGATAACTTTATGAAAAGTGAGTCTGACGTCTGATGCACTGTTTAAATGATCTGTCCAATAAAGTAGATGTTTTTTCAGATCACATGAGAGAGAAAAGATCTTACAGTATCAATGGTGTCAGGCTTCAAAGACTTTAATGTTTTCTTTCAAAGCTTGGGCACTTTTTGTCTTTGTCTTGATCTGCTGCAGTCTTGACTTCTCTGAAGCACGTGTAGAGTAAAGTCTGCTGGTATGATGTTCAAGGGTGAGTCTATCTTTGAAAGAATGACTGATGTTCGTTGATGTGAACATTCAAACCATAACAGATCTGCTAGTGGGTCTTCAAGGTGTCTTCGAGATGCATTTGACAAGTTTGCTGGTGACGAATCCTTTGAGACTTTGTCACTGTCTGCTGGTGGCGAGTCTTCAGGGTGTCCTTTAGTGCATTCAACAAGTCTGCTGGTGATGAGTTTTACGAAGAGCCTTTTGAGACTTCAGTAAGTCTGCTGGTGCTTGTGCATATGAGGTGTTGTTCTGTTCAATCATCTATGAGAAGGTTAGTAGTAGACTAGGACGACCTAATCTAAGACCTATATGTTGTCAAACAAGCTGCCACATTAACCGGTATGCACACCTTTTAGCCACTTGTTATGACACATAGTAATGGGAACAAACAAATCAAAATATTAGGGATATGCAACAAGATAATTTGATTATCAAGAAGCATATTCCAACAAAAAGCATTCATTTCACAAAATAATAACCAACATGATTGTATACTAAATAAAGAGATAAATTAAATTAAAACACTACATTGGACATAGAAAAATAATTGCATTCCATAAATAAATTAAGCATAAACCAATTCAACAAAATAAATCAACCCAAGAAATTATAACAATTATCAAAAATAGAGGTAGGAAGAATTAAACCGAAGAAATCGCGAATCCGGGGTTAAAATCATTTGTAGATGCTTCCTTGGCTCTCGATTTAAAGCTCCAAACCTTCAATGGTGATCAAGCATCGGAGATTTGGTGTGAAAATGGTGGAAATGGGGGCTGGTGCCCCATTTAGGGCTTACACCCATAAATGGGGTCTTGGTTCTTACAAAATGAAGCTGCTTGGATAATATGGAGAAGGCTACAATAGAGCAAGGGCTGCCAGGGGCATTTTAGGCAGGACATGAGAGTTTGAGGGGCAGAATTGGGAAGAAAAGAGAGGATGGGCATGGCTGACCATGGGCTGAACCAGGAAGAGGGAACGCGGGTCACCCGGGTTGAAAGTGGGTGGGCGTGTGAGGGATAGCGGGCTGGATGGTGGGCAGATGGGCAAGATTGGGTCGGGTGGACTTGGGTCCAGATAGGGACACGCGGGTCGGCTGAGTGGAGTGGTTTTGGCAGACGGCGACAAGTGGCTCTACAAGATGTCGACAACGCGCAAGGAGTTTCAAACTTTTGTGTCGGCTCCCCTAAACTTCTAATTATTACTCTGGTGCCCCTGAAAGTCTGTTTGTTAGCGCCGCCTTCCTTCATTGCCTAGACTATGTAGATTGGTCCTCAGTTAACTTTGTCAGCCTCCGTTAGCTCAAATTTGCCTTGGATCTCTTAACGGACTTAACGGAATTTCACCAAATAAATTCCAATTCAACTTTAGAGCATGGAATTGCCTCGAACTTCATGCTAAACATCGTATAAAAGCTCGATTATGTGTGGAAACCATACATTAAGCACAAAAACACAAATAATAATATTTCCAACGCATAATTAACACAAAAATAGCACAAAATAGAAGAAAATTCTCAGGAAAATTAGTGGAAATCTTGGGTTCATCAAGTTTTAATTCAACAATAAGTGTTACAGCTTAGATTCAACAACAAATTCAAACAGAGTAAGTGGTAAATGAGTAAGTTTAAATTTAAAAATAAAACATACCTTTAAATTTGTTGAGAGAAAGAGTTACAACTTCAATTATTTGCTCAAACCGAGAGTTTAATGATTAGAGGGAGTGAGAGAGAACAATTGAGGAGACAAGCTTGGAGGAGAATTTGTTGCCATGCATTTGAGGGAGAAGCTGATGTTGTGTCTCTTTCTTCGAGATGTTGGGCTTCCAAGTGAAGTTGCAAGGCAGGGGGTTTACGTTGTGGCTATCGTATGTGTGAGGGAGGGGGTGTTGTTGTTTGAGGGAGTTAAAGGAGGGGTAGTATAGTTTAAGTGTAGGAAGGGGTAGATAAGTAATTTTATTAAATAAATAGTGTTGCATTTAGGTATTTCGGTGTTACGTTTAGGTACTTTGTTAATCAAATAGTAACTCAAATTAGAGCTTTAGAGATTAGATCAAAATCAAAACAAACCCATTCAAATTTTATACAAGAAACAAACCCAATTCGTTAAAAAAAAAAAAAAAATATATATATATATATATATATATATATATATATATATATATATATATATATATTGGTTGGCATTTGTTGATAGTGGCAAAAGAAAAAGAAGGAAAAACTTGGGATTGCTTGAAATCAGATTTGCAGGAAGGGTTTACGTTATGGGAAGTCATCCTCTTCCTCGTCGTCCTCCAGATTTCGATGTCTTTGTCGAGTGTCCTCTCGTTGGCGTTGACCACCATTCTTGACAACCACTTATTCAACTTGGTGAAAATTATTTCGATGTAGATGTGAATGAAACTTGCGAGGTTATAAAGATTCGTTAGTGTTTGGTCGGTAATGAAACTAACTTGGTCCAATGACATGTGAGATTGTGAAAGAAAGAGGGAGAGAAAGAGATGCTACAAACTAATGGGTGAAGGATTGAAAGGTTTTTTAACTTCTCATTTGAGATAAATCAAAAAATTTAAATTACACATTTTAAAATCTAACAGACCAACCCGCCCACCCCACACGGCCCAACCCGTATTGACCCGCCTCCAAACAGACTCATGTTTCACCAACCCAACCCACCTATTTTGCATGGCGGGCGGACCAATCCAACAGGGTTAGCCCATTTTGATGGCTCTACTTTTCAATTGACATTTCTTCAGTAGTAGAAGACTCTGTGTTTTCCTCAATGGATTAATTTCGAGGAGAGAGAAAGTGTAGAAGAGAGAGAGAGAGAGAGACAGAAAGTGTAGAAGTTTGAATCCGTCAGAGGGTGAGAGAGAGAATGACAGAGAAGAGGGTATTTTTGGAACAAATTTATCAAAAAAAACACTTTACCGGTTGAATAAAAAGAAAGTGGACTAGAAATGTTATAATTTCTCCAAAATGTACCAACCCACAATTATTCCATTTATGTTAACGGCCCGAGCTAGTTCGGTCCGTTACGCTTGACCCACACACTAGCATAGTAAAAAAATCTACCCAAAAGTCCATGAATAAGTATTACATTCCACACTAAAATAAGGAGGATTTACAAAATGGTCAAGTCAAAGTTGACTTAGTCATTTGTAGCCTCACTTAAAAAAATACTCTTTTATGGCCTGGTTTATTGATAAACCACTGCTAAACCACGACTGGTTTATCGGTAAACCAGTAAAAATGCACCCCTCAACATTCGAAATCACTGGTTTATCAAGTGGTCGACAACTAGTTTATCAGGTCGACCAAGTGGTTTACACTGATTTATTGATAAACCAGTGTAAACCACTTGGTCGGCCACTAGTTTATCAGGTCGACCAGTGGTCAACCAAGTGGTTTACACTGGTTTATTGATAAACCAGTATAAACCACTTGGTCAAAGGCTATATATATTCATCAACCAGGTCAAATGACCATATTTGACTAATGCCACCTAAGATGTCATGTATAAGCGTGTAGTGTTCAAAGAAAAAGTTAGCAAGCACTTATTTCTATCATATGATAGTAACAAAGTTTGGTATGTTATACATGACCCACACACTGAAAGTTCGGTATGTTAAGCATGACCCACACACTACTGACCCACTAAACAACTGGATCAATTAAACTTACTACAAGCTCACACAAAAGTTTATGGATCAATACTACATTTGACTCAAAACGTCAAAAATAAGTGTGGTGTTCAAAGAAAAGGTTTGAAAGCACTATTTTTGTCCCACAGCCCGAGCTTGGGCCGAAAGTTTGGTTCGTTACACATGACCCACACGTAGGTCCACTAAAGAACTAGGTCAATTAGACCTACCACAAGCCCACTCAAAATTCTAAAAAGTGATGGCTTAATACTAAAATGACACTTAATACTAAAAGTAACATATTTAATAATAAAAATGTTTTTAAAAATTAAATGTATTATGTGCATAGTATTAGCCACTTTTAATATTTATGTGACTTTTAGTATTAAGAGGGTAAAAGTATCACTTTTTAGTATTAAGGTGACTTTTTATTTTGATAAGAATTATAATAAATTTTCATTTATAGTGTCACTTTTAACATATGTGTCGTTAGTTTTAAATGTGTCATTTAGCATTTCATCAAAGTTCGTTAGGATCTGTCAAGATCCCAAGGCAATTGATCCCATATCGGTTAGAGGCAAATAGGGAAACATTAAAACAAAATGTTGAAGCTGGGGGTATCGAACCGTCAACCTGCTTGGACAGAATCTCTAACTTCCGCCTATAACCAACTTGGCTAGCCTGTTTTTGTGATATTCATTAACAGATTTTGTTATTAAGCCACGAATTTGTTATTACGGATTGGGATCCGTAAGACGGTCTTAGACAAGTTTTTGCCAATATTCTATGGCCTTGGAAGCAATCAAGAAGGGTAGAAGCAAGATATAATTGAGACTGCAATGATAAATCACTCGAATTATATGCTTATGGCTATATACATTATAAATTAGAAATAATTTACTGGTTTCCCAAATATACACGAAAACCAGTGTACACTTTTTATTTTATACTACATAGCAAAGAACATCAACACCATTCCAATGCAAAGAGACACTCAAGTAACAACCTTTTCTCAGTTCTTCAGAAATAGAAGATCTCTCAGTTCTTCAGAAATAGAAGCTCTTGTCGTTTTTAAATATGTATCATCGGGGGCACAGCTGAGCTAGAGAGCCGGTAACAGCCCCTTCTCAGAGATATTTTCCTCAACTCGAGTGTTCCCTCGTTGGGGAGTAGTCACTTTCTCAGGTGCACCATAAGACAATCTTCGGGCTTTGGTAGTTACTTTGGCATTAGGTGAGCTTGATTTCAATGAATTTGATTTTTTCATTGTCGGTGATTTCATGTTTTTACCAGGAGTCTTGATTGCTGCTTGATTATCTGCTTTCTTTGGACTCGACTTATCAAGAACTCGGCTTTCCCAGGGACGAGCAGCAATCCAACGTTCCATCCAGCTCCAACCCCAGTTAGCTTTCGCTAGTTCACTAGCATTCAGTCCTAGGTTTGGATTGGAATTTGCCCTCCACTGCAAATATGTCAGATCTCCGTTGTTTTTCTATCAATCTGACTAAGCAAACAAATACTCCCTCCGTCCCTACACGAGTGTATTTTCTTGTCCCTAAATGAGTGTCCATTATTGTGTAAATTTACTTATTTCAACTTTGACACGTCTAATGTTACATGTGAACACTAAGGGCATTAATGTACATAGAATACAAAATGCCCCTAAAGTCAACTTCCCCAATTTTAGTGAAAGAGTAAAACTGGACACTCATTTGAGGATGGAGGGAGTATTAGAAAGAAAAGAAGTACTCGCTTTCTGATGGGCTGATCATACCTGATGAGAAAAGGCATAGGCCATGGCTCGCTCCCGCTTTACTGCTGCATCTTCCCTATTCTGTATCCGAGCAAGAACCGCCTCCATAGTTTCGAAGCCACCACTCCACTCCACCTGCAACCATCAGTCCATGTGAGTAAAGATGGGAATGGGGGGGAGGAAAGTTCTATAAGTTTAAACATGACAATGAAACAGAAGGAGCAATCCACTACTACAAGTCTACAACTAATGACAGGTAATGCGAGTTCTCAAGCAACTGCAAAAATGAATAAATTTGAAGATTGATAGATGGTAGCATACATGTCTACACATCATAGCCAGTTCTATTGACATGGACTGAGGTACATATTTGATTATTGAACGTGACCAGATGTTAGATTTTTAGACTCAACTTTCAAGGGCACTTCTAGCTAATTTTTTCAGAATCACAATTTCCAAGGGCGTAGCTACCAAATTTTAGATGCCAAAAGAAAAGAAACATTGTGCAATTTTGTCCCATTTCAAACTTCTTTCTTAATAGGGGAGAGAGAGAGAAAGGAGAGGGAAGAAGGAAGAAGGAACTGGTTCTTGAACATGAACTGGTTTACAATGTAATAATTGTTGAGACACCTAGCAAACGATTATTAAAGATCGTGGGGCCACACCTCTCACAAGCTAATTGGTTTTGAGATGGACCCCGAGACTTTAAGATGGTATCAGAGCATGCTCTCTACACATGCGGGCCCAACAGTCAACGTTCTTGCTGTCCACGTTGTAAGCCTCAAGCCCGACTACACGTGAGGGAGCGGGTTGAGACATGTTGTGCACAACGAAAGACTTTGCAAACAATTTAACATAATATAACAAGATTAATCACAAAGAAGAGAGGAGATTTGGGCCAACGGACTATCGAAATTTTATTAGAGTCAACCTTGAAAACGTTCTAGGGATACAACTATATATATATAGATACAATAGAAACCCTAAAACTCTTAAATAAGGAAAACGGACAAAACAACATTGGTTTTGAGATGGACCCCCAGACTTTAAGAGTAATAGGATAATTTCTTTAAAAAGCAAGAAGTAAAGTAAGAAACTTTGTAAAGCATCAAAGATATGAAGACACTCCATACAAGAATGAAGATAGAAGCCCAAATAAGTTTCAGTGCCTCTCATATGCCAAAAGGTCCGCCTTACCTCTAGGTCATGAAGCTTTTCCTCGAGCTTTAATTGATTCTCCAACTTCTTCTGCCTCATCCGGCCTTCTGTAACCATGCACACTCTGCGAGTTCTAATCTGGGCCTGTATCCTACTCCATGAGTGAAGATGGCTCAGCGTACTTGTAGCTTGCTTCTTGACTGATTGGCCTTGGATCAGCAATTGCAATCTTATTATTCCTTTCATATGCCGAAAAGTTTTCCTTGCCTACCAACAAAATCCATAAATAAAATAAGTTAAGGAACAAAAGGCCCTGCGGTCCTGCCAAGTGAGGAGAATTCCAGTTTTATATTCAGTATTTTCCAAAATACAGATTAAAGATTATATATGCAAATATGCTCAGTCATGCAACCTTTCAAAGAGCTCAAAATAATTTGATTCCTTGTAAGCTGCATTAAGGGACAAGTAATAAGGTGGTGAAGGCCTGGACTTTGTTCAAGGTTTTATAATTTTAAAGCATTGCATCCGAAAATATCCAAGATATCAAAAATAACGAGGTAGAAGAAATATATTTATGTGATATACCATATATGCCCGGAAAGCCGTTTGGATCTGAGTTGCTGCTATATCTTCATCTGGAATATCAGGTTTTTCATCAGTCACACCATTGGTAAGGTTTGTAGACTCTTTCTGACACTGGTCCTCTAATATGAATTCATTTGACATGAGAGCTGCCGAAGATCCCTGATTTGTTGCAAACAAATAAATAAGAAAAGAAATCATTCACACTAACATCAAGGATGTAAAGAAAATGATAAGGTAAGTCCTTGTGAATGTAAAGACCTTTATGGAAATATTGTGCTGTAGGAACCTTCCCCAATTGTTTACTGCAAATTTATATAACAAAACATTTCCAACTTTGAGGAATTCTTAACAAGTGTCTCGGGGGCACTCGTTACCAGGATTCATTCAGATGAACCATGTTTGTTCCAAGAAATTCAAAATTTTGAGGAATTCTAAATGAAGTTGCTTTCTCCCTTGGTCAATAAGGTGTAGGCAGACGTAGCATGTGATGCAAGGAAATGAGGCTATCACATGTAACTATGCCTTTGTAGTAAACACCAAAAAAATAGCTTTTTAAATCAAGGCAAAGAATCATGGATTTTTAAGAAATCACACTGACTAGTGATGGTTCCAATAAGAAAATGCGTGAAGAGACAAGGAGAGATGGTTCCTGTTAGAAGGAGAGAAGAAGAGAATAGAATTGAGAAGCCGTAACCTAATTTGGTTAGGTAGAGAAGTATATATATGTTTGGGGGTCTTGATGTATAATGTATTACGGCTTCTCAATTCTATTCTCTTCTTCTCTCCTTCTAACATGGTATCACATCAGGAATTTCAATAATTCTCTGGGCTGGTCGACTTCCATCTATTCTTTCTTTTTTTTTCTTTCTTTCTTCTTCTTTTGTTCTTTATTTAGGCCCAAATGTGGGTTTAATGTAATTGGTTAATTTTTGAGGAGAGTTGTTGTCGCCAAGGTAGTGCGACTGTTTTTGGAGATTCCCAAGCCCTGGAAGTGGTGTGGGTTGATGCTAAGTGAGTCAGATGTCACATAGCAGGGGTTCAATTACATTTAGGGTTTGCCGCCAACACTGTGACTCACGGATTTGCACTCGTTCTTCGCCGTTTGACCACGCAACCTACCTTAGTGGTTTCGCCTAGCCTAGGTGAATTGTTCTGTGTTGTCGCCGTCACCTGCCGTCGCCGATTGTTGAGCCTCTATCTAATAGCTTAAGTTTTAAGATAAGTTGGTAACTTAACATGGTATGGCAAGGTCGTGAGTTCGAGTCATCCCGCTTGCATTTGTTACCCGGAATATTATGAGTGCATATTGTCACTCTGTTTGCTTTGTGATGCCCTGGTGAGGCATGTTTGTGTATCTCTCCACGTGTGGACGGGTCACACGTGAGGAGGAATGTTAAGCTTAATATACATTGTTGAACCCCTACCTAATAACTTAAGCTTTTAGATGAGTTGGTAACTTAACAGTTCCAAACTATTTGCCAGCAGAAGGCTTTCAAACACTTCTCCCTCCCTAGGATAACCTTAGTTCAAATTGACATTCAACTCTATTTAAAGTGAGAATGTCATGGATGCAGGTAATACAACTCCAGGTCCTTGGCAGTTTGGTCAACACTTAAATATTTTGTTTTTTAAACCTCGACCATCCCTTCTTGACTTCTGTCGAATCCTTCTGACTAGTCGGAAAATCCTGAGATTCCTTTCCCTTCAAAGTACATAAGTTAGCTGTACCGATGGAAAGCTTACCAACAAATGACGAGAAACACTTCACTTATTATTCCAGCTGGCTGGCTTATGCATCTTAAAACTAAATTCTTCTAACTGGAGCTAGAAATGGGGCAACTGAAGAAGAGACGGCCCCGGTCTTTAGGCCTATCACTACAGTTCACAGATGATCCAGTTAATCAGCTACTAATCCTCAAATATGAACATAGAACTCAATCTATCAAGACGAGGAAGCAACACGATGCAGGAGCATTTAGGGATAGCACTAAGGGAACAAACCAGGAGAATGACAAGGCATTATATGTCACATTTATTTCCTTAAGGCTCTGTTTGGTTGGGAAGAATTGAAAGTGAAAGTAGAAGAAAGTGAAGTGGAAGAAAAGAAAGTGAGAAAAAAAAAAATTTCTCACGCAACTATAATTTGGAAGATAGTTGTTCGAATGTTCTGTTTCAAAAGTTTGACCAGTAAGGAAAAGCAAGAAGGTTGCAAGAAAATAATTTCTTTCCCACAATGCCCTTATTCGTGCTAGGAAGTATGTTTACTACAATTTTGGTGTTTAATTTTCTTATATCACGCATAATGTTGGTTCACACAATTTTATGGTATACAAGTTAGTTGATCCAAGAAAGACATGAATGAGTGGCCGGTGGGATGCCCTTACTTGGGACCTAATTGAATGGCAGACAAGGATTCATGTCGCAGACTTAAGTGATTAAGACTAAGGCTGAGTTTTGTTGAATTTAGTTGTTTAAACGTGAAAGCCAGATAAATATTAATTTTATAATTACACTTAAATGTAGGGGCAAATTTGTAAGTTAAAGTTTACACAACTTGGGAAAATATTCACATTCAAGTACTTGTAAAAGAAAGAGATTGGGCCAGTTCTGGGAAATACCAAGAATACAAGAATACTTTACTTCTCAAGTTAGTTACATTTTTGTGCAAACGAAACTTATGAAAAATCCATTTACTATCTCGTCCCAAGTCCCAACTCTTTCTAAGGTTTCTTTCTAATCAACCGATCCTAAGAAAGACCACTGATTCCATCAGAAAGTTATCCTCTTGATGCTATCCTAGAGATTAAGCTTAGATAGGAAAAATCTAGGCATGTGTAAGCAATGGTATGCTTGAAAAAGTCAGTCCCCTCAATACTAAGTGAGCCATTTCCTGCAAGTGTTCGTTAATAAAGTCAGAAACCTTTGCATGAGAAGAAGCTGCTTAATTATAGGCGATCCTTTCACCTATGATGACTTCAGTAGGACTGATGATGCAATTTTCAAGTTTTCACTTGAGAGCCATGAAGAGATACCAACAACCCTTCCCCCTCTAATGCTGATAGTCAAATGTTTTACAAACAACATATCCAAAGTTGAGAATCTTCCTCCAAGTCCAACTCCGTCTCAAGTATACACACCAATTCCAAAGATGTTTATAAAAGGGAAAATGTCATTCGGGCCACCCTACTTTTTCAAAATATTCATCTAGGCCATCCTACTTGTAAATTATTTAGTAGACCACCGAACTATCAGTTCATCAACAATTGCCCTATTTTTGAGCTTCCGTTAATTTTTGTTGCTAAGTGGGTATGAAACACCCATCTTATCCCTTGAGTAAACTAATTGGTATACACAACTAAAGGCAAAATGAATCTTTCGGGCCACCCTAATTTTTCAAAATATTCGTATAGGCCACCCTACTTTTTCAACATATTTGTATTGAACAATATTCATTTTATTAAAAAAAAAAAGGAAGAAAAAGTTAAAAGCATGATTTTCATTTGATAATTTTACCAAAAATATTTTTTAAAAAAGTGGTTTTAATTTAATAATTTATCACACAATGGTAAACCTTAGGAAATTCAGTATTTACTTAAAGTAAGTCTCCTGTGAGACGGTTTTACGGATCTTAATTCGTAGACAGAGCCTCACTCTTACACACTTCAACCCACCAACACACGGTGGGTCGGGTCAAGAGGATCCGTCTTACATAAAATACCCATAAGACCGTCTTTCTTATGTTTTTTCCATCTTCTTAATAGTTTTTTATGGTACGGTAAACCTTAGGAAATTCGATAAGTTTATATTACAAACTAAAATCCAAACTTGTTTTATTAATATTTTTGGTAACATTATCAAATACAAATCATGCATTTAACTTTTCACTCTTTTTGTTTCTTTTTTAATAAATCGGGTGTTGTTCAAAACAAATATTTTGAAAAAGTAGGGTGTATACGAATATTTTTAGAAAGTAAGGTAGCCCGAAAGATTTTTTTTCATAGTTGTTCACACTAATTAGTTTACGGAAGGGTTAATATGAGTATTTCATACACTCTTAACAATAAAATTAGCAGAAACTTAAAAGTGGGGCAATTTGTTGACGAAATTATAGTTTGGTGGCCTAACCGAATAAATTACGAGTGGGGTGGCCCGATAGACCATTTTCCCTTTATAAAAAGCATGTGACACCATTTTGATTGAAAGGACACCTTTCTTCTAGCATATATTCCTCAAATATTCAGACATAATAACTCTATTTTAATCCTAAAGTCTAATTACAGCCAAGTCCACCTTCTTTCTTAGTTACACACCCGTCCTAAGAGACTACTGTATCTATTTTTGTACATTTTACATTTAGCTCACTCCATAAGAAAGTGTTGGAAATAGGAATGGTTGGTATACCCATGACTGGCCCAATGGTAGCTCAAGTTCAAAGACTGCTGGACATGATTGAGCCCCTTCCTAAAGCCACCCACTAAATGTTAGTGGATTATGGCTGGCTCTACAGGGTATAAAAGCCAAGCTATGCTCTTTCATCGCAAAAACACATCTTCTCAAGAAATTCTATGGCTTTCTTGGACTGATAAATTGTTGTGGCTGTGTTTGATTTCCCGCTTGGTGAGTTCATTCCCGTTCATTGAGAATGTTGCAATTTGCAAGTACAATAGAGGATTCGGTGATTAAGCCAACAACTGATATAGGGATTTTCCGCAGAGAAGATGAAGTATTTCTTCTCTCTACACTTTTAGAAAGTAATTCAGCTACTTCTCCGCTTGCTAATAACTTTCTTGGGTAGGACAAAGATACTTCGCTAATATATTTGCATGCTATATAGAACAGAAACAACCAGGAGTCTACCAGCGTATTTAGGTTAGAGCTACAGCTGGATTCTAACAAAAACTTTCAATCAAGTCTAGGCAATCTTTTATTTCAACTGCTGAATTACTGGAAGGACAACGACGTACTCCCTCTGTTCTAGGCAAAGAGTCCACTATACTATAATAGGATGTTTCACTAAAAGAGTTCACTTTCAAAAATTATGTCCACAATCTCCATAACATAACTTTATCAACATTTGACATTGACATATTGATTATGCTCGAGCGTTATTGTAATTATAACCAACTCTAAGTCTCTAATGCTAGTTACATATCCTTTAATTATTAGACTTTTCAAAGAAAGACTTTTTGGGCGGAATGCAGGGAGTATAAAACAGAAGTAGTCTCTCATTTATGGCCAATGAATTTCGAAAAATAACCATATACTCATCATAAACCCAGAAAATTAGAAAATATTATTAAAAGAACTCAGCCCTGACATAGCACCAGAAGTGTCACAGGTCTGGCTGACAAGATGACAGATGCAGACTAATTCGTGACATCATAACAAGTTGCAGAATGCATACCTTTAACTTCTTTGCTTTGTCATTCTTCACTTTCTTTAAGGTGATTATATTCTTCAACCAATCTCCAGAACCCATTGTTGATGTTGTTACACGTCAGTATTTAACTTGCCTGTCGGGGATTAAGTATGTATAGATGTATCAGCATTACTAATCAAAAAAAAAAAGATGTATCAGCATCACGAGGGTCCCCAGCAAATAATGCCTTTAATCTTAGTGACATGCTCATATATCATCGTGCTCTACTATACGTTTTAAACGTGTTCAACGCAAATTAGGAAGATGTTCAGTGATTGAAGTATGTAATTTGATGGAAACTGTTAGTATTCAACCAGAAACTGAGATGCCAATGGGTGGTGAGGCCCATAGACCCTTTAAACTAGCTCAGGAGGCCTTTAAGAGTCTGAATTAGGATTATATACATACACCCATAGATCATAAATGCAAACAAAGAGATACAGGAGGACAATAGATGCATACCGGACAGACAAAACAGAAAGAGACGTCAGTATAAGTCTATGACAATTGAGATCTTTATTTTATGGTTCATTAGGTAACTTAGGTTCCATTTCCATGGGAGACTGACGTTAAACTCAAAAATCATGAACAAGGCATAACAACTAAGGGAAAGTAGCATGGTATCTTACATGATTTATTCTGCAAGATTTGGAAGCACAAAAACTGAAATGAAAGAAAGAAGGAAAGTGGAATATTCAAACACATTCCCACTTTTAGGAAACTGAGTTTGATAATTACAGTTTGTAAAATCTATGTGTTCCGAGTTCAAGGCATTCATTTGGTCCACCATTAAAGTAAACTTGCGGATATCCGACTGCTTATCAATAAGGGCCCATTTAGTTCGCCATTAAGGAATTGAGAAACAGTTGAATTCCATAGAAGTTGCTCTCAGTTGTTTAGCATGTAAAATGTCGCCAATCAACCTCCTCCTTCATGCCTCTCTTTGGATTTATATCACATAAACATTTACACTTAACTCTATTTTCAAATTCACTTTGATAAGTCGATATTGAGTCTATTGATGTTAAAACATTAGTTTCTTATGGTAAACATAATATATGCAAGCTTTGTATGTGAAGAACTTAGTTTTATGAATTTATTTTACAATAAAATACAGTTGTTATCGGAAGAAAAAAAATTATGTCTATTTTATTCAGTTCACAGAAGGTGTATTTTTGGTCTTAATCTTAATTATGACTAGAACAATTACCAGTATTGGATTCCATGCTACTAAACTAAATGAGCCTAATGGGAAAGCTTCGAAAAGGATAATGAAAGGAGACTGGAATCTTCAAGGGAGACACGATGGCGGTGGTTTTATAAGACTACAATGTATAGTTGAATCCAAGCAGGAAGAGGAAATGCTGAATCATTAAGCTGCAACATAGCAATACTCTACACATTGTAGGAAAATTTGAGTTTGTTCCAAAGCACAATCAATGGTTCAGTCAAATTAAAGGAAGCTTGTAAAATGTCCAACTACAAGTGGCACATACGATCCTTCTAGTTATTAAAATGAATGATTTCAAAAAAAATTACTTAAACACTATACTTTTACCCAAAAAACATTGATATGCCACCAATCCTGATAGCATGTAAGAATATATTACATGTGAATACCAAAAACTATGACAGCTGAAACAAGCTAATGTCTTTAGATAGACCCTGTTAAGCCATAATGTATTAGACTAACATGAAAACCTCGCATATCAGCCTAATCACCATTCACCAATGTAAAATAGGAAGCTATAACTATAAGCACTTATTCAAGCAAGTACATTTTAGAAACAACGTTAACAAACGGATTCATCTTGAAGGGACCCAACTTGGGTCCTCCTACATGGAGCGAGCACGTGGCTCCCAGCTGGGCATAAGTGGGGCCCATCTCTCTTAAAACCCTCGAACTTAAGGGCCGACCATGGACGATCACTACTCTGGTCGAACACAGTATCTTCGGATCGACCAAAGGTTACTCCAGAAGCCGAACAAGATCGACCACCAAGGCGAGGAACACCCATGCTCAGCACTCAACCTTCCCTTACAAGAAAGATAAGTTCACTTGATCAACCATACACACAATTACAGTGAAAGACTAAGCAATATAGCCAACTACCGGAAGCTTAAGGGAACGCTTAGCTCCGACACTTATATTCCTTGATTATTGACTCTCACACCGGAGGGCTCTCGCTGGGAAAACCCCCGGCACCCTAATGGTAGTTTCATTTCAGGTCACTCAAGGTCAAATACAAGCACAAAGCCCAGATATCCTATCAACTTTGGTACATCAAGTACCCCCATACATCGACATGCACGTTGGTCAAGGACACGTCAGCTCCAGTCCATTACGTGGATCACCAGCATAGTCACCCCATCTTTGTGGCGTGATCACATCTCAATAAGAAAACTGATGCATAACCATCACATTGCGAAATATCCTAATTCAAGTACCATATACATTTGAAACTAGGCATAGGTCAATAGCAGGTTCATTCAGCTGTCAAAATGTGCGAAACAAGTGCCAATGATGAAATCAATTAGTTTGACTTACATTAAGATTCATTCACAAAATATGCCAAACAATTTACAGAAAGTATGTAGTCATGCCAACCTAATCAATAAAAATGTCCTCATCAACAAAATGATGTTAACAAGGAAAAACAGAGCAATGTGTAACCAAATCAGCTTAACTCAATCTATAATCCCTTTCCAATCAACAAATTTTATGAACCCTGATAAAGAAACACACACATACACACACTTGATAACCAAAATCAAAACAAATGAAAACACTCAAAAACAAGAAATGGGTAATTTGGAGGATGACATACCACAAGCAGAAACCTTCAAATTTGCTTTCCAAGAACACTTTTTAAAGAAAATGAAATGGGTGCACCCAAATTTAAAGAACAAGGTGGGGGTCTCAAGTAGGAGTAAAGAAGAAGAAATACTTGAAGGAGGAGGGGAAGGTGAGAAAGAACCAAAGGTGGGTGTGAATGTGGATATATGCCAAAATGCCATGGCCCATTTCCTGCTGCTTACCAGCCTCTTTTTTTTTTCTCTAATGAAAAGGTTTGAATTTTGTTTTTCTCGACTCCAAATTTTGGCTTTCTCTCCCCTCATCAAAGGGTCTCAACGTAACAGACACTAATCACTCCAGCTCATACCAAAGACTCACAATGAAGAGGGTACAGCGACTGCAGAACAAAATTGATAAGGTTTGATTGCGATTGGTTTCAACTTTTTCTTTTGGTTCCTCAAATCCTAATAACTGTGCAAAGAATCTTTTATTATACTATATTGTACTCCCTCCGATCCTAAATTATCATCTTGGTAATTTAAGGTGCGGTTTATAAAAATATATTTGATTGAATTATTAATTGTTTGGTGATTCATAACTGGGTGGAGCTAACCACATGTTAAAATCCACTTGCTACACCCATTTTCTGTGATTTACAGTACAAGGTACAATACTTTAATAGAGAAAATATGATATAGAAAATAGGTTTTAGGGTATGGTTAGTCTCCACATTCATAATTACTCATTCAACATTTCAACCCATTACATTTTTTCGCTCAATTTTTAGTAGGGTGGGCTATCCATACCACAAAATTTGCTCTTCACACCCTATTTTTGCATAAAGAGGTATTGTGTTATATATTGTAAATTACAAAAATGAGATGCATAGAGAAAACTTTGAGAGATGTGGATAGCTCCACCCTTTTTCGTAAGCCCTTATCTCAAAAGTTAATTTTTATTCGTGATCATAATGAGAAAAAGTAACTTATTTTTGGAAAGCCAAAAATATCCTTAAATATATCATCATATTAAACTCAATTCACAACCTCCAAAAGTTTAATTCGTGCAACTAATTATAAAAGGAATGATTGGAAAAAGTGAGATACTTAAGGGTATTTTAGTAAGTATACTTTTGTTTTAAATAAAATCAAGATAATTTAACTTACTTTCTTAATCTGTATGAAATCGGTTAATTTTGCTTATATATAGGTCCGGAGAGAGTAATAGAAATACTATTTATTTTTAAAAGTAATGTTAAATGACTCAAATTGATTCGAATCAAAAACATTTTATATTTCTTAAATCATTTGAAAAATAAATATTTATCATTCACATAGTTTGGCTCAAATTGATTGGATTCATTAATTGTTAGTAACATTTCATCTTCTCCACATGATTTTTTTCATTAATGAAAAAGGATAATTTAAGTAAAACACTTATTTATTGTTTTGAAAATTATAATATTACCCTCGTTGAGCTGCATCAAATTGGTCTGTTAAGATTTATTATTTTTCTTAATCTAAAATTTTCATTGTTCAAACATGTGATGGATTAAAATGAGACTTGACTTGTTAATCATGTAAAATAATCACATACTTATAATCTAGATTGGGATGAGAAAGTCAAACAAAAATGTTGTATACCAATCACTACCCGCGGAGAGAGAATATAACTATATATTTATTCCATTTTAAGAGATATAATTGACTCCATTTGTTCCATCTAAAAAAACTGTATTTGAAAATTTTATTAATAAATATATAAGTATCATTTTTTAAAATCATTAGAGTTTTTCTTTTTTTTTTAAATATCATTAGAGTTGGTCATTTAAAAAATGCTTGAGCATAGTTAACTAGTTAATATCTCATGTAGATGATAAATTTGGATGGAGATCGTGAGCATATTTTTTTTAAACGTAGACTCTTGATAAAATATTTGAAATATAATAGCGGATTTTTTGTTTTGAACGAAGAGAGTACAGTGTCTATGCGTTTAAAAATGTAATGATAATAAAGTTGCCCTAAATTTCTTCCGAGGAAATTAGCATGTGGACACAATACTATGAATTACTCCCTTCATTTCGGACATAGATTCTAACTATTTTATTTTGAAATGTTTAAGTTAAAGAGTTCATTTTCAAAAATTAAGACTTAAAAATATTATGTTATTACTAATTAACTACTAAAAGTGTGATTTTTTTAAAAAAATTAACTTTTAAATGGGGACTATTTGCTAGGAACGGAGAAAGTATACTTTTGTAATAGAGGTATACTTAATACAGCACCTATAAAATACTTAATACAGCACTTTTTGTTGTAAAAATAATATATTACCCTTAACAAAAAAAAATTTAGACATTAGGATTGGTTTGGGAGCAGTCCTAAACCCAAAAACAAAAAAAAAATTAGGTATTAGGACTGGTTTGGCAGCAGTCCCAAATCCAAAAAAAAAAATTTGGACATTAGGACTAGTTTGGCAGCAGTCCCAAACCAAAAATAAATAAATAAATACCCATAAATAAATTTTTGGGCATTAGGACTGGTTTCGGAGCAGTCCAAAAAAAATTTAGACTTTTGAACTGGTTTGGCAGCAGTCCCAAACCAAAAGAAAAAATTTGGGTATTAGGACTGGTTTCGAGCAGTCCAAAGAAAAAAATTTGGACTTTTGGACTGGTTTCAGAGCAGTCCCAAACAAAGAAAAAAATTAACTTTTTTTTTTCATTTACTCATAAAATGGCAAAGGGCAATTTGTTTTACTTTTTAAAAAATTATTGTATTAAGTATTTTATAGAAGTTGTATTAAGTATTCCTGTTTGTAATATTATGACTATCCAATACATAAATTTATATAATTTTTGGTTCAAACCCTAATAGAGTTTGACTAAAAAAATATTAAATGAACCTTTTGCATGGGTGGGATAAATTAAGTAAGTTTTTTTATGTTGGGATGGATTATTTAAAAGTATAAATCTGATCGATTAGAGGTTGTTAGTGCGATAATAATTAATGTTTATAGATAGGAAGGAATATAAACCAAAAATTAATCATTGTGGTTGTTGGATGTGGACTGAATCGGCATTTTCAAAATGGATCCCATTATGTGTGGGGCGCTTATGGCATAATTGAAGAAAAAAAATAGATAAATTACAGATCGTTCATTTTTTTTAAATATTTAACCGCTTAAATATTTTTTTCTTTTTTATTATGTAAGTCCACTTGTTTCAATAATGTCCAATTTTGTCTTCTTCTTCTTGAGATCTCAAATTCGGATATGCAATTTATCATTTCTTCCTAAAATTTATCCGGTGAATCTCTCTTTCTAAAATTTCTCCGGTGAATCTATATTTCCATTCCAAATATCTCCGACTTCGGCCTACAATTTATCATTTCTTTCTTAAAATTTTATGGTGAATCTCCCTTCAAATTTTTATTGGGTGAATCTATGTTTCCATTCCAAATATCTTCGTCTTCATCTTCCCAAATATCACTGACTTCAGCCTACAATTTATCATTTCTTCATAAAATTTCTCCGACGAATCTTTTATTTTTATTCCAATAGCTTGTAGCGAAGAAAGTTGATTTTTGCTGATATAGAGGAGTGATCAATTGTCGGGAGCTAATGTTGTCTAACTTGAGAAATAAATGTGAAGAAACAGAGTGAGAGAAAATCAAAGTCGTGCATCCCAATGCTCAAACTGATGCATCCCAATGCATGATTTTGAATTATGTTTCCATCATGATGCATGATTTTTGAATTGCGACACATGAAATTTCTTCTCAGTAGTCCCGAGGTAAAAATTGGATTACCGATGCACACATTAGAATTGTTATGTACACATCACTCATCTCGGTTAAAAATGATGTAAATGTCCCGCAATTACATATACGGTAACTTTTTCCTAAAACTTCAGGGAATCTTATTTTCTTCCTAAGGAGTTGTTTGGTAATCATATTAATTTAAGGTCGGATATGATTAATAAGCCGAATTTTTGGATGTTTGATACGCAATATGCGATTTGGATTAGTAACCCTAACTATTCGGATAAGACCTTTACCCCTTCGCTAATTATTACAAGGGAGAAGGTGATATTATTAGAGTCATCGCTAAAAAACTAAGGAATTAACATCTTCAATTCCAAAACTGCCCCCGATATATAGTAACATGATTAATAACGAGAGTGCTAATAGTACCCGAATTAATACTAATGTTTATCCCTACCTGACTACTAAACAAGCCCAAAAACTTCTCTGTTGAATCTTCCCGATAACATCTTTTTAAAATTTCTCTGGTGAATCTATATTTCTATTCCAATAGCTTGTCAAATTGATTTTCGTAGATATACATAGATGATCAATTACTATGAGTAGACACTATCTAACTTGAAAGATAAATTTGAAGAATCAGAGTGAGAGAAAATCAAAGTCATGCATGTCGATGCATGATTTTGAATTATGTTTCCATCGCAATACGTGATTTTTGAATTGCGATGCGTGAAACTTCTTCCTAATAATTTCGATGCAAAAATAGGATTATCGATACAAAATTTGAATTATCGATGCATACATTGGAATTGCGATGCAGCGCGTCCCTAAATCCAATTTCATTAAGTGTATACTCGAATTTTTGCACTCAAAATATCATTTACCAATTAAAAACAAAAATCATATCCTTTAGAGGTTGAACATGTTATAAAAGGGACCGGCCCCATTATCACCCAAAAAAAATTGGGAGGAATTTGGTCATATCCATTCTGAACAATTTTCAATCGCTTTACAACTTTTTTTTTTTGAAAATCAGAAAAAGACACGTCATATATCGTAAATACAAAAAATAAGACACTATTATGCATCGCGATGCTGGACATGCTCACGTGCCTTTTTTTTCTGATTTTGAAAAAACTATTAGAATGTAATGATATGATTCTGACCTCCAACCAAGAACCAATATTGTCACAAGCAAGGAAGAGGTATTGGAAGCATGTAAATCAAGGTTCGAGAGTTCATATGAGCATGGATCGAGGTTTAAGGGTTCTAAAATGCATAGAGTATGATTGGAAGATTATAGGAGATTCAGGCTATTACAATGGTTACTCTACAAATTCAACCA
Source organism: Codonopsis lanceolata (assembly GCA_013146195.2). Classification (NCBI taxonomy): domain Eukaryota; kingdom Viridiplantae; phylum Streptophyta; class Magnoliopsida; order Asterales; family Campanulaceae; genus Codonopsis; species Codonopsis lanceolata. Next base: position 16,243,057 of record CM028379.1, on the reverse strand, counting down.
TGCTTTGTGAAGCCTTAGATTTCATGGAAGATGACTTGAAGACTCGAGAAATATTCGTTAATGTCATACAATGACTTTGGAAGCTTTTAACACCTAAAGGAAGACTTTAGGGGGCCAAAATGCAACTTTGAAAATTAGGCATTTACAAAAAACGGAATTTGTAGATTTTTCTTATTTTGAGGGATTTATGTTTCTTAAATAGATTAGGTAACTTACATAATTGTTGTCTACATAAATTAGGTAAGATGAGTAGTTTCCTAAATTGATTCTAAGTAGTTTCTTAATATGATTCTACTTAGACCTTTCCTTTTACTTTTAGGTTTAGGATTTACAACCCATATAAATAAGGGTTGTGGCTTACTCCCTCCGGACCTATATATAAGCAAAAAATGTCAAATTTTGGTGGACTCAAATATAAGCAAAAATCACCATATTAAACTCTACTCACAACTTTCAAGAAGTTTGGTACTAAAAATACCCCTTGTTAATTCTTTTGTTTTTCAAGATGTGTGCACATTCCCTATACACCAAAAGCCACTAATTATAAAAGGAGCTATAATGAATTGATGATAATGAGTTATTATTGCATTAATTGTCATCAGTTTTGAGTGGGATACTTAAGGGTATTTTAGTAAGTATACTTTTGTTTTATATAAAATCAAGACAATTTAACTAATTTAACTTACTTTCTTAATCTGTGTGAAATCGGTTAGTTTTGCTTATATATAGGTCCGGAGGGAGTATTGTTTTGTACACAACTTTCTGATTATTGATTAATATAGTTTTTGAGTGTTTTTCAAAACCTCCTTATTCTTCATTGAATTTGTGATTATTTGGTGAGACACTAAGTAATCGAAACCCGAACTTATCAATAGGATATTCATCCATATTGTGGCGTTCTTCATTATACCAAGGGTCGTGTTCGTCTCGTAATTGGATCACGAGTACTACATTCGATAACGGATCGTAGCATTGGCCATTGGGTCAAGGTGTCACAATCCATCAATTCATTTCTTCGCTTGCCGTTCTATGTGTTCTTTGATTCCTCCATCGTGACTACGCGTCTAGGAATCATATCATGTAATATGATTGAAAACTTTTAAAAGTGGCTAATAGCAATCTCTCAAAAAGAAATTAGACAAAGATAGATGTTTGAAATGCTCCCAATAGGGTTTGAAAAAAGATAAAAACAAACTATACTCTAACAAAGCTAGCACCTACATCATCCTCTTAAAAGCCAGGATGATGTCATGGGTGGGCTCTACAAGAAACACAGAGGGGAGTTATTGGGATGCCGGATGCTCCCAACATAGCAAGGAAGTCGGCATAATTGTTTCCTTCTTTAAACTTGTGTTGGATCCTTTCGTCGAGATTCCTAATCAGGATCTTCATATCTTCAATTAAAGTCGTCATCGAATGGTTGTTTTCACTTTGATCTTAGGATTAACATACACGCCAGCAAGGAGTTTGTTTCTATAATAAAATCTTTTTTATTTTTGGAATTCAACACTTCTAACCCAACAATGATGGCATGAATCTTCGTTTCAAGATTGGTGCAATGCCATTGAAGTCTCCTAGCCATTGACTTTCTGAGCTTCAATGAGAAAAACAAATGAAAATTAAGACTGAATTGACATTTTAATATTGTTACGAATAATTTTTGGCCGCTTATAACTAATTAAAAAATAAATTGGATAAGAAAGAAATTTGAGTTAGAGCGTCCACAGTGGAAGCTGCTACCCACCCTCCAAAACTCTCTTTAGAGTTTTTTTAACCCCCTTGGTACTGCAATGGACTCCCAAGCACACCCCCTACCTCCAAAATATGTTAGCTCTACCTCTTAAGGTTGAGAGTGAGGTAGCAGGAACAGTATCCTCCTTAATCAAATGTTTTAAACATAAATCCTTAATGTATGAGAGAACAAAAAAGATTAAAATATATTTTAAACATAAATCCTCCTTAGTCAAATATTTTTGAATAAAAATAATTGAAATTATTAAAACATACAACTTTTTTTCCAGAATATAAAATATAAATTATTTCATTCAAATCATGAAAATAGAAATTACAAAGATGAAAAATATATTGGTAGTTAGGTTTGTTAGAGCGTCCACAACGGACACTTTTACAAGCACTCTAAAACTCATTTTGGAGTTTTTTTAACACAACTGAAGCTCACAGTGGACACCGAATTCAGCTCCCTATCGCTATTGCCCGGTAAAGGTCTCGCAACAGATCGGGAGTCGCTTAACGAGAACAGTTACTCATCCTCCCTCTTTTCTCTCTCTTCTCAACCGTACGTCTCCCTTGTTCTCTCCCTTCTTTCTCCAACCGTCTTCTCCCTCTTCTTTCTCGTCACACCATTTAACTCAACAACAATCTCATTTTTCTCTCTCCTTGTCTTCGCCATTCTTCTATCTACCCACAGGCACATGGAGAAGAAATTTATGGTATCTACACCGAATTTCGGTCGATTTCTCTTCATTCCACAATTTTTAGGTAATTTCAATCTCCATTTCTTCACCTTCTAGGATTTTGAAAATGTCCCTCTCCTGTTGGAGTTTTTTAATTGCACCTCTCTGAAATTTTAGGCAATTTTTTGTTGATTGATTGATAATTTCTTTTATTTTATAGTGATAAATATTTCATTATTATATGAATACGGTGCCTTGATTCTTGGAAATGGGGGTTGGAGGTAAAATGTATTTGATTTCAATTCCTGACGTTACATAACGATGTGAAACACCAGGGTTTAAGTTTAGGTTTTGGTTTTTTCCTTTTGAATTGAGTACGATTGGTTTTGGCATTACTTTGGTTAAAATTTGTAACACAATAGGATTTCATTGGAGGTTGTTGCATTTTAGATTGAGAAGTTTGGTTTGTGAAATTCTTCTGTGGGAAATTCAAATTTCGTGAATAGATTGGTTGATTTCTGTTTTGATGCTAAAGTAATTGAAACAAGCTTGAGAATCGAGTTCTTAATTTCCTTGGATAATGAATGTTTGATCAAAATGCCAAGCATTAGTGCTCCAGCTACGAAGAAACCTACTACTCTCACTGTAAGTATTTATCGGTGAACTGGCATTGCTCTGCACTTGGTTACTTTTATTATCCAATTGTTTTTGCTTACTGTCAATTTATGAATGTCGGCTATATAGGTTGTTGAAATATTGGTTCACTCTTGAAAACCAACTTCAAAGTTGCTGCATATAAGTACTTATAGAAACAAGTTTTTCTTACTTTTTTCACTACAAAAAAAAGGTAGTTTTAGGGAGCCCACTTTTTAGGTTGCGTCTATCTTTCGACCCTATTATATAGTCAATTAGGTCCGCTTGATTTAAGGGTAACAAATACTTTGATTGATCACGTATTGCAAGCCAAGCAGTAAGTGTTTTAACAACCCAGTCCCCCTTCATCCAGCTCATCTTCAAAACCATCGTCGCACAAGCTAAAACATCATTAAACATCTTCAAGCCATTAACTTTAAATTACTTTACTCAACACCTTCAATCCAAGTATTTACTAGACACACAGTGCATCAAGAAACTCTCAATCTTCATGCATCAATTATGTGTATCAGATAGCTAACTATTGACATGTTCCGCTTTGTATGAGGTGAAAGAGTTCAATTTTACCAGTACCCTTTTAGCAGCTTCCAGACTCTTTCCACAAACCAAAATCCATCACAATGTTTGCAATTGCACCAGACATTGGCCTCTTACCTGATGAATGTGCATATTCTCCATTTTCATAATTCTAACGCAGTTAAAACTTTGCTATGAATTTCTATCTCATTTTACTATGAAGAAGATAAGTGAAAGTGTAGTCTTCATTTTGTTTCCGTACGTTTTTCCTAGTAAAAGCTCAAGAATAGAAACAAGTTTGTATGAACAAGGGGGCGGGTAAAAGGGTAGTCTTCATTTTGTTTCCGTACGTTTTTCCAGCGTCCCTTGATCTGTTTGCAAATGATCCGGTGCGGTACATTCCACTCCACTCGCTTCATTCATCATCTTGCCTGATTGTTCTGTGATGTCTTAGTTGGTTGTGTTTTCAATTTGTTTAGGTTTCAATTGCACGGACTTGCAATTGTGTGTATTCTCTGTTATATCAAAGGCAACGCAATCGAATTTAGAGATTCTGCTAATGAACAAAGGCAAAGGTATGTTTTGCTTAGTCTAAAATTACATTTGTAGTGCTTGTGCACCATATGCTACACAATTAACAGAACAATAGAAATGTTGTTGGTTTATGTTAGTCCAACGGATTGTAGTTTGTGTACAAAGGTGAAAATTGGAATGCAAAAGGTTGGCAGCTTATGTTATTCCAACCAATTAGGTAGTTTGCAAAATAGGCAGCAGAATTGATTTCGCAAACGAAATGGAAAGCGAAGGTTATTTTACCTTTTATGGTTATATAAGAAGTATAATGTCAATAACGGTGGTGTATAAAATGGCATAAGTCTAGAGTAAACTTATTATATTATACCAAGTTCAAGAGTCACATGATGAGAAAGAAACTAACAGACAAACAGAAAGTAGTAAATGCTCCAATGTAACTTAATGTTTTCCAATGAGTCGTGTTACTATGTTATGGTCACTGATGTCTGTACTTATAAAATTTCGTTTACTCAGTTTCATGCTATCTTGCAGACTTGTGTCAGACATATCAAGATTAGAGGCCAAAGTAGAGAGACTGGAGTCACAGTTATCTGCCAAAGATAGAGAAATAGCAACTATTACCAGAACGGTAACAACACTGTTATGTTAACTATGTGAAATCAGCCATGATGACAGGGGCTACTGTTTATTACCGGTAACAACTCTCCAAAACCATTTTTGGAGTTTTTTAGCAGAACTGAACCCACAATGGTGTTCCGATACCGCTCCCTATCCTTACAATCTACTAAAGGTCTCGCGACAGATCGGGAGACGTTTACCGTGAACAGTTACACTTCATCCTTCTTCCCAACCGCTTCATTCTTCTTCCCAAGTCCCAACCGTCCGTCTACCTCGTCTTCTCTCTTCTTTCTTCCCACCGTCTTCTCTCTTCTTTCTCCTCACTGTCTTCCTCGTCCTATCTCCCCCACACCATTCATCTCAACAACAATCTCATTTTTCTTTCTCTCGTCTTCGCCGTTCTTCTCTCTCCCCTGTCGGTTCTTCCCCATCATTGAGCAAAATAGGAATCTGGAGAAGAATTCTTCTAGTATCTACACCGGATTTAGGTCGATTTCCCTTCGTTCCACAATTCTCAGGTAATTTCAATCTCAATTTCTTCATTTTCTAGGTTTTGAAAAATTGTGTTTGGTTATTGTTAATGTTACCTTTCTCTTTCTTTTTTTTTTTTTTGCCCTTTATAAAATCTTGTCTTTGGCGATTGTTTTCTTAAATTTATTACAAGTCTTGCTCAAACTTAAATTAAAATATTTGGATTGATGGGCTTAAATTAAAATATTTGGATTGATGGGAATCAAGCATAAATATTATTTGCCTTCCCAAATTAGTAAACAAAGTCCATGGCACCAGAATCAGTAAATCACCAACAATCAAGTTTGTATACTGGAAGATATGTTTTTAGGGATTAAGAGGACTTGGTCTAATGGGAAACCTTTAGGGTGAGAATTGAGATTAATCATAAAATTATTCATTGTTGGTTCAATTAATTCTCTCTTTCTTGATATGGGTCATAATATATGTATCTTCCTTAGTTCCTTTTATGTTGTAAATGGTTTAAAGTACCCTCAAGTTTTTTTCCCTGCAATGGAGTTGAATATGTTAAGTTTTCTAGCTATGTAGGCCTTTGTAGTTTTAGTGTTTGTTGAAATGTCTATTTACGAAACTTAGTGGGGGCATCAGATTGAAAATTTGCAGCTGGAAGGAAAACTTGATGCAAGTGGTCCTGAAATGCCTATTTAAGCATGCACTTGCTTTAAATTTTTGAAATAAGCCTAGTCTTAGATTTCAACTTGGTATATGGAGTATCATTCTTTATTTACAAGTATTGTTATTGACGGCCCTTTTTCTATATTATGTCTAGTCATGAAACTATTTGATAGAAGTATATGAGTTCCAACTTTTGATTGCATCATTCCCCTTTCTCATGCCACAATGGTCTGGTCGGGTTCCATAATACAGGAACTCAGATTTGACTTTGAAGAAGTTGTCCATATTTTAGATGTTTTGCCAATATCTGTTGATGCTGGGGACTACATTTTTACGTTTGAGGTACTCAATTTGTTCTTTGGGTTTCTTAATGAATTAAAGCTGATTTACCTCCATGTTTTGACAATTCTCTCTCTCCCTCGTTTCTTAGATTGTACTACATGATCCTGAGCAAGGGAAAATCTATGTGACTGGAGGCCGGACAAAAGTGCCAATATATATCACTGGACAAAAGTGCCAATATATATCCCTAGTTTCCTAGATTTAACCATTTGTTAAAACCCCAATTGTTGATCATGATTTTTATTAACTTGAGTTCTCTTGCTAAGGAAATCAACAGATGATGTTATACAATTTTTTCCTTGTGTTGAGGATTTTGAAATCATTAATTATTTTAAATGATACATATATTGATTTGTTTCTGACTTATTACTAGATATCTACCCAGTCAAATTTGTAATTAGATAAATGTGCGGATAATCCTTAAATTATCCATCTGTATAATTGTCAAATTTTGATGTCAATATTCTGATCTTCTTGATGTTTTTTTTCCTTGGTTGTTGGAAGAGGAAAGGTAATTTTGAAGAAACAATTTCTGCTTGATATTTTGTTAACTTGAGGAGTTAACGGTTATGAGTGATTAATTTTTGTTCACCTTTTTCTCTAGGTTCACCATTTATGTAAGGATAGTTCCAGTTCCGCCGTTATGCTTGTAAGTGGTGAAAACTTTAATTCGGGTACAATACTTCCTTTCTTTTAAATCTAGGCTTTGAGTTTGACTTATTAGTTGCAAAGAAGTTACCTATAGAAAAGTAGGAGTGATGTTTTTTTTACCAAGAGTAGATGTATAAAGTTTGATCCCCATTTTCTGCTAGACCAATAGCATGGACCTAAAGACCAAGAAAAATTTCCAAAAAGTCCATACACTAGTTGATGTAATGCGAGAATTAATTTTTTTCTCAGTTCAGTTGAAAAGTACAATAACATGGGTCAAGTTATTCAAAAATTTAATCTAAGTATAACTCTAGTAGGAAATAAAATCTAGGGAAACACAATTACTTGGTTTTGCAGTTTTTTGAAGGGTAAGCGACGCCGAGATGGCAACACCATTACTTGGGTCTGCATTCTTTAAATTATTCTTTCTTTTAAAATTTGTCTGCATAAGAGGTCGGGATGGGAAAGTTCCATCGACAGTCATCGATCATGGTCAGTTTGAAGGGTAAGCGATGCCAGTGTGCTGCCAGGCTACTGGATTGCCACCTGGTTTTGAGTTTTGGTGGGATTGCAATCCAACTTGGATGTGTGTGTGTGTATGGGTATTCGGGGGGGGAGGTTGAAGGTATTGCTGGAAGGATATATATGGCCGTTGGGTTTGGAGGGGGTTAAATAGATTTTTAAATAGGCTAGATATTGCAATCTTCTTCATGTTATATGTGTGCTCTCAGTTTGTCTCAGATTGTGATTGCATGTTCACTGGTGTCTTCATGCTCTGTGTTTTTTTTAATTAATTTTTGGTATCTAAATTATGAGGAAGACGATCCTTTTGCTAACGCAATGGAAGTGGAAAATGAGTTCTTATTGCTCATGAACTGAAGCAAGGGGAATTTGTGCTGCATGTAGTGTTGGCTTGAGTTATTCTCAACATTTTGCAAACGTCAAACAGAATACTGATTGCAGATGTTGGTTGTCAATTCTGCATATTTGACATTTTCAGGTTAGTTTCCTTGATACTGGCTCCTTTCTCATCATTTGTACAAGGTATTTGCAGTTATTTTATTGGAGCTCTTTGGCTTTTGTTTTCAGGCAACAAAATGGCTTCCAAAAAAGCTCAGGTTATTTTTTTTTCATTAAGCAGATCATTCATCCTTGCAAAAGCTGAAAGCGTATGATATTGAATTAGCAATGAGCAAAGAAGCTCTTATACAAAGTAAGTAGACGTTGGTTGGTCACCACGATGTGCGGAGTGGGACTCCATCATACCCTTCGAGTCGTTTTCAGCCTTGAAAAAGTGATCATGGCAACATTCTTTTTTTTATCTTTTACAGGAAGTTTTCAATATAGTTTGTTTGTAAGTTAAATGGAAATATTTGGAAATACAACTATATTATGTGCATTCTTTTATAAATGTTGATGTGAGTTACAATGTATTTCAAATTGTTGTTTATCCATGTATCTTAATTTCTTTCTAAGGTTGAAGGAACTTGTTTTTTTTTTTTTTTTAATGTTTTCTGTTTCAACAAATTTTAAAGCTTGGTTGGCCGATAGAATCATAAGGCTACATGTCCCTATTTTAATTTTTCTTGCTTTAACAAATTTTATTGATTAAAAACATCACGGTATATATAATTAAAAATAACTTCACACATTCATCATTGTAACTTTATCAATCAAATAGAAAAATATTTATTTTATTAATATTAATATGAAATTTTTGAATTAACTGCGAAATATTTTCAAGAAAAGTAATCATTTGTTCTGGGAACCATAAATTGTTCGTTTGATTGATATATATTTTTAGATAAAAATTAATTGAAATAATTAAAAATATAATATTTTTCATATAATATAAATTTAAATTTTAAAATATCGCATTCCGATTGTCATGAGAAAAATAAAAATAACAAGGTGAAATTTATTGGTAGTTAGGATTGTTAGTTGATATTAAGAGATTTGAGATATTTAGAGGGTGTGTAGAATGTGCTTATTGGAGTGAATTATTTTATAGAGTGTTGAAAAAGTGTAACTGAAACAGAAAACGAGGTGTTTAGGGAGTGAAATTGAGGATTGTTATTGTGGATGCTCTTAGTTGAGTTTTGAGATATTTAAGGCGTATAAAGTGTTGTATAAAGGGTCATTGTTGGAGTGAATAGTTTTTTCGAGGGTTGAAAAAGTATAAAAGGAACAGAAAGTGAGGTGACTAAAGTGTGGTATTGGGTGTTATTGTTGTGGATGCTCTTACAAATACTCATATTATCGAGATCTCCATCTCAAGCCTATTGAAAAACAAAGAAAAATTAAAGAGTAGGTCTCCTATAGCTATAACACCGTTTTACAGATCGTAATTCGTATGACGAAAATTCATTATCTCATAGCTCAACCTATTAGACCGGGTCATATTCATCTTACAAAAAATTACAAAAAATACTAATAAGACGATCTTTCCTAAGTTTTTACCAAAATTAAATTGTTTCTTAATAATGAAAATGCTCTAATGGCGTTATCGTAATTTACGGCTCAAGTTTATACTAAAAAAATCGAAAACGAGAAGGACAACTTTTGGATTGGAAAACAAAACAAGAGTTAAAACTTAAAAGTGAAAAATGGAAGTCCAAGCAAGAATTGATAAGAATGGTCCCGGCGGGGCTCGAACCCGCGACCTTCGGCTCATAAGACCAACGCTCTAACCAACTGAGCTACGGGACCATCTTGCTTCTCTGTGTGTTCGTTTTATTATTATTATAATAATAAAAACACAGTTTAACCTATTTTCATGTTTTAATTCCATTTTCATTTGGCACTATTCAATTTTATTTCCTTTGATTTTTTATTTTTTTATTCATTGTAGTAAACCAAACGAATAAAACAGTGAATTTTGAGGGACCAAATAATTTATTTTAACTGGATATCACAAAATTATATAAAAATAAAAGAAATTTCAATCAATTTCATGTTCATTAGTTTCAATTGTGACTGATAACTTTAACATGAACAGATTACAAGTTGATTACTGACATATCTCTTAATTTGAATCTTAAAAGTGTTTCTTTATGCATTATTAGCTTTAAATAAGTGGGAAGAAAAATAATATTAAGAAAAAGTTATGTAAAAAAGTAGCATAACCTTTTAAATTCCCCAAAGGGAGAAATAATATTTCCTCGTTTCTTAAAGAGAGAGTGTCATGTCTAACCTATACATATTAAGAAAAAAAGAATTAACGTTATTATAAATATTAGGATAATGTGTGTTTTTTAAGAGTAAGTATATGAGAGTGAGACTCATCAATTAAAGTGATAATCAAATCAAAGGTAAAATAGTAAACGTAACTTCAAAAAAAGAAGATATGATTCGTATTAAAAAGTGGACACTTTTTTTAAGAACGGTCTAAAAAAAGATGGTTTTATTTAAGGTAAAAACTTGGGTAAGATAGTTTTACGAATATTTTTTTATAAGATATATCATCTTTAACTCCACCAATCGTGTGTTGATAAATTAAGCTGTGAGAGAGTAAGACTCCGTCTTACGAATTAAGATTCATAAAACGGTTTTACAGGAAATATACCATTTATTTAAATACTAATTATCTCCACTTCTATATTTATATTAATTTCAATGAAAAAGATAAGTTAATTCTAGAACCTACTAGATTTCAAATCTTGGCTGAAATCGTGGTAGTTTAGATGAAAAATGTCACACATATATTGATCATTGATGTATTATGACCAACGAAAAAATTAATTTGTCTAAACCATAGACCTATTGTTTGTATGTTTCTTTTAGTTTCACTAATAGAAGATCAACAAAGATAGCTAGGGGTGGGCCAACAGATTCGGGTTTTCGGGTCCCGAATCGATCCGATCGTGTAAAACCCGATCGGGTCGTATTTTCGGTTAACAGATTACCCGAATCCGATTTGAAAAGACGGGCCGGTTATCGGGTTTGCATTGGTACCCGAAAAACCCGATTTTCAGATGACTAATTATTATTTTTTTAATCTTTTTATTACATTAAATCAACTAATCAATCACTTATGACTTTAGTCTACTATTAAATCACATTACCATTACCAATACTAATACCAAGCAATTGTAAACCTACCAAGTACAAAAAAAAGTTTTTTTAATTAAAAAAAGTGGTTTTAAACATAACGGGTTACCCAAATCCGATTTTTTTCGAAACGGGTTCGGGTAATAAAATATCCTACCAATTTTTTCGGATATCCGACTCGAAAAAACCCAAAATCCGACCCGATACCCACACATTTAGATAGCTCATATTTTGTACGATAGTAGTTAAAGCAACTACAATGAGGAGCCAAACAACGGCTAAATCTTTAGGAGCAACTGGTAACCAGGATAAGAAAGTTAAAGGTTAAGTAGCTTTGAATGATGTAGAATTCAATGAGAGCATCGATTTCAAAACTTATCAAAACGACATAATATTGAAGCAAATAAGACCAAAAAGGTGTTGTTTAACAACACCAATTGAATGCAGAAAATAAAAGTGCCCGACAACCCATCTATTGCCTTTATTAGCTTTTTTTTGGGGGGGGGGGGAATCACTTCCCTTTCCTAGAGCTTGTCATTAATACTCTTCCGTGCTACTAAAAGATTTCTTATTTAAAAAGTTTAATTATTAAGATAATATATTAATGTAATTAAATATAATCATAATTACAAGAATATTTAAACATAAACAATATATTTATAACACAAATGATCATTAAAGATAAAATTTTATAGAAATTATAAACATAATATTTAAATCTAGACTCTTAAAATGAAATATTTAAAAATAATATGATTGACTTTTTATCTAGAACGGAAGGAACATAACCAATAGATATACTATAGTAGGATAGGTCTTCTATTCCACCAAGGAGTGAGCCAATTATCCTAAATACTACTAGTTAGTTGTAAGGTTTCGAGATCGAAAGTCTTACAAATATAGTGATAGTGGGTGACCACTTGTGATATAGATACAAATCACATTGTGACCACTTATGATATACATACAAATCTCACATTCACCCAATATAGGATTAGTTATTCTAAAAAACGTTTGGATATGAGATTAGGAAAAATAACTTTACCTAAACCTATTTGAGTAGAGTACTCTTAATTGTAGAATACAATGTACATGATAAAGTAGAATGTGATAAAGTAGTACCTTTTAAGCTAATATTAATATAATGCCCTTTTTGCATTCTATAAATCAACTTGATCGGTGTGGTTTGTTTGTTCTTTGATTTGATCTGATTATTATTTAAAGTAGGTTATGAGATCGTTTTACGGATTATAATTTATAAAATGGAATTTACTCTCTCACAAATCAATATAGCAACACATTATGAGTCGGGTGTAAGAGATTCGTTTTACAGAAAATATCACCCGTAAGACGGTCTTTTATAAGTTTTTTTTCTTATTAGTTTTATACACATGTGTTAAACGTACAGTCATACAATTTTACAATTAACTTATTCTCCAGCGAAACAAAGAAGAAAAACAAAATTTCAAAAAAAAAATTGTTGGAGGCAACTACTTTCGATAAAAAAAATATATGTTTTGTTTTTATTTAAAAATTAGAGATTTGTATGTTTAAGAATTGAGAAAATAAAGTTAATTTTTTAGAAAATAAAGACAACTTTGTCTTTCACTAAATCTTAATTGTAGCAATAATTTTAGAAATAGTTGTAAACCTAGCATTGTTATAAATTAAAATATAGTGAATATATGTTCATATAGTAATTGCATTATATGAAAAGTAATAAAAAATTAAAAGAATTACTACAAAAGAAGAGAAGCTAATTATAAAGAATTACATCGAAAAATAATAACATTATGAAGAAATCGAAACGTTATCGTGGTATCTCAATAATCCTCCGCTAACTACACAAAAAAAGGAAGAATGAGGGAGAGTGATATGATTCCTAGACGCATACTCGCGATGGAGGAATCATAGAGCACGCAGCACAGCAAGCGAAGAACGTCAATGAATTGATGGATTGTGACACCTTGACCCAATGCTACGATCTGTTATTGAATGTGGTACTTCGCGATCCAATTACGAGACGAACACGAACCTTGGTATAATGAAGAACGCCATAATAGGGATGAATATCCTATTGATAAGTTCGGGTTTTGATTACTTAGCCTCTCACCAAATAATCACAAGTTCAATGAAGAATAAGGAGGTTTTGAAAAACACTCAAAAACTATATTAATCAATAATCAGAAAGTTGTCTACAAAACAATAAGCCACAACCCTTATTTATATGGGTTGTGAATCCTAAACCTAAAAGTAAAAGGAAAAGTCTAAGTAGAATCAACTTAGGAAACTACTTAGAGTCAACTTAGGAAACTACCTAAAATCCACTTAGGAAACTACTCAACTTACCTAATCTATGTAGGCAACAATTAGGTAAGTTACCTAATCTATTTAAGAAACATAAATCCTCCAAAATAAGGAAAATCTACAAATCCCGTTTTTTATAAAGGCCTAATTTTCAAAGTTGCATTTTGGTCCCCTTAAGTCTTCCTTTAGGCGTTAAAAGCTTCCAAAGTCATTGTATGACATAAACGAACATTTCTTGAGTCTTCAAGTCAACTTCCATGAAATTTAAGTCTTCACAACGCATGTTTGAATTTGTAGAGTAGCCATTGTAATAACCCGAATCTCCAATGAATCCACAAATTAAGTTTGTATAGAACTCTTGAATCTTCCAATCATACTCTATGCATTTTAGAACCCTTGAACCTCGATCCATGGTCATATATATGAACCCTCGAACCTTGATCTACATGCTTCCAATGCCTTTCCCTTGCTTCTGACAATCTTGGTTCTTGGTTGGTGGTCAGAATCATATCATTCCCTCTCTCTTGAAAAGGATTTGTCCTCAAATCAAGACCTACATCACATAGACACGATTTAGTAACCAAAATATATTCTCTAAAATTAAGCTTACCATATGATTTCATGTCGTCGATTTGCTCAAACTCTCCATGTTTACAAACCATTCCATGCAAGTCCATGTATCTCCAATCACCGGGATCAAAGACCATTCTCGCTTGACTTTCCATAGGTACACTTTGGTACTCCATCAAGATTTCCTCCTTTAACTGTAGAAGAAACACAACAAAACTACGCACTACCACATGAACAACATTGTTAGCACACAATGGGTTATGTAACAATTTAGTACAAACATCTCTTGGTGTAGGAACGTGACCCACCATTAAACACATCCAAACCCTATCATCGGGTTCAAATACCAATCTAACATATCTCACTTGCATTATTCGGTGACTTTCCATGAATGACAACATCACATATGCAACATTAAACACAATGAGATCATCATAAGGAATGTAAATGAAATATATCAATAAGTATAATAAGATAATATGCAATATGGCATACCAACTCATGTATCCAAATCCGTCATGACAAGTAAATCCATCAATGTTTATAATCTCACTCATCAAGTTATCACAACTCGATGTTCCATCATGAAAATCTTTTATAAAACCACAATCACCAGGTTTAAACATTAACCTAGTAAATCATCTTTTTAGCACAACCATGCTCAACATCGCAACTTTATGCAATCCAAAACATATATCATAAATCATGCAAATCAATAAAATGATTATATAAGACAAGATACTACCATAATCAAATCTTTCGCTCATCAATTTACTTAATTCCTCGATTTGAAACAAACAATTGATTTCATCAAGTTTAAAGATCAACCTAACTACTTTCATCTTTTGCATATCCATATTTATCAATAATGAATCATGCAACAATAAGACATTACAACCAAAGTGTAATCTCAAGGATAAACATCCTTTATGCTCAAAAATCAGATCATGTGTTAAAACATGCCTATAATCATCAGCAATATGAATTTCATCACCTTTCCAAGGTTTTACATGCTTATGAAGAATTGGATCTAACAAAGAAGATAAAGCTTTATATACATCATGCAATCCATAAATTTTATGAAACATCAACGCATCATGGGAAACTTCAACAATCTTATGACATGAAACAAAATAATTCATCATAGAAACATCATGCATAATCACAAGTTTAGAACTCACATCTTGGTGAAACATAGAAATCCCCAATGCAAAATTCAGAATTTTCTTTCCAACTTGCAATACACAATTCAATCCTACCATATTAACAACCAATGTAACATCAATGAATGGATCCACATACGAATGATTAGGTTTATGCAATGTCAAATTTAAGTCATCACCAATGTATTCACCATATTTCATCGAATCACTTAGACCATGGTGACTATCCAAATTTTGCAATTGAAACTTTCCGTACATGTCATATGGTTGTGAGGTTCCCGAGGTGTGCCCCCGCGCCCCGTGCGCCCTTGGATAGGGGTGCGTATACGTGCGGATGCGGGACACCACTGCTCTCGTTCCACCCTCCCTTGTTTAGGGGAAGACGAAATCAAAAGTGCGAGAGGAGTGTTGTCTATGTTAGCACGTTTGAATGTGCCTCGGTTGCCTTGAGTGGATTTTGTATCCAATATGGGAACTGATGGTTTCCCGCATCAAGTTATCCCTTGTTTAGGGGATACCAGGATATGGGAATGCATTACCCTTTCATTCCCATTTTCCCTTTTTTAGGGGAAAACGGAAAAGTGCAAAAAAGGATATTGCGACGCCCCCACTATGGATTTATTGAAAATAGCCTTATGGCCTATTCAGATTACTATGAGAGCTTTGGGTTTCCCGCATCAAGTTATCCCTTGTTTAGGGGATACCAGGATATGGGAATGCATCACCCCCCCATTCCCATATCTCCCTTTTTAGGGAGAACGGAAAGTGCAAAGAGGGAATGTTGCGAGGCCCCACCGAATCGAAAGTTTTAGAGTCGTCATCTTTATTTTAAGGCAAATAAAGCAAAACCAAAGAAAAGAAAAATAAACCGAGAGAAAAGAAAACGGGTTCGGAGGCTAAGTTACGAGTTGAGAAGGTGCTAGGCACCCAACTCGCCCTTTCGATCTCGAAAATGGTTTTTGGCTGAAGTATGTTTATTGTCACATTTATTTAGCAAATAAATAAGGTATTAAAATGACATGGAAATTTAAACAAATACATTCGTGGCCACATTATTTACGGACTCGCAGCCGTCTCCTTCCAATAATTACAGACATATTTAAGAATATTTGGCCATTATAACGGCTCTTTTACATAGTATTTCCTATTCTAATCCTGACAAAGACAACGACTTATATTGGCTACATTGCGGATTTAAATAACAACTTTTAAAAATAAATAAAAGACGAGAAAATGTAAATAAATAAAAATAAACGACACTCTTAAAGGTTTTACCTTTTAGAGCGGTGTGCTCGCTCGTCGCCCGGGGAGAGGGAGTCTTTTGTTGTTTGTGTGGTTGTTGTTTTGAGTTGGGCGAGAATGACCGCTTTATTTCTAAGGGTTTGGGCTTATCAACTCGAGGAGTGACTTATTTGGGTAGGTTTTGGCCTTTTGGTTGGGCGGAACCTAGACTTAATTTCTTGACTTTTCACTCGTTACTCGGGCAGTAACTACTTTGGGATTTTTGCGGGAAGTGAGGTGGACACCTAACAGCTAGGCTAGGGATCACTTATAACATATGGGTTTTTGATTTGGCAGAGTTTGGACGGGGTTTGGAGACTCTAGGGGCTTCCACTCACCTATCTCGCACCTCTCGTACTATTTCTATCGAAATATCGCAAGCGAGCCATTGCGATTTTTTATCGCTGAACCGGCAGCGAAAATGGGGGAGGGCCTCCTATTTATAGTCGAAGCAGGACACGCTGGAATTCGAGCTTTGTTCACCCCGCATTGGTGCCATTGCAGGCTTCAAGACTTGTACCTTGTGCTTCAAGACTTGTACCATTTGATCTCTGAGACAAGCTACAGTAGCTTGCATGGTGCGGCCAAGGAGACCCTTGGTGCGGCACCATGGGTCCTTGGTGCGGCACCATGCTGCCTTCCAAGTTCGATTTTTTGCACTTTCCCCCCAGCTTCATTTCGCGCATCCTGCTTTTCCTTTCGCATTTTTGACTCCTGTAACTTGACATTTGTTAAGTTTTAACAGTTCTTGATATTTTATGTCAGTCACATACCAGGGGTACGAAATTGGGGTGTCTACAATGGTCTAACAATCTCTTTTATGAACAAGTCACTCGTAAGACTAATCAAATTTTTCAAAGCAACACTTCTAAAAATTCTGAATTTCTCACCCAAGTTATGGTGTTTAATATGAAATAATTTAGGTGGCTTAACAATTTCACCCATGACACAAGTGTCCACAAGACCACTCAATTTTCCAAACTCAACAACAACTCTATTGAGCTTATTTTCAATGTCATGGTGCTTAACATGTAACAATTCATCACACAACTTATTTTTCCAAAAAAGATTAAGATCATACCTTTGAGAAAAATGTAGGTTCTACAACAATCTCCTTACCTTGTTGGTATTCCATCTTGAATCTCACAATTTCTTTTTGTGGTGCCTCTTAAAAAGTTTGTGAAAAAAAAACAATAGACTTTGGCAATACAACATTAACTTGATTAGTATCAAAATTTGCTTCAATTTCTTTCTCTTTCTCACACTCTTTCTTTTTCTCACACACATTAATTTTCCTCTCCTTTTGCCCGGCTATCTCACATCTTTCACTAGTCTCTAAAACCGGCCTCTCACTCTTGTTTTCACTCAAGCTCTCCTTTTTCTTGGCTATCTCACAAAACTCATTTTTATCTCTAGCCAAACTCTCATTATTTTCACTTGAGCTCTTATTTTTCTTGGCTATCTCATACTCCTCACTTTGCTCTCTAGCCAAACTCTCTTTATTTTCTCTCAAGCTCTCCTTTTTTTAAAGGCTTCTCTATATTCTTTTCCTCACTAGCCTTTCTCTCTTCACTAGCTATTGAACTTAACATCATAAAATTATCATAAGCTTGTGTTGGAGTCAATGGTACAAGCTTAATGGTTATTTGATTATGTACAAATGAATGTCTTTTTGTGTTGCCATCATAATTAACACTCCTTTCAACTTGCCAAGGTCGCCCTAGCAATAAATGAGTTTGTCGTATTGACACCACATCACACATCACCTCATCTTCATGCCCTCTAATCTTGAACTTCACAAGAACTTGCTTGTTTACCCTCAACATAGCTCCTCCATTCAAGCATTGCAACTTGTAGGGTTTAGGATGCTTGGTTATAGGTAACCCTAATTTCTCAACCATGGTCACACTAGCAACATTAGTACAACTATTTCCATTAATGATCACCCCACAAATTCGCTCTTGCACTTTGCACTTAGTAAAGAAAATTTTCTCCTTTTCAATCTCTTCAATAGTTGGAACTCTCATTTCTAACATCATCCTAACTACCATATTGTTTTCTCTCTCATCACCTATTGGAAAAGGTTTAGAAGAATTTTTGTCACCCTTATTTACCTCCACTTCTTTTAGTTTTGAGTTCTTAATTTGCAACCGAAGATCCTCCCAATATTTCTCAAAATTAATTTTTTTATATCTATTCTACGTCTTGGCACATCATTAGGTTCATTACCTCATTCTCTTGTTCTTTTCTTTCTTTCACTACGAATTTTCCCAATCTCCTCCATTAGATTCTCCTTTTGCTCCCTCATAGTTTTATGCAAATCTCTCACAAAATCCATATAAAGTCTCATATTAAAGGTAGGAATATCATTCTCACTTGTTTTAGACATGGTGTACCTGCAAGAAATTTTATTAGCAAAATCACCTCACCCACTCCCTTACGTGTATCGCTCAATTAATGTCACTCATCTCGTGTTTACCTACTCTCCCTCGCTTTCAATTCCTCCAAGTTCTAAAAGAACTAAGCAATTAAATAGTTATTAACAAAGCAAGCAAATCCACAAACTCAATCAACAAGAATCACGTGTAGAGAAAAGAAAATTAAGAGTAGAATTTCAAGGATGATTGGCTCAACGATCAATTGTATAAGAAGATTCGATATTTATTCTCGAACCTAGATGAAAGTTATACTTCAAGCTTCTCAATTCGCATAACTAGCAATTATCACTTTCAAGCAATCACAAATTTTCGGCAACTAGCAATTTTTTTTTCTTTTTTTTTAAATTTCAGATTTCTATTTTTTTTATCTGAATTTAATTTTTTTTATGTATTTTTTTTTCGGATCAATTTTTTTTTGTCCGAATATTGTTTTTTTTAAATTAAACTATGCTGCCCGAAATTAATTGAAATAGCAAAAAAAAAAAATCCCGTGAACAGTACCCATGAACAGTACCGGATGAACAGTAACTCCGTGAACAGTAATTCGGCAGTGAACAGTGCCCGGCGTGAACAGTAATCGGTAAACAGTAACATAATTATTTATTTATTTATTTATAACCCTAGAAGATTTAGGGCTTGAAATAACAAAAACAAAGAAATCGAAAAGAATAAATTAGGATTGAAGACCCTAATTCGAAGTAGGAAGATAAACAAATTGATAATCAAAATAAGAACAATTTAAAGTAAGATAGATTATGGAAACGAAACTTAGCTCTGATACCAAATGATATGATTCCTAGACGTGTACTCGCGATGGAGGAATCATAGAGCACGCAGCACGGCAAGCGAAGAACGTCAATGAATTGATGGATTGTGACACCTTGACCCAATGCTACGATCCGTTATTGAACGTGGTACTCCACGATCCAATTACGAGACGAACACGAACCTTGGTATAATGAAGAACGCCACAATAGGGATGAATATCCTATTGATAAGTTCGGGTTTTGATTACTTAGCCTCTCACCAAATAATCACAAGTTCAATGAAGAATAAGGAGGTTTTGAAAAACACTCAAAAACTATATTAATCAATAATCAGAAAGTTGTCTACAAAACAATAAGCCACAACCCTTATTTATATGGGTTGTGAATCCTAAACCTAAAAGTAAAAGGAAAAGTCTAAGTAGAATCAACTTAGGAAACTACTTAGAGTCAACTTAGGAAACTACCTAAAATCCACTTAGGAAACTACTCAACTTACCTAATCTATGTAGGCAACAATTAGGTAAGTTACCTAATCTATTTAAGAAACATAAATCCTCCAAAATAAGGAAAATCTACAAATCCCGTTTTTTGTAAAGGCCTAATTTTCAAAGTTGCATTTTGGTCCCCTTAAGTCTTCCTTTAGGCGTTAAAAGCTTCCAAAGTCATACAATGACATAAACGAACATTTCTTGAGTCTTCAAGTCAACTTCCATGAAATTTAAGTCTTCACAACGCATGTTTGAATTTGTAGAGTAGCCATTGTAATAACCCGAATCTCCAATGAATCCACGAATTAAATTTGTATAGAACTCTTGAATCTTCCAATCATACTCTATGCATTTTAGAACCCTTGAACCTCGATCCATGCTCATTTGAACCCTCAAACCTTGATCTACATGCTTCCAATGCCTTTCCCTTGCTTCTGACAATCTTGGTTCTTGGTTGGTGGTCAGAATCATATCAGAGAGGAAAATAGGAAATTTCCCTGGCAATCTCCCTTATTCTCCATCCATTACAGGAAATATCTCTTATTCTCACTGGTGATCTTTTACATTCACCGTCAACACCACAATAAGCTCTCGTCCTCTCGCTTCATATCTCCCTCGATCCATCTCTCTTTCTCTAATATCCAACTTTATTCCGAGGGAAAAATATTGATTATATTTTTTTGGTGTTTTTTCATTCGGATCTAATGAAATCATCTAAAAACATTTTGTTTAATTATTTCGTATAAAAAACATAATTGACTTTCAGATCTACTGTGAATTTGTTAATATTTTTCATACATCGATTTTTGTTATTTACTTTTAGATAAATCTCCGAACTTGTTTAATCATTTAGTATTTTTCAAAAGATAATTTTTTTATGGTGATTTTTATTCCATACTACTTCAAATTTATCAATGGTTTTTTTACATCTCAAATTTTAGGTATTTCTTGATTTAGTCGATTTTTTTAGTATAATATTTTAATATTTGATAGGTTCAAGCTGTGAACTAATTCATTTTCATTAATCATCATTTAGAATGTGTTGATTCATTTCCGTTTGACACAACTGATAATTGAAAAACTGTGCAAATTGAGATAATTTATGATGGAAGTTCCAAGGAGTTTTTGAATTATTTGATTAAAGAATTCATTAATTGTTTCTTGTTAATAGGAGTTTCTATTTTGAGAAACAAAGTTTTAACGAGATTTTTCCATATATAGACTACCCTGTTTATATATATATATATGTGTGTGTGTGTGTGTGTAGATTACCACCCAATGATCTAGTTTCACTTGTGCAAAAAAGTTTTCATTTGTAAATCTAATTAATAATAATAAATAAAAATAAAATGGAGAACTACAAAATAACCACATAACCAAAACGAAATTGTGAACGTTATTATGTTTGTGCTTATGTGACTAATTTATTATGCTTATAAGAGCATGGTTAACGGTTAAATCAAAGGGTGAGTCTTCTCTGAGATCGTTTTATGGATCTTCATTTGTAAGACAAAACTCTACTATCTCACAGTTTAACCCAACAATACATTGTGGGTCGAGTAAGAAGGATCTGTGTTACAAAAAATATCCGTAAGACCATCCTACTCAAGTTTTTGCCTAAATCAAAATCATCCAAATCAAATACAAAATCAAACACAGCCCATTAAAAACCAATAAAATAATTCATTTGATATTCATTTGATTCAAAATCTAAAAAATTCATTTAACAGTGACACATAATCCAATACTTTTACATACATCACTATATTTATCTCCAACAACTTTACATACCTCACCATCTTTATCTACATAAATTTAATATCTTCTTCAATTTATATTAATTGCATAAACTATTAAATTCAAAATAATTATTTATTTATAATTATAAATAATATTTTTTATAATTCAGAAATTATGTGAAATTTAAAAAGGGTTAATTATATGAAATTTGGAGAGAGAAATGAGAGAAATACCAAATTTCCCAAAAAATTTGTTTGGTGTCCAAATGAAGCAAACCTAGTCTCTATTTATAGATAAAAATGTGAATTTTTTTAAAAAACATTTTTTGATTATCAAAAATGCTCAAAAACCGTGGATAATTACGAAATATGGAGGACCACCCAGGGGGTGACACGTGGAAAGCGTGTCTGCCCCACTCTGTCAACCCAAACATCGATTGTCGGCCATTTTTATTTTTGTTTGAATTTTTCGCAACCAAACGACGTCATTTTGTGTAGTTTTTGGCTAAAACACGATCGTTTTATATTAGGCTAGCCTGGTTTGATTGGTTTTGATTTGGTTTTGATTTATATCATATATTGATACAAATCAAACCAAATAAAAAAAATTTTGATTAGATTTTATTTAGATACAACGTTAAAAACTAAGATTTGGATTTGATTCGGTGGATGATCCATCATCCATCGTTAATCATGCTTTTAGAATGTCAAATGTTAGTTTAAGTATGATTGACTTGACATAATCTAATAAATTTTGTATTACTATTGAACATAGTTTAATTTTGTCCTCCATTAGTTCCTAAATTATTATCATGTTTGACTTTTTGAGTCATACTGACTGGTTTTCAAATGAAAGATTAAAGTATATTTTTCTATTTTTTTTCAAAATCATAAAACATGTAATTCATATTAACAAAAGAAAAATACTACATAACCTAAAATTGGGAGATTCGGGCCGATCGCGTCTGGACAATTTTTAACCGCTTTACACCTCTATATTTTCTTGTAACCGAAAAAAGACACATCATGCATCGTGATGCACAAAATATGTATCACGATGCACATAATAAGACATGTTCATGCATCGCAATGTACAATGAAGTGTCTCTTTTCAATTACGAAAAAATATAGGAGTTTAAAGCGATTGGAAGCTTCGAAAAATGGATCAACCAGTGATTTTTCCTTAAAAAAATGGGATAATTGCAGACCGCTACACATTTCAAATTTGTTAATTCTTTTAGTCCCCTATTTTTTTAAACCCGAAAAGGGCACTTTTATAATTTTTATCCTAAATGCCCTCACGGGCCAAGCGAAGAGGAATGGCACGCTATTGTTAAGGGAAATAAATGGTACTACTATGAGGGCTCCTATCCCTCCTGCTAGACCGCTTCCACTTTTTTTTTTTTTTTTTATAGAAGCCTACTATAGAAATGAAAGAACGAAGTCTCTTTTCTGTCCTTCTTTCAACTCCCCTCGGAAAGGCATAACCGACTCAATTCTACTTATCTTCATATGGTCGGAGATCACGTCCTTAGCTAAGGCCTTTGGTTTTTTATTGACTATTAAGGTAGAATCCATCAATAAAGAATGATTTCAGTAACTTTAACTATAGAAGAGAAGAGCTCATGTCAACTCTTATGCGACCATCGTTCACTAAGTCGATCAGCTAGAAATCATATTTGGAAGACAAGTGTCTAGTCCTGAACTTCTTTTCCACCCGCTAATGCTCGCTAACTCGCCTACTTCTTTGAATATAATTTCCTGCCCAGAGCGATTCGACATACGGAGGGCACGAATGAATCATCTAGCCAGTGGAACTCAAAGTTAGTAAGCTGTGAAGATTATATTGACATGGCTTTTTCACTATTCATTTCCAGAGAAAGTTGCTTGCTTAGTTTAGGCTTCTATGACGATAGCCATGACGTGGTGGTAGACATTGCCTCTTCATTAGTGAGACATCTGGGAGAAAGAAGGAGTCTAAGTCTTTAGCTTTGTGCGGGAAAGAAAGAGAAGATGATCCGGAGAAGAATCGGGCCTGCCGGAAGAATAGAGACATGTTGGAAAAAAAAGAATTGTAATTTTAATCACGATGCATTATTTTTGCATCCCAATGCACCTATTTAGAATTGTGATGCATCAATTTCATATTAAAATACAAAAGAAAATCACGATTCACAAATTTGATTTCGCGATGCATGCATGGATGTATGATGCAGTAGATTATGCAAAGATTGGTTTTCCGATGCACAAATTGGAATTGCAATGCATCGACTTAGAATTACGATGCAGCGCGTGCCTGATTGAATTTCATTAAGGGTATTTTGCCCTAAAATTATCATTTAACAGTTAAAAACAAAAATTGCATCATTTTGCGATTAGGACCGGCATGGTTATCACCCACTAAATTGGTGTTAGACTTGTAAATCCCAACCAAACCTATAAACACGATGGAATAATTACGGGCCGGTCTCCTTTCCTGAAATTGTAACCGCTCCACTACCGTCTTTTTATTTTCAACCACATAAGTCCACTTTTATTTTAAAAAAAATCAATATTGACCGTTTTCTTCTTTAGATTCGGCTGAGCCTTATCCAGCACTTTCTCTGCTTCGATTTCTTCTTCTTTGATTTATGTCCTCTATTTCCATCAGAGCTTACAGCTTTCCATTGACTAAGGAGAGCATCAAATATGCATGGAAATTCTCAAACTGTTCTTGATTTTGGCAAGTTAATAAACCTAACTGTTGGAATATGCATGATTTACTTAAAACCATTAAGTTAGACAATCTAAGCCATCTACGTTTTTTAGTATAAACTTATTTAGTAGATTGAATCTTTAAAATGGCTATCGACTGACACTTCAAAGATATTTATCAAAAAATGATTATTTCCTTATTTGCGCAAACATGATATTTCATTATTATTTCTAACACTTTCTTTGTTTGTGTTAGGATAATATATCATGTCTTATATCCTCTACACAAGATCCCTATGATCTTGTAAAAGATACTCTCACCCGATTTATTGGACTTCAAATTTAAATCTTGCCTCCAACGGTTTGGATCTCAAAGCAACTCTATATAAAGACTTTTGAAGCAAAGATTGAAGACACTGAAACATTCATACTCTCTCAATAAGAATCTCTCACTTGAAGTGCCTCAGCCAAAAACATTAGCTAGATATTCACATATTTATATTTTTTGCTAGTTTTTGTTCTAGACAATCATTGTTTCTTTATTCCTTGATTCATTTAAATTGTTAAGGAATATTTGATTGTCTCACGAGTGTGATTGACTCTCAATCATACTCCACAACACCGGTCTTTATTGTATACCGATCCATTAGTGATCACCTAGATTATTAATAAAATTAGTGTACTTTAAAAATCCAAGTTTGACGAACTTGGTAGTGGACGTAGCAACTTACACTATGAACCACTTCTAAATATCTTATTATTTACTCTTCAGCTTTCAGAACTGTTGTAACACTTAAGCAACTTCAATATACTTAAGTGTCAGTCAATTAGATTCATCAGTCGGTTACTTAGTTGTTTTATAGTTTATACTTCAGTTCATTCTATATAATTTGTGATCTTTAGAAATCTTCCACTTACCTCAAATTGTGTCAGCTAGCTGACTTAAACTATCTTTTCAGCTGACTGCATCAGCTACTGATTTTTAGCAAGTCTAAATTCTCCAGCCAGCTGGCAATAGTAGTATTTTTCGCTACAACTTTTAAAGTTTTACAAAACAACCCTTAAAGTTTTAAAAGACTATTCACCCCTTGCTAGCCTTATTTGTTGCCAATTGGACTTATAGTAAAACACTCTCTCAAGCTTATCAAGCTTTTGATTTGACACACACAAACACAAACATAGACCCCCATCTTTATTCCTTAGACTTCACTCAAAACTAGTAAAAATCATTTCAAATTCAAAAAGGCAAAAGCCGAATTGAATGAAAAATTTAAGGGAAAAAAGAATCGATGGTGTTTTTAACATACCTTTTCCTTGAGTAAATATTCACTTTCTCTGTTCTGCTTAAACATTGAAGTTAAACAAAATATCGAGTGTGTGCAAAAAATTCGAAGAACAGAAGAGTACACTACATCATTGGATTTTATCAATGCGCATAACCCTATGATACCTAGTTTCCAGACCTGCCTCTGATGTGGGCGTCGTTGCCTATGATGTGGGTGTTGTTGCCTCCAATGTGGGCATCGTTGCCTACCATTTTGGATGCGCTTAAAATGCTCCAAGGAGATGTAAAGGTACGTGTGATTTTCGATAGGCCTACGTTTGGTTATTCGAATAGTTTTAGCAAGGCCTTAGGTGCAGATTAATTAGGTATGTATGTTTCTTTTTTTTTTTTTTTTTAAACATGCATTCTGATGTTCAAGCAAGTAAGAAAGGGTGTGTGTGTGTGTGCACTGATTCTTCATTGCTTTTCAAATGTTCAAGAGAAGGCGGAATAGAAACAAAGTTAAGTAAGAAAATAAACAAGAGCCAGTCGAATCCAAACCTAAAGTTGACATGTATCAAATCATTTTTCAAGATAGCTGACATGAGAAAAATACCCTCATAGCAATGTAAAATCTGGCATCGCAAATTTGGGCAGTGGCTTTTGTATTGCGATGCCCAATTGTTTCATTGCGATACACAGATTTGGGTAGTGGCTTTGTGCACATGTCTTTTATTTATTGATGGTATCTTCGACATTTTATCCCCAAAAGTGTACTTTAGCAGTTGAATAAAAAAAATGGATTGGAGAGTTTATAATATCAGGTAAAATTCTGGTTGGTTCATTTTCAAAGTTTTTAACCCCAAAAGTCCACAGTTTTTTTTTTCAATCGTAAAAGACCAATTTTCGAAATATTGTTCCGAAAATGCTATTGTCTCCTTCAACAACTCCGACAACACACTTTTGATTCAAAAATCACTATTGTTGCACAACGAAACGTGGGGGATCGGAGGCAACGTTCCCGAAAAGTAAATGAATTTTTTGAATCATTAACTACAAAACTTTAAAAAAATATGTTGGGTTGGAGGATTTTCATAGTAGGGACGAATGCGAAGGAAGATGAATAAGAAGACTTACGACGGAGGAGAATGAATAAGAAGACTGAGGACATGGTCTGTTTTATTACAATTTTGAACCATGTTACAATTAGACTAGACAGTTAAACTATTTTGAATCGCGGTGCAAAAATATCGGATTAAGTTGATAAATCGTTGTGCAAATAGACTAGACAATTAAACTATTAAATCGCGATTGAAAAAATAATGCAATAAAATTGATGAATCACGGTATAAACATTGATGAATCGCGGTATACTTAGACTACACAATTAAACTATTGAACCGTGGTACAAAAATTAATGCTATTAAATTGATGAATCACGCTCAAACATTGATGAATCGTGGTACAATTAGATTACACAATTAAACTATTGAACTACGGTGTAAAAATTAATTTAATAAAATAAATGAACTGCAGTGTAATTAGACTAGACAGTTAAACTATTGAACCGTAGTGCAAAATTAATGCAATAAAATTGATGAATCGTGGTGCAATTAAACTAGGTAATTAAATTATTGAACCGCCGTGCAAAATTAATGCAATAAAATTGATGAATCGTGGTGCAATTAAACTAGGTAATTAAATTATTGAACCGCAGTGTAAAAAATAATGCAATAAAATTGATGAATCGCGGTGCAAAAATAATTATCTACATAGCGCGCATACGATTCATTTTTCCACAAAAAAAATGACTTTTTTCGATTGAAAAAAAGAAGTGCTTTAGCGATTAGAAAATTTAAAAAGTGGACTGACCCGCAATTTTCCTATAATATTATCTCATAAGACCAACCCGATTATCACCAAAACATGATTAGAGCTGTCAAAACGGGCAAACGGGGCGGGTTTACCAGTGGGCCTAAAAAGCACGCAACTGAACGGGCCGGGGCGAGAAAGCCCATAAGCTTAGCAGTCCTTGAATACCTTGGCCCATACCACCCCGTGTAGGGCTGCGGGCGAAACGGGCTTTGCCCGCAAAAAATGCATTTACTTAATAGTTTTTTTTAATAACATGATCTTTCATCTTTCTCCCAATTAAATAAAGCATGTAACAATATATCAAATATTCAGCAAAGTATCACAAATAGTAACTCTTAAACAAAATATCACAAATAAAAATAGTTTCGAATATGGATTTCATGACTGTTAACAAAATATGGATTTCGAATATGTTAACAAAATATAACAAATAGTAACAAAATATCACAAGATGCACATGAAACAAGCATTGCCAGTTTGCCACTGTCAGATCTCAATTGGGTGTCGGATTCTGGAAATGGAAGCATCGAAGCTGAGAGAGAGACAAAGAGCGTCAGATGAGAGAGAGCCGCTGTTTGAGACGAACTGTGAGCGGAGGCAAGGAGGCGGCGCCAATTCTGGCGTCTCTAAAACCCCAAACCTTCCTAGTCGAAGCCTTTCCCCTTCGTCAATCAAACCTAATCCAATTTAGTCTATCGTCTTCTTCTATTCCAGCTTGCAATCTCCTCCACAACCCTCCTTCACCCGCCAATAGAAAGTCGCGAAGCCCGTGCCGTGCCGGTGTGCGTGAGAGAGATAGAGAGAGAGTACCGACATGCGTGATAGAGGGAGAGTATTTTATGAGACTGAGAGTTCATCCCTAAGTAACCCTAAGTCTAACTCATATACTACTTATTAGACGAAATGGGCTTGGCCCTTGGGCAGTTGTGCAATGTTTTAAGGGCAAATTTCAAGTGGGTACAATTTGAGAAACATGTTTTCATCTAGGACCATCAATTTTTTAGACATTTCATGTAACTACAAATTGGTTGCCAAATGACAAAAATGCCATTAATGAAGACAGATTTAATCCAGCTTTAAAAAAATTCAAAAAAGCTGATGCCAAATCTTGGCATCAGGTGAAAAAAAATCCAATAATCCTGGCATCAGGTTGCTGATGCCAAAAATGCTGATGCCTACAATTGTTGCTGATACCAAAAATGCTGATGCCTACCGTTGTTGTTGATGCCAAAAATATTGCTGATGCCAAAGATGCTGATGCCAAATCTTGGCATCAGGTGAAATGCTGATGCCTACAATTGTTGCCGATGCCAAAAATATTGCTGATGCCAAATCTTGGCATCAGGTGAAATGCTGATGCCTACAATTGTTGCTGATGCCAAATCTTGGCATTAGGTGAAATGATGATGCCTACCATTGTTGTTGATCCCTGTCAAACATTTCCCTCACGGTAAAAGCCAAATCTGTAAAAGTCAAGAACATGTATAGTGTTCTCTTTCTCACTCTCCATCTCTCTTCCCAACTAAACCAAATGCTTCAAAAATCTATATCTCCAAAATCTCCAAAGCGAAGAAATAGTGGTCCTCGTCGAAGTACCAGGTGGTGACACGACAGCTTGATAAGGCGGGCCCCGGGGAGGTTTATTGTTCAAGTCCCTTAAAAGTTTACAGCTGATACACTCTCTCCATCTCTCTACATTTCTCTTTCTGCTGGAATCTTCAAGTTGGCGTCCTTTCGGCCGAAATCTGTAAGTGTTTCTCGGCCCCGGGGAGGTTTATTGTCCAAGTCCCACAAGACGACTACTTTCTTAGGTTTAGCAGTGAAAACGCCTTCTTTGGTCCGGATCATGTCGATCTTGAACAAGACTGGGATGGGAAGCGCAGGCTGTGATTTGACATGATTTGTTAATGAATAGAGCGGTGGTTTTGAATCTGAGAGTGGTGAGGAGTGGTGGTTCGCGGAGGATAAGGTGAGGTTTGACAGGGTCGAGGACATGGACCGAGTTCATTGCTGCCTCTTGGGACAGTAGACCTCGGTAAAGTGCAATCATGGCTAGCACCGGCGATGACGTTTTTCAAGGGAAATGTCTTGCCAAACGACGTGGATCAGTACGCAACGGAGATACGAGATCCTAACAGGTGTGGATCTAGAGTTTGGCTAGGTACATATGATAGGCAAGTTGAAGAAAGCAAGCTCCGCCGTCTCCGCTTCCACCTCCGCCATGAACGTAAGCCAGAAAAGGAATATAGAAATGGAAGAAATATTGAAGAAACTATGAAAGTAAAGTAAAGTGTCTTATGCTTCTCCGTTAATGATGTTGAATTGGACGACATCTCGGGATCAAAACGGTACCTGGTCACGTGATATTTCAGTGATATTTCACATCATCACTTGGTATGTTAATTGGGGCAGTGATGTATTTTTACTCTAAAAATGTACCTAAAAGATATATCTAAAAAATGGTTGGATTGATTTGAAAAAATATTTTAAAAAATGTACCGGCTTGTAATTATTCCATGTTTTAAATCTTTTAAGAATTATAAGCCATAGGCCTAGAGTCCAGAAAGTGCGGGTTGCCTGCCCCCGCCCGCACGAGCAAAGCCCGAAAAACCCGTTTTCCAAACGGACATCTAATACATCAGCCCAACTCACCCCTAATGAGTGACGAGGCAGACATACCCACGAGCTTTTGCCCTATTTGATAGCTTTAAACATGATATTTTTCACGCATGTAACCATTTGGGTTTGCCCTAAAAACAGACCCATTAGGTTTATCCTCAATTTGAAATTTTACACTAATAAATTTAAGGACAAATCTTAGAAATGATCCCTTGACTATAACCTCTTGCAGTTTTAATTCTTTAATAATTTTTAAAAAAAAATTAGGATCATGTGAGTATTAAATTATTTTAAAGGTCTTTTTTTATAGACGTTATTTACTTTTGAGTGTTATAAGTCTCACGTGTGCCTCACATCACTCGTGCAGTTTTGACACGTGCCTCGCTCGTGCAGTTTCTCGAGGCTAATTTAGTATCTCACCAGTCACCACCCTGTCCCTGTTTGTTAGTGCCCCAATTCATTCGCCGTCTCTCTTTAAATCTGCTCTGCGAAACGACCCCCACCACAGCAAGCCCCATCTCTCTCCTCCGTCTTCTGTCCATCTTCATCACCTCTGGTCCGAAACTTCAACCCTGACACGGGTCGCTCCACCTCCAGCTGTACCCTCCAAAATTTCGGCGTCCCACCCAACTACGATCTCCATCTCCGGCCTCGCCTCTCCGTCTTCAGCCATAGCAGCCTGCCATCTCTCATCGGGAATCATTTCCATTTCTCATACTCAAGCTCAAGCAGAGAAAGACCTCGATCTCTCTCTCTCCTCCGGTCATTTTCCCCAGTCCAGCATCCTTCGCAACTTCATCTCCTTCGCCGCGCTAGAGACATCGCACCGGCAGAACCCACCGTATCAATCCAACTCCACCCCCAGCTCCGGCCACCTACCAATTACTCAAGCACAGTTCGAAGGGGGTTCTCTGTTGCGAAGCACGACCAAAATCAAACCTATGGGTTGTTTCTCGAGCCCTAATTCGACAAGTAAGATGTTCCAATTTTTCGACAATTGATTTTGGTAATTTTTTGATTGGAGATTGTTTCACTCTCTTCATATTAGTTGCTGCATTGGTGAACTTCTGCCTTCACATTGTTGATTGCATATAGGTCTTGTTATACTCCAGTGGACTGTGAACTAACATGGAGAGTTGAATTTTGAGAAAAATCAAATGAGTGCTTGCTTGGGAATTGTGTTCAAACTGAATTTTGGTTATCATTGTTGCTCAATTTTGTGGAGTTTAGAGAATATATGCACTCTAGTAGGCCTTTGAGTGGTATCAAATTGAGAGTACTTGTTACTGTTGCTTGGAATGTGGGTTGGGCAGATTGATTACATCAGGTGTTTCTCCGTTGGAGTGAATCTATTTTGATTTTATTCCGTGATTCAAATTGTTTGCCATTTTGACATTTTGAATTGAGAGGGCAGTTTCTTTCCCCATTGTGTTGTATTGCATTCACTTTGAATTGAGAGGGCAGTTTCCTTCCCCATGGTGTTGTATTGCATCCACTTTGCGCCAACAATACGAACAAACAGATCAGCTTTGTTTGATTAATACAGGGGTGGTGAGAAATACCAGATTAGCCCTTGAGAAACTGCACGTGGGAGGCACATGCCAGACTTAATGGTTGAAAAGCAAACCGCGTCCATCAAAAGGACTTTCTCGAAAAAAAATTAATACTCCAAGGACCCAAATTTGAGAAAAAATTATTAAGGGACTAAAACTGTGAGAGACCTATAGTCAAGGGACCATTTCTGCGATTTGCCCTAAATTTAACGACCATCTCTCTACTCTCCCGCCTCATTCATACACTGAAAGTGATGCCAAACCCGCAAGATCTTATACCTGCCTTTGCCAAACGCCTTGACTTGTATTCATCCACCAAAAACTTGTACAACCTCAAACAAATCCACGCGAAGATCATCACCCTCGGAATCTACCACCACGATTTCATCCGTGCGAAGCTCGTTTCGTCTTACGCCGCCTGTTCCCAGTTATTCGAAGCCACCTTTATTTTCTCTGTCACCAACCGTCAATCCACTTTCCTTTACAACTCCCTCATCCGTGGCTTCTCTTCCCTTCACCAATTTTCTCACTCTGTCTCCCTTTTCCGCTCAATGCTCCGTTCAGGTAAGCCTCTTGACCGAAACACCTTACCCGCCGTTCTTAAGTCATGTACTGGGTTGTCAGACCTTCGGCTAGGCCGGCAGATCCATGTGACAGTTTTGGCAAATGGGTTTGCTTCAAATGTGCCAAATTCAAATGCTTTGGTGAGTATGTACGCTAAGTGTGGTGACCTGGTTTGTGCTCGGAAGGTGTTTGATGAAATGCTTGAGAGAAATGTAATAACGTGGTCGGCAATGATGTCTGGGTACGGGGTTCATGGGAGGTTTTTTGATGTTTTTGGTTTGTTTGAAAGGATGGTGGATGCTGAGGTGAGGCCTGATGGAGTGACCTTTACTGCCGTCTTGACTGCGTGTAGTCATGGCGGGTTTGCAGATAAAGGGGTGGAGTATTTCGAGATGATGGAGAAGAGGTTCGGGTTGAGGCCATGTTTGGAGCATTATACTTGTATGGTTGATATGTTGGGGAGGGCAGGGAGAGTGGAGGACGCGGAGACATTGGTTGAAGAGATGGAGGTGGAACCAGATGAGGCTTTGTGGGCTGCGTTATTGGGGGCTTGTAAAAGTCATGGGAGGGTGGATGTAGCTGAGAGGGTGGCTGAAAAGGTATATAAGAGAAGGTTGAGCTTGGGTTCTTTGCGGTAGTTTATATCCTTGGACTGGTGTGGGGACTAGGTGCGGTTTCGTTTAATCCGGATATTTCATCTTGGGGAAGTGGGCATCTCAGTTCAGTGCTCTGTACATGGAATCAGCAAACGCTTCAAATATGACGGTATAAAACTGGCAAGGTTTTGCATCTGTCCATGGACGAGTAAGCTGAATGCATTGTTTGGATGGGGATCGTCAATGAAATGAATAATGAAACGTGGCATGTGCCTTCTCAATATACATTTTGTTGTATATTATCTCGTGCTTGAGTGGTTCTAATTTAGGTTAAGTACTCTATGCTAATGATTCTTTATGAATGATTTAATGAGAAAGGAAATTTATTCCCAAGTATATACAATTTATTCAACACAAGCATATAATTCAGGGGAAAACAATAGTTACAATATGGAAGATGACGAAGGAATAACTAATTTCAGAGGAACGACCTCAGTTCCCATGGAAACGGCTTCTGCATGCTAGATTAGGACCATCCTAAAACCGAAGTAAGAACATATAACATCATTAGAGATATGGGGTACAAAAGATAAGCTAAGAAACTTGTCCAGAGTGGGAATTCTGTGCGAGAACTTGTAAATAAACCCATCATTGTGCAAATGATCATAACGACCAGAACTTCAGCTGAGACATCCCATGACAGATCCCTTATATAGACAATTGATAGGAACACCATTAAACTGACCATGTTGTTCATGAACACTCCTCCATAGAGCTGCAAAGATACATGATGAGCAACACAAATAATTTAAAAAATGATCTGAATTGAATTGTCATCACAAGAAAATTGACTGAAGATGAAAACTTCTGTATACCTGAGACAATGTTAAAGAAGCAGCACGTTGTGTCTTCTGCCGGGCTGAAGTGATTGTTGACATTGCTGATCGGAAGTTTAAAGCCAGAGGTATAACAACATATGGGATAAAGAATGAAGATATTCTTGCAGCGGTGGCAAACTCTACAACAGAGCTCACAAG
Organism: Codonopsis lanceolata; assembly: GCA_013146195.2. NCBI lineage: Eukaryota > Viridiplantae > Streptophyta > Magnoliopsida > Asterales > Campanulaceae > Codonopsis > Codonopsis lanceolata. Next base: position 16,209,177 of record CM028379.1, on the reverse strand, counting down.
TGGGCTTGCAAATAAGGCTAGCATAGTAGTTCCTAGAAGCAATAGAGATGTAGCCTTCAAGTAAATGCTTAGAGATTTTTTAGCATTTGGACTTCTTTTCCTCTTCAACACAAGACTCTGCTGCTCCTGAGTTATCTGCATATATGCACTTTCAAGGTAAAGACTTGCAAAGTCATAACTGTATACAATTTATTTTTTTTAGGCTTTTCTATTTTAAGCTTATTTTACTTTTCTTAGGCAACATTGAGAATTACCTTGGCACCTTCACCGAAAATGTTTAGTGGTTTGTGATCATTGCTAGCGAGGGAATTTCTTGCCTCTGTAAGCCATTTCAATAGTACTCTAACAAACTCTTCCTCTTCAATATGACCATCACCAGAGATATCAAATTCTTCCATGATCTTTTCCACATAACCATCATTGATGGCTCCACCTCCTTCCAACTCAATGCCTATGACTAACACCCTCAGCTCGTTTGCTGATACAGACCCGTCATGATTCTTGTCAAGTTCTTTATAGAGCCTGTTATAAAATCATCGTAATTCCTGTTACTAATCTACCTGATATAGATAGCGTTCTAACACAGCATAAACAAGTACAGGACTGAAGGAGGACAGTTGAATACTAACTCTTTAATAAGCGCTACATTTGGCTTGCCATTTGAGGAGAGCAGTCTTAGTAGCTTGTTCTTCACAAATTTTTGTGTCAAATACTCGAATCTCCTGTTCTGCATCCAAGGCTGGAATATCTGCACATATATTCAAAATGTCATAATTGAGATACAGTTCTATTTCTTTATTTTCTCACAGGACAGCAGCATCTGACCATGAAATTGCATTAAAGTTGACTTTAAGTTATGGCAATGATGGATGGAAGGGACGGTTAAGTTCACTTGCAGTTTCGGATAGTAGTTGCTTTTCTCTTACTTCAATGTATGAAACAACTCATAGTAAGTATAAAAAATGACTTTGAACTTCATTATAATATATATATATATACTGCAATAATGCAGTATGTTAGTCTTATTTAACTTCCGATTCTTGACTTTGATTTTGATGTTTCTAATTTTATTTTTCTGGTGCATCAACTTTTTATACAAATTTAACATGCATTTATTTCATTTTGCGTTCAAGGATAGAAAAGAATTTCATCTCAACAGGACATACCACAATCAGCGTGTAGTATATGGATACACAAAAGTTACCTGATATGTGCAGTACGAAATGAAGAAAGCCAGCGTAACGAGGAGAGAAATTAGGACCGGTACACGGGTTCCTAAGGATGAATTGAGAATTTTCGGTAGTTGGAGGATGATAAACGGGATCATGGATATAAGCATAATTCTTGCTGTTAAAGATGTTTCACTGTCGGTAATAACACCAAAACCTACAGAAAGATCGCGGCAGAGTCACTAGAGTTTAATTAACAGAAGAAAAGAATTGGCCCAACTACTTGAGGGGAATACATAAATCCTTTTCCTCCTTTCAGTCATCATATTGTTGGGTTCTGAGTGCAGTACGTACTCCACCAATGAGAAATCAAGAGTTGGGCATTACAAATTACCTGTGAAACTTTTGGCTGTTGTTGATGGTGTTGAGTCGTCTGAATGATCATAGCTGCCAAATGCAACACAAGAAGCCCATACCAGTGTTAGATTGAAGACTGCAGATCCTGCAAGTATGCTCATTCCCATTCCTGCCTGTTGTGCTGCTGCATTTGCTTCTTGTACTGAAAATCCAGTCACTACAAAATAGAAAGTCACACTTTTTAACTTACAGGGTTCAAAACAGATGGACAAAAGAAGGACCAAGCCCTTCGAGTGGAACGCCGACCAAGGCTATATCTTCTGTTGTGGTGCAGTGGACTATATAAAAATAACCGCAGCCTGCATATTACTTGTGCGACCCCACTCGAATTTGCCTACGGTTTCTGCTCAACGGTTTGCTTCTTTTTCATGTTAAAAAAAAGGAGGAACCAGTACAAATGATAAGGAGAGGATTGAAAAGGAATTATAAACAGGAAGTAATAAAGATACCAAGGATCAAAGAGATTTGTGGCAAGGTGGCCAGGATGTGAAACAAGCTAGCTCCGAAGATACCGGGTCCAATGAGTTTGAAGAAGAGATCCGACCCGTAAGAGACGTACTTCTCTTGGAGAGAAAGCAGAAACTGATAAACCAAAATGAGGAACAGCTGACCCCAGATCTCTGTTGTGCATGGCAAGAACCCATAGATAGGCTCACATGTTACCGTTTTCGAAAATAAATCGACATCCTCGACTTGTTTCATACCCATGAAGGGCCTACTAAACCCAGAACTAGCCATCAAGGAGAGCATCAATATGGTCAATACAAGTCTTTGCATCATCTTCATCTCCATTGTTACACAAAAATGGAAATGTCTTGTTTGCAGATCTGGTGAAGGATTTGAAAATGGATGGAAGTGGGAAAATGAGTTAATATAAAGAAAAAGATATTGAGTTGTCAATTTGCCAAGTTGATCATTAAAAACTAAAAAGACCAAAATGATCCAAATTGATAGTGGACTGATACGTAATTAACAGTGAGGTTGAGTATTCATGCCTCAGCATCCTGGTGTTTTACTATTTTAGAGGGAGTGATTGGGTGTTCAACGTCTAACCCAAGGTATTGTTTGTTCTAACCTCAACAAAGGCACCATATAGTTTGTTGACTTTAAGGTATTAAACAATAATACTCTCTTTGTTCCAAAATAATACTAGTCTTTTTAGAATTTGACACACCGTTTAAGAAAAAATAATTGAATGTATTATAAATATTTGTGTAATGTGTAGTTATTTTTAATGATCTTGTGCATTCGGTTATAATTAAAATTATAAAAAAAAAATTAAAGGTTAAGTAGTAAAAATATTTTCCTAAAAAAGAAAGTTTTTAAAGAAAATAATTATTTTATAACAGGTAAAAAAAAAAGGTGGACAATTATTCTTTTTTATTATTATTATTATTATTTTTTTGAGGTTGGAGGGGACATAGACCGTACCTCAATCCTTAATTTTTTTTAGTGCCTTGAAAGGCTACAATTATATATATATGATGCCTTTGGTGTGGTTCGAACAAATGGTGTCTCTAATGAGGCTTTAAACACTCGATCTCTTAGATGAGAGTAGTTAAGTTCCAGGGTGCCTCTGGTAGGGCTTGAATACTCAACCTCTTTGTCAAGATAAGTGAGTAGCTAAATGAGGCATTTGAATAAGACTTTAACAACAACGATGCCTCTGAAGAGGCTTGAACACCCGACCTAGAGTTGTAAAGTCTAGGGTGTCTTTAGTGAGATTCGAACATCTAATCTTTTCATTAAGAGAAATGAACAGTACCAGTTAAGATAGAGTTGGTGGTGGTGGACAATTATTCAACGAACGGAGGGAGTAATAAAGATAGAGGTAAGCAAATATTTATCGTCTGTTTGTTAACATGCCAATTGTGGTTGTTAGAAGCAGGAATCTTTCAGTTGTATTAATTAATAGCTCTCTCAAAAGTCAAAATATTGGGGAAACAAGTTCTGTAGTACAGATAAAAAGATGAATAAGATTCTCTCTCGTTTATACAAAAGCTAGTTGAGTCTTGTTTGTAAATTCATCAATCACATGTAGCAAAAAAAATAATTAAATAAGACAACTTGGATGAATTATCAGTTTGACCTAAATCGAGTTAGTGTTTGTCTGGTGAAATGTTTTGATTAAAATAACAGTAAAAATATATAATATTTTTTTTAAAAGTGTTTATATATAGTGTTTTAAAGCATAACATAACGTTTCAATTTGAATTGTTTTAAAAATATGTTGCATTTACAACTATTTTGTTTATGACAATAACGTTTTGAAATAGTTTTTTAAACATATTTACAAGAAAAATAACTATGTTTTCAAAACGCTACACAAAACGAGGTCTTAGATAATCAAACATATTTCATTCATTTGTTGACCGAGTGTTGGATGCACCTGCCATCGTTATCACTCTAATGTCACAAATTTAAGTATTTGTTTTGAAAATCTTTTACTCAAAAATACTTTTTTTAGAGAAGTTTCTAAATTTATCTTTGCTATCTATTATCTGCAGTTGGTTTGAATGCTAAGAATATCACCAATGCAATCGTAAATTTTATCTTATGTGGTCATGGATAATTCACATCCTCAATCATATGTGTTTTTTTTTTTTTCTATTCATTCACATTCAATCAATATAAATCTCTCCAATGCAAATATAAATTTAATCTTACATGATATGCATCTCATCATTAAAATAATATTTGATAAAAAAATAAAATGAAAAAGAAAAGAGAACAATAAATAGAAAGAGTTTTAAAAAGAATAATACTGATTAGAATGTATCCACACCCTTAAGTAGAATACGAAAGATTGACATTGTTATTCACAATGTGAACAAATTTGGTTGTCACGTCATATTCACACTCATCATCCATATTTGCATTTGAGAGGTTTTTTCTTTCATAAAGGGTGTAAATCCTAGGTGACATATAAATTTTTTCACATTCACATTAGCATTGGAGATGCTCTAAACATTCATGTTTATATACCACTCTCTTTTTTAAAAAAGATCGGTATGTTTGACATGACACACATATACTTTAAATATTAAGAGAGTATGTCTCATGTAAGACAATCTTACAGATTTTAATTTATAAGACGGAGTAAGGGTGAGCTTGGTCCGGTTCGGTCCAGTTTTTTGGAGAAAAAAAGAAAACTGGAACCAGACCAATAGTCTGGTTCTCAAAAAATTTAGAACGGGAACCAACCTAATATGTATTAGAACCAAAACATTGGTCCGATCCAGAACCAATTAAAGATGTATGAGAACCAGGACCATACCAATACTATGATTTTTTACTTTTTAACTGTTTAATACAAATACATAATAAAAATTTGAAGACTGAAACTTCATAAAAATTTTTAAAAAAAACCTTCGATAAAAGCACATTCAACAATTAAAAATGTCAAACTTATAAATTCATAGCATAACAAGCTGGTGGAAACAAAATAATAAAAGAGTACCAATTAAAAAGTAGAACAAAGAAAATATTATGAATTAATATATATACTTATATAATAATATTATATATATAATAATAATAAAATAAATAAATAAATAACATATTGGGTCGGTTCGGTCCGGTTCCGTGTTTTTTTAGTTCGAGAACCAGGACCAACCCAAATGTCCAATTTTATGAAAATTTAGATCAAGGACCAAACCAAAGTATTGGTCCAGTCTAATTTTGATTGGTTTGGTCCGATTCTATTGGTTCGGTTCCGAAAAAATCCTGCTCACCCCTAAGACGGAGTTATACTCTTTCACAACTCAACTCACCAGCACATGGTGAGTCGGGTAAATATGATCTGTATTACAAAAACTATCCATAAGATCGTCTTACCTAAGTTTTTGTCATATTAAGATTGTGTATATTTTCCAAGGATACCCATATAAGAACTGTGCTATCAATTAAAGTGAAAGCCAAATCAATTGTAAAATAGTAAAGATAACTTTCAAAAAATAAATATTAGAAAATTAACAATTTTTTGGCAGGCCTGAGGCATGTGCAGTGGGGCGACGGCCATGGGATTGTAAAAAGGGGGAATTTCAAGTGGGTACAATTTTGAAAACATGTTTTCATATAGAACCATCAATTTTTTGGACATTTCATGTAACTACAAATTGCTTGACAAATGACAAAAATGCCATTAATGAAGACAAAATCGATCCGCATTTTGGAGGACCAAATCAATCAAACTCGATCATGGCATCGGGTTGCATTTGACAGATTATGTAGCACCAAAATCCTCGATGCCAACACCGCATCGTTGCATTGACAGATTATGTAGCTCAAAAATCGAAACCAAACTCGATGGCGCATCGTTGCATTTTACAGATTATGTAGCACCAAAATCGATCAGAAACTCGATGCCAACCGTAGCACCCCAAATTGCACTTATTTTATATTGTCAATAAATATTGTAAAATAGATTACTAATTATTATGTTTCAGAACAAATGTAAAAGATAAATAAAACAAAAATCAACAAGAAAAGAAAACAAAAAAAAAAAAGAAACAAGAAAAGAAACAAAAAAAGAAAGAAAATCAAAAAGAAAAGTAAACAGAAAAGCAAAAGAATCAAAACGAAAAAACGAAAAAGCAAAAAGAAAACAAAAAAAAAAAAAAAAAAAAAGGAAAAAATAACATCAGCCGCCCATTCCTTTCCAGCCGGTTCCTTCCATTCCTTCCCCACTAAGCATTAACCCACCTATATATATATTCCCCCATCCCTCACAAACCCGATCTCTCACACAATTCCCTCACTCCCAAAAAAAAACTCTCTCACATTTTATTCTCCCTCACTCCCAGCGACCCCCTCTCCCAGCCGAATTTTTCAGACACACAATTACTCCTCACAACCCCCACCCCACTCACAATCCCTCACTCCACCCGTCTCCCTCTCCCTCATTCCCTCGCACACACTCACATATACTCCTCTCTCTCTCAACCTTCACTCCAGCGGCCCACCCTCACAATTAATCCCACACATATATATATATATACTCTCTCAGCCGGCCCCTCTCTCCCCAATTAATCCCCACTTTCTACCTCACTCACTCACACCTCACACGCACATATACTCCCTCCAGGCCCACTCACCCACACATATACTCCCTCCATTTCCAGCCGTCCCCCTCATACCCACACACACAACCCGCACACACACACACACACACACAAATACATAAATACACACACACACAAATACATATAATGTGAGCACACAAAATCAACAAAACATTCTGTGGCTAAATTCACACAACCACACGCAACACGCAACACTTACAACACAACAACAACAAAACAAAGACTCGCTCTCTAAAAACCTTTAAGGCGTTTTATTTATTTATTTACTGGGTTCATTTATTTTAAAAGTTGTATTTTTAAATCTCGCCAATATAAGCCGTTGTCTTTGTTCGGATTAGATTAGGAAAAATTATGTAAAAGAGTCATTATAATGCAAATATTCTTAAATGTGTTTGTAATTATTGGAAGGAGGCGGTAGTCGTAAATAATGTAATAATGTATCTGTTTAATTTTCCCTTGTCAAAATAAGACTTTATTTATTTGCTAGATTAATATAACAATGAGATACTCTCACCACGCTTTGAGACCGAAAGGCAAGTTGGGTGCCTACTCGACTTAGCCCCCGAACCCCTAAATCTCGGTTTTTCTTTTACGGTTTCCTTTATTTTTAAAATAAAGGTGGCGACTTTAAAAACTTTCGGATCAGGTGCAACATATCCCTCCCAAAAAGGGAGATCACGGGAATGGAGGGGTGATGTATTCATATCTGGTATCCCCTAAACAAGGGATAACCTTGAGGAAACCCATAGCTCATAACGATCCGATTGGGCCATAAGGCTATTTTAATAAATCCATAAGCGATATCTTTTCTTGCACTTCTATTTTCCCCGAAAGATAAAAGGGAGAATGAGAATGGAAAGGTAATGCATTCCCATATCCATTATCCACGAAATAAGGGATAACGACATGAGAAACCTTTAGTTCCCATTTTGGATACAAAATTCACTGCACATTCCACGTGCTAATATAGACGGCATTCCTCTCGCTTTGGATTTCGTCTTCCCTAAACAAGGGAGGGTGGAGCAGAGCAAGGTGTCGCGTCACGCGTCACGCACCCACTCATCCGGCGCGGGCGCGGGCACGTCCGGGAACCTCACACCACCGGCATCGGGTTGCATTTTACGATTATAGAGCACCAAAATCGGTCCGAAACTTCGATGCCAACCAGCGGCATCGGAGTTGCATTAACAGATTATGTAGCTCAAAAATCGATCGAAACTTCGATGCCAAGGCATCATGTTGCATTTAACGAGGATTATGTAGCACCAAAATCGATCCGAAACTTCGATGCAAGCGGCATCGGGTTGCATTACAGATTATGGAGCACCAAAATCAATCGAAACTTCGATGCCAAGCAGCGGCATCGGGTTGCATTCTGAGATTATGTAGCACCAAAATCGGTCCAAACTTCGATGCCAACCAGCGGCATCGGGTTGCGTTACGAGATTATGTAGCTCAAAAATCGGTCGAAACTCGATGCCAAGCAATCGGCATCGGGTTGCATTTTACTGAGGATTATGGAGCACAAAATCAATCCGAAACTACGATGCCAAGCGGCATTAGGTTGCATTTGAGATTATGTAGCACCAAAATCGGTCCGAAACTTCGATGCCAACCAACGGCATCGAGTTGCATTAACGAGGATTATGTAGCTCAAAAATCGATCGAAACTCGATGCCAAGCAGCGGCATCATGTTGCATTTTACGAGATTATGGAGCACCAAAATCAATCCGAAACTTCGATGCCAAGCAAGCGGCATCGAGTTGCATTTCGAGGATTATGTAGCTCAAAAATCGATCCGAAACTCGATGCCAACCAGCGGCATCGGGTTGCATTGGATTATGTAGCTCAAAAATCGATCCGAAACTACGATGCCAACGCGGCATCGGGTTGCATTAACGACAAGATTATGTAGCTCAAAAATCAGTCCGAAACTTCGATGCCAACCAGCGGCATCGGGTTGCATTGCAGATTTTGCGGGACCAAAATTAATTCAACATTTTTCGATTACAAAACAAAATACTGATAACACAAACATGGAATAAACATAAAAATTTAATTATCACATTTTCAAACAAATTGGTCATTGTTTTTGTTGTCCCCTTCAAAATAAATGTTTGACCATCTTTAACCTATATTTATCGGCATCAATACTACTAGGAATCATTTGTCCTCTTAGCAAACATTCAATTAAACAACATACAAAAACACCACAATCTTCGGTGTTAGGATTTTGTTGTGGTGATTTTGCAAATCTTCCAACGGTGCTTTTGAACTTAGGGTTGTTGAAATCCTTGTATTGATCGGGGAAAGAAATGCACAAGTTTTTCATTACGCTTTCAACATAATTTACCTACAGAGAAAATAACCAATAAAACTTAATATAAAGACAATACTAATAAAACAAAATACTAATAAAACTTACAAGAATTCTAGCCCTCTTCAAATGCCAATCATTCTTGACTGATGAGTGTATGAATGAGTTGTATATTTTCCATCTCATGTCACCTTGAGAAAATACAAGAAGAGTCAATAGTCGGAGATTCACGACTTTATATTACCTTGCCAGTTGTGTTTATAGGAAAAATAAGAATCTCATACTCCATTGCTTCTTTAAGTCTATTATCAATTTCTTGAACCAGCATGTCAGAAAACCAATCATTATTCTTAATATTTGCAGCATACACCTAACAACAAAAATTAAGAAAATAAGAAGCCATATATTTTAATTTTTAAGCACATAACTGACAATTTCTTACCCAATAGCAAGGATCAAAAACAGATCTAGTATCGATATAACCAAATTCATTGGAGATGATTTGTTCACTCATTATAGACCATGCTTCTATGTGCTGTACCAAAGAAAAATATTAATTTGATATTATACACAAGTAAAAATGATTAACAAGAATGGTAAACAAGTAATGTACGTACTTTATCTTCCAACTTATCAGTCAAGATTTGTGCAATGTCTTTCATCAAAATCACTGGTTTGATCTCTCCACCAGTAAATAATTTTGCTCTGCATAAGACAAATTTTATCAAAAAAAAAAAAACAATTGAAAAATAATCTTAAAAGTAATATAAAATACCATTTTGTGAGTTACATTTATTTACTTGCATTTTTCTTCGATGTAGAATAGATTACGCTAAGTAGCTCTTTTTGCTTGAAAAGAATCTCTAAAATTTGGATTCCTTGTTTCAATTTGTACCACTTTTTAATTTTTTCTTCTTACAAATATTTTGTCACATGAGGATCCAACACGCTTTTTTTTACGATCAACACGAGAATGTACTCTTTTAGCAAGTGTGGAGCCTACTTCATTAACAGAACGATCTTCATGACAAGACGAAGCACTGACAAAATCATCCATGCTATTGATATCTTTCAAAACAATAGCCTTGTTCATTGAAATTTCTTGTTCCAACTCCATTACCTTCTTCTTCAACATTGAATTCTCTGTTTGAACTTCAAGAAGCTTCACATTTAGTTCAGATGTTGGTGACAACTCAGAAGATAACGTTGGAGTAGCTTTTGACTTTTGCAAAACTTCTTCCTGCTCTTTCAATTCAATGATATGATCTTTTTCAGCAATAATCTCTTTGAGGCCATCAATTGTTGACAAAAAAACATTCATCTCAATATCATTTGATTGCATTATATGGTCCTTATCAGACAAAGTCTTTTTCAGGCCATCAACTGTAGAGAAGAATGTCATTCATCTCAGACTTCAACTTATTAATTTCATTTTCCTTATCGAGACAAAGTCTTCTTGAGGCCATCAAGCGTAGAGAGAATCGATTCATCTCGACTTCAACTTATTAATTTCATTTTCTTTATCTTTCCTAAGATTGCTTTCTATTGTTGCGGATCATCGAAACCTACAAAAATCATGAAAAAATCAATTTTGACTTGATTTTGGAGGACCAATTTAATCGAGAAAGTCGTGCGAGCCACGGCATCGGGATGCATTGGCAGCAATATGGAGTACCAACTTTAATCGAGAGAGTCGATGCCAAGCGGCAGCATCGGGATGCCATGATAGCAATATGCGATACCAACTTTAATTCTGAGAAAGTCGATGCCAAGCCACGGCATCGGGATGCATTAACGACAATATGCGGTTACCAAATTCAATGCCGAAAGTCGATGCCAAGCCACGGCATCGGGATGCGCATTAAGCTGACAATATGCGTACCAAATTCAATCGGAAACTACGATGCCAAGCCACGACATCGGGATACATTTAACGACAATATGCGGTAGCAAATTTAATCGAGAAAGTCGATGCCAAGCCACGGCATCGGGATACATTTGACGATATGCGGTACCAAACTTTAATCAGAAAGTCGATGCCAACCGACATCGGGATGCATTTATGACAATATGCGATGCCAAATTCAATCGAGAAAGTCGATGCCAAGCCTGGCATCGGGATGCATTAGCGACAATATGCGGTAAAGAAAATTTAATCGAAAAGTCGTGCCGCGTTGGCATCGGGGATGCATTGGCAATGATATGCGGTACCAGCTTTTAATCCGGAGAGTCGATGCCAAGCATCGGGATGCATATGATAATGCGGTACCAACTTTCTGAAAGTCGTGCCAAGCCATGCCGGGATGCATGGCAATATGCGGTACCATTCAATGGCGAAGATACGTCCAAGCCACGGCATCGGGATGCATTGAGCCGGCAATATCATTGATGCCATTCAATCGAGAAAGTCGATGCCAAGCCACGGCATCGAGATACATTGTGACAATATCGTTAGCAAATTTAATCGAGAAAGTCGATGCCAAGCCACGGCATCGGGATACATTGACCAGCTATGCGGTACCAACTTTAATGCGAAAGTACGTGCAAGACATCGGGATGCATTGTGATATACGTGCAAATTCAATCGAGAAAGTTTGATGCCAAGCCACGGCATCGAGGATGCGATTGATGCAATATCGCGTGTAAATTTAATCGAGAATCGTGCCAAGCCTTGGCATCGGGATGCGACAACGGCCAATATGCGGTACCAACTTTAATCGAGAGAGTGCGATGCCAAGCTTAGCGGCATCGGGATGCATTGATAGCAATATGCGGTACCAACTTAATCGAAAGTCGTGCCAAGCGACATCGGGATGCATTGACTTTAGGAATAATCAAAATTGTTTAAGGTATTGAATAGGATAAGAGGGGTGACTAACTTGTAAATGAATATCTGAAAAATGTTCTTCTTCTATTGGAAATCAAGCATTGAAGTTGTAAAAACATTATCATCTGCATAATGTTGTTCTTCTTCACTACAAAACTCTTCATTAGCTTCATTATGATCTACAGAAAATATAAAACAAAAATATTTAGACAAGATATGTTCCATAAATCAAGAAAATTGAAGTTCATAATAATAATATATAAACTTACAATATTTGTCATGGTGAAACAAACTTTTTAGAACATATAGAAGATAGATTCCATTTAAGGAGCGTGGTGTAGCATCATTGTCGATGGGATACAAATGTTGTCTTTCTCACATAAAACATCTTGTAATTTGGAATTCAAACAAGATATAAGTAATAAATATATAAAA
>CM028379.1:16117454-16196827 GCA_013146195.2 Codonopsis lanceolata | reverse complement strand
GGATGAAAAATTTATTGATCGAGAAGTCAAAAAATAGGTTAGAGATACGGACGCGTCAAGATATGTACTTTTCGCAGTGTGAGTAAAACTAAATTTGATAACATTTGTAAAGTTTAATTGAATTGTGAGAATGGTGGAAAACCTTGGTACGATGGTAAAAATGATTTGAAAGATGTAAAGAAAAATGGTTCGAAAAGCTTTTGTGTAAATTTGAAGTGTATTTCAGGAAGTAAAAGATGATGGTCGAGAGTTAAAGTTAGCGAAGTTTAACAATGCTCACAACCATCCACCAATGGGAGAAAATGGCACACTTCTCGCATCAAAGTTGACAAAGGCCGAGATTGAAAGGGTTGATCAACTTTATAGTGCTAATGTGAAGCCGAAACATATATTAAATCAATTGAAAAAGGAAAATCTGATAAATAAGTTCGAGAAAGCATGTAATGCTTTGGTAGGTATAAGAAAGAAGAAAATGGGAAATAAATCAAAAATAGAGTATTTTTTAGATGAGATACGTCGACGTGGATATATTTTCTAGTTCAGGTCAAAGATACTAGCCCAAAAAAATAAAGCTGTATTGACTGATGTTATGTTTGCTCATCCGAAGGCTGAAGAGATGTTAGCCTTATTTCCGTATGTTCTCCTTATGGATTTAACATATAAGACTAATAAATATGATTTGCCGTTATTGGAAATCGTTGGAGTTACATCTGTGGGGAAGAATTTTCATGTCGCATTTGCATTCTTGCAAAATGAGAAAAGTGAAACATTTGGTTGGACATTACATCAGCTGCATGTGCTTTATTAGTTCATATTCGCCCACCGGATGTCATTGTCGATGGGGAGTCGGCTCTCATGAATGCAATGAGATTATTATTTCCAACGTCTCAAAGGCATATGTTGTGTAAAGACACATAGCGAAGGATGTCGAGAAGTATGTAAGGAACCTGTTGGGAAGGAGAAGTTATGCTGCAACATTTATGAAGAGGTGGATCGATATAGTTGAGTCCAAAATTAAGGAAGAATACACAAAAAATTGTCGAGATATGGAGGAATCGTGGGAAAATATTCAGACAGTTGTTAGATATATTAATTCAACTTGGTTGAAGCCCTATAAGGATAGATTTGTTTGTGCTTGGACCAAACAATACATGCATTTCGGCAATCAAACGACGAACATGTAAAACTTATACATTTATGAATGTAATATATTTATTGTTTATGAACATTATGTAATTTTTTTTATAAATGTGCAATATGTTACAGAGTTGAGAGTGCACACTCTCAGATGAAAAGATGGTTATGCACTTCAGTTGGAGGTTTCGATCATATATTCGATCAAATCCACGATGCTATCGAGCTTTAGTTCAATGAGATCTTGACTCTATTTGAAAGGTCTTTGAATGTAGCTCATCCCTTGACATCCTCAATGTTTATTCTCCGTCGATTGAGATATAAGGTATCTCCTCATGCCCTTGAGTTGCTAGAATACGATTGGAATTCGACTGGCATACGATAAAGAATCTAGCTATTGAGGGTGATTCTAAAAGGTGTGAGTGTTTGTTGAGGACAAGTTACGGTTTACCATGTAGTTGTGAAATGTGGCACATGGAGCAGACAAATGTCTCGATTGAACCCCATCAAATCCATGTGTTTTGGAAGACGTTGTCTATGGGCGGAGTTCAAGATATGAGTACATCAAGGGAATCTGCGGCTGATTTGATAAAAAAAAACCTATTATCAGATATGGACGAGACTCTTGAATCTAAACAATATCAATATGCTAAACATTTTTTCGATATTGTACATCCCCCAACTAACATTTCTGAACCAAAAATAGTGCGACACAAAGGGCGTCCAAAGAAGAACTCGACAAAAAGAGACCTCTTAGGTTTTAAAATGTTAAATGTTTACGTCATATTACTTTTTTACATTTGTTTATAGTAAATGATTTATTCTTTAATGTTTATAATTTTCACCTCAACAAAGTTATGAACATGCTAGCGTCACCGTTAATCGTAAAGAATCGGAGGTAGGTAGAGGTAGAGGAAGAGGAAAAGGACGTAGTTCATTAGCATCGACGGGTAATTCAATTCCATACGCCTCTCAGCTTCCACCATTGATGATCACTTTCATATCAAATGTTATAGATGTCAAAGCGGATGAAAATTGTGGTTTCCGAGTTATTGCCCACTTTATTTATCACGACGAAGAAATATGGGATCAAGTGCGTAATGACTTTATGTGGGAACTTACTGACTACTGGGAGTTCTACTCAACCATCAACTTCTTGGAAGGTGACATTGAAGGATCGTTGGTATGTGCGAATTGGCATACCTTCTCCAGGCTCAACCGAGCATTGGTTGAATCTGGGCATGCTTGGTTGGGTGATTGCTACACTGGTATCGAGGATAGTGACTTGTTTGTGTAATATATCGATTGGTTGCAATACATGGTTGCCGTTCCAAGTCCGATCTGTTGATGGACAACTGCCACAACCCTGGACCACAAGTATTAACTTTGGGTGGGTCAATTTAATCCACTTCATAGCACTTGGGATGAAGCCTTCTAGTCCCCTGCCTCGTTTGCCAATTTTTCTGAGGTGGGAAGATTCTTGTGACCCAACGATACGACATTGGCTGCCAATTTTGCATAATCGATTTACTAATTACCTTAGTGTAGAGAGTTAACAGTTAATTTTTCACTTTATGTAATGTAAAACATTAATTAACGACGAGGGTTAATTATAATTTTTGCAAAAATGTAGGGGTTATTTGTTATTTTTGCAAAGGTGTAGGGGGTTATTTGTTATTTTTGCAAAAAAGTATAGGGGGTTATTTGTTATTTTTTGCAAAAGTGTAGGGGACAATCATAGTGTTATAGTAAATGCATCACAACAAGTCGAACTAAACGTATTTAACAAACTGATGTCCAAACAAATACATCACACTCCGAGTTCAAATAAAATACATCAACGGCTGGACCACAAGTATATCAAACGAACATAAAGTATATCACAATACATCATCAAACTGTTAAACAACTTCATCAACAGTAGACATATAAGTACCATGGACCACAAGTGCATCTCGCCTGGACCGATGGAGTGCCCTAAGCTGAGGAAGTACAGCTACGACTCGATCCTCAACCGATCTACGCGCAAATACGGCAACTCTCGATGGATGAGAAGGCCTTTGGGATGCCCTCTGTGACGGCTGCATGCGATCGTGGGTGATCCACGATGGTTGATGATCCCACATCACCTCAGTGTCATCATCATCATCATCAACCGGCGACATCACACGATAATGTGTCCGCTCCCGAAACCACTGCTCGTAACCATCTACGGTGGCGGACGGAATTTTGGCTCCCCTCGATCCGGCCCTCTTGGGGTTTATAGAATGATGCTCCCATTGTTGGAAATTGCGAAGCATCTCATAGTGGAGACAAATGTACTTCAACGGCTTTGGACCTCTATAAACCTTCGTCGGCTGGAATACATGGTCATGAATCATTTGGATATATCCAAACTGTCTTAAGAAACGATCGGGCATGTATGGCTCAGTGATTTTACGGCAATGAATTATGCCTGAGAACAAACTGATCGGTACCTCCTATGATGACCTACGTGTAAAAAGAGTCCAAATAACCTGGAAAAACAAATATTAATATAAATATCCAAACTTTTATTTGATACATTATTTATAAATGATAAATACTTACAGCATCAACAGTCATCTGATCGAGAACTCTACGATACTCCAATAGAATATCGGGATCATTTCTTCTTCCATCGAAAAAAGAGGTCCATCTCTTAGCGTATTGCTCTTGAGAGGTCCATGTCGCTGAATAACTTGGTCTGAATTGAGGAAAGTATTCATAGATCCAAACCTACAATAAAATAAAATAGCTTCAAATAAAATAGCGTCAAATACAATAGCGTCGAATAAAATATTTTAAATTTTATAGTATCCAAACAATTCATTTTTATACCTGTAGTAGAGACAAGCACCCAGCCATCTGTCTACAACCAATCCTCGATGCTATACCGAGCTGCCGGTATAGAAAGGATAAAGTCATTGCACTCCAAGCGTGATTGGGCATATCACGGATATCCATCACATACGGTAGAAAGTGAACATTTACCCGGTTCGACAACTTGTCCATGAACAACGTCGTCCCCATCAACCACAACAAATAACCAACCGTCCTCGGTTGAACCAACACTGTCTCGCCACCTAAATATTCTTGCAATGTCAAAAATCTAATACCACTTCCCCTCACATCACTGTTCACCTTGGTAGTAGGCATGCGTAGGAGAATGGCTAGAGATGACTTGATCTGGGCTAACTTGGTACTTGCCAAAATGGGTTTCCCGACCACTTGGGATCTGTAAAATGTAATGCACATCGTGCAACATCAGCGTCATCTCCCCGAACGGTAAATGGAAACTGTTGGTTTCCGGCTGCCATATTTCCACAAAGGCTGATATCAATGGCATGTTCAAGTGATGTAACATACACTCCCTCAAGTGTCCCAGGTTACTCCTACAGTCCTACTGATCCACTGAATAGTCTCCATATCATTTATAGTCCAAGGCAATGTTGTTCGGCGGTCCACGGAGCTATGACAACTCAATACTGGCCTCTCATGTTGAACATAATTAAATAATCTCTCATCAATATTAAAACAATACTACGAAGTCAATTTAATAAATTTTTGTCAATACTATCATGGTCAATATAATAAATTACCTCGCCATTCCATATTGCAGATGCAATATGACCACGAAATCCAGTAAGTAACTCTGTGTTCTTGGGTCCACCTCCATATGGCTCCATCAACATCCAACCATACGCATCCACGTCATCGTCTAAATCATCATCGTCATCATCACCACCATTACTACGACCTCCTACTCTGCCTCTACTATGTGCTCGGCCCGCTCTCTGTCGTTGACCAAAATCGAAATCCTCCTCCTCATCAACTAACTGGTGTCTATCTCGTAGTGCAGTAAATACATCAGCATTCATCGGACCCTTCCCACGCCCGGGTAACATGCTCGAACTACCACTCGCGCCACCCACACCACACATGCCACCCATGCCACCCATACCACCCATGCCACCCATCATACCACTCATGTCACCCATTATGTTTAATGAGGCTTCTATCTCCTCATCCTCTCTCGTAATAGGTGAATGCCCTCTCCCCCTCAATGGAGCATTATAAGGAGGCTCAAATGGAATATCAATGGGGTCTGGACTCCTCATATCATCTCCGTGAATGGAGGTCCACGCATAATCACCCCCATCCCCCTCATTAGTGGCTGTATGTGCCTGATTAGCAGCTTTCCTACGTTCTGAAGCAGTCACACCCTGTTACGTACTCTACCCAGATCCTTTGCCTGTACTGGGCGTTTCCCTCGTCGACGTCCGTGTTCCATCTATTACAAAAAAATAAATAAAAGTTAAGTTATGAAGTGATAAGTTATCTATAAAACATTGTATATATATATATATATACACACACACACACACACATATATTACATCTATTACATAAGGTTTTTTTTTTTAAATACATGTTTAAAAAAAACACAAATCATCCCTCACTTTTGGTTCTATTTCAAAAAAATAATTACAAATTCTATAAATATATATACACACATATATGGACAAAGTTTTTTTTTTACATAAGTTATCTACAAGTTATTAATACATAACACCTAAACGATTTTACAAAACATCCGCTATGAACACATAACTTTTGTTTAAAAAAACATGTTTTTAGAAAAAATATTCAAAACCACGGCTACAACACAACAGTTTTCGTACAAAACAACCGCTACAAACATGCGGTTTTAATAGTCCAGAATCGCGACAGACCAGCGGAAGTTTTATAAAACATCCGCGATTCACTCGTGGTAGTTATATGAAACATCTGCTACAAAATCGCGAATGTTTCATATAACTACTGCGAGTGAATCGCATATATTTTACAAAACTTCCGCTGTGCCCTAGCGATTCTTTCGCGTGAACTTGAAAAAAAAACGAGATTTGTCCGGAATTCAAACAAGAGAACAAAAAATTGAAACGGGACAAACACACCAGCTAATCCGAAGCTAAACCCAACTTCTTCAACAACAAATTCTAGATAATTGAAACAACAATTTAACAACAAATCGTTTTTTTGAACAAACAAAATGGAGAGAGAGAGAGACCTTACCTTGTAGGAAATTTGTTGGGAGTGAGAGTTCACCGATTGACTGATAGGCTGAGAGAGAGAACGAGAGCAAGGCTGAGAGAGAGAGAGAGATAGAGAACGAGAGTTATACTCAAGGCTGCCAAATTAGATAGATGATTTCAGCTTGGGAGTAATGAAGGGTTAGGTTTAGGGAGTAATGGTGGGGTGAGTTGTTGAGGGAGTTATAATTGAGGGGTGTTATTGTAAAAATGGTGTACAATAAAAGTGAGGGGTAGTGAGGTATTTTTATACATTAAATGGTGTTGTATTTAGGGATTTAGGTGTTACTTTTAGGTGTTCTGATTAGCAATTTCTTCTAGTTATACCTGCCTTCGCCAAACGCCTTGACTAAGAACAACTCCAATGGGAGTTTTTCAAAAGCTTTAACAGCCTGTCCAAAGGTTTATAACATTTGGAGTCTTCCAAGTCATAGCTCCAATTTTGCAAAAGCTCCAAAGCCTTGGACCGGTTTATCTTTGCTTGGTCAGCAACATCCTGCAAAATGGCAGTAATTTGTCGGCAGCAACGGCTGGTTTAAAAAAAAATTGTACAACGGTCATAAAATAACGTTAATAAAAAAATCCTATAAATTGGTTTCCAAATTTTTTTTACACAAATTCATCTACCCTTTTTCATTCTCTACACTTTCTCATTCTCTACACAAATTCTTATTTACACTTCTTTTGTTATGGATAACAATTTTTTTACAAATTTATTGAACTATAATATCGAAGATTCTGCGAATGCCGAAACTACTCCGAATTTTTCAGCTCCGTCGAATGTTCAAGGTCCGCCAAATATTCGAGTTTCGCCAAATTTTCAAGTTCCACCTTATTTTCAAGTTCCGCCAAATTTTCAAGGTCCGCCAAATTTTCAAGCTCCGTCAAATTTTCAAGCTCCGCCAAATTTTCCTTATCCAAATTATCAAGGTATTTCAAGTGTTCCAAATTTTCCTTATCCAAATTATCAATTTCCTATGTATTCGCAATATTTTAATTCAACTATGACAAACCAATATACACCCGGTATTGGAAATCCAACAACACCTACTCATACAAGAAAGTATAGTGTCGGTGAGTCTGCAATTCCACCATTTTCCACCCAAGAGGGGTTGGAAACCATTGTTCTTGATAATGAAGAAGACAACCAAACAAAAGACAAGCAAAAAACAAAGTGGAGCATTGAAGAAGATAAAATGCTTGTAAGTGCTTGGCTCGTTATTTCAACAGATAGCGTGAAGGGAAACTCTCAAAATGATAAGGAGTTTTGGAAACGAATCACTGAGTACTACAACAACCGAAAGACGGGAATTCAAAGAAAGTCGAACGTCTTGAAGTCGCATTGGTACGCAATTTGTCCACAAGAATGAATTTAATCAATGTTTCATCCAAGTTAGAGATCAACATCACAGTGGGTGGTCCGATGACCAAGTGAAGGAAACTGCACGTGGTCTTTATCACTCTATACGTAAAAAACATTTCAAATATGAGCATGTGTGGCTAATGGTGAAAGATGAGCCAAAGTGGAAAGGTGGGAAATCCAGTGAACAGTCCTCTAAAAGGACAAAGATATCTGAATCGGGAGCATTCACTTCATCATCCGATGCACATACGAGCATCAACATCGAAAACAATGAAGTCGAAGTCCGCCCGATTGGTCAAAAGGCGGCAAAGAGGAAAGGGAAAACAAAAATCGTCAAGAAAAATGAAGTCAAAAGTGTCGATTTATGGGATAAGCATCGTGAAATTGAAAAAAGAAAGATTTTAGCACTCGAGGGAGTGACAACTGCGTTGAATTATGAAATTCTCTTTAAGGATACTAGTGAGTAGTGGCATGACGAATGAGCAACTAAAAATGCATCAACACATTTGTGACTCGATCAAGGCCAAATATAATATTCCCTAATTTATGTTTTGTAATTTTAATTTATAAAGTTTCTAATTGTTGTATTCCCTAATTTATGTTTTGTAATTTTAATTTATGAAGTTTCTAAGTTTATGTAATATTTTAATTAATGTATTTTTTTATTCATGTAACCCATGTGTAATATTTTATGTTATGCAATTTTTAATTGTGTGAAGGAAACTAGTCATTACAAAAACTTGTCGTTGTAAAAACTAGTCGTTGCAAAAACTAGCCGTTGTAAAAACTAGTTGTTGCAAAAACTAGTCGTTTTAAAAACTAGCTGTTATAAGAGGTCTATATATAAGAGGCTTGAGACTCTATATTTTCTTCAACCACAACCTCTTACACATATACCTACAAATACACCAATCTCCACACTAAAAAATGTCTCAAGATCCCAATCACTCCTATAAAAATACACTTCTACAATTCGTACACGATGAATTAACTGACGATTCAAGTGAAAAAATGATGATGATGATTATGGAAATGAAAATGAAGGAAGAAGAAACAGAAGCCTCCCACAATCGTAAACGCAGTCGAAAGTACATAAATCGATAACGTGAAGCTGGACATGAAAGACTTTTCAACGACTATTTCTCCAATGAGCCAGTTTACACGGATCAAATTTTCAGAAGAAGGTATCGAATGAGTAAGGAGTTATTCCTTCGAATTGTAGAAGCTCTTTCAAATCATACAGAGTATTTTCAGATGAGGGTTGACACAATCGGTAGAAAGGGACTTTCCCCCTTGCAAAAATGCATTGCTTCTATTCGTCAGTTGGCATATGGCACGCCTGCCGATCATTATGACGAGTATGTACGAATTGGTGAAACCACTGCAATCGATTGTCTAATGAAATTTTGTCGATCTGTGATTGAGGTATTTGGAAGCATATACTTGAGAAGACCCAATGCTCACGACATCCAACGCTTACTTCAACTACATTCTGAGGTACATGGTTTTCCTAGTATGTTAGGAAGCATTGACTGCATGCATTGACCATGGAAAAATTGTCCAGTTGCATGGAAAGGTCAATTTACCCGATGAGATCAAGGGGTTCCAACAATAATGCTAGAAGCGGTCGCTTCTCAAGACCTTTGGATATGGCATGCATTCTTCGGCGTTGCAGGTTCTAACAATGATATTAATGTACTCAACCAATCTCCATTGTTCAACAATGTATTGAAAGGACATTCTCCTCAAGTTCAGTTTACGGTAAATGACACACAATACACGAAAGGATATTATCTAGCAGATGGTATCTACCCGGAGTGTGCTTTATTTGTCAAAAGTTTTACATATCCAGAAAATCCTAAAAGGATAAAGTTCAATTCAAACAAATGCAAGAGGCTAGGCTGCAAGAAAGGACGTTGAGCGAGCGTTCGGAGTCCTCCAGTCTCGTTGGGCAATAGTACGAGGTGCGGCTCGATTTTAGCACAAGGAGACTTTGAAAGATATAATGTACGCGTGCATCATATTACACAATATGATTGTGGAAAATGAAGATAATGCAATAAGTAACTGGAGCGATGAAGAAGTAGATCCACCGGTAGCCGCATCACAAGGATTTATTCAAGAATTTCAACAATACCTCCAAAGACATGCAGAACTACGTGATCGGGAAGTACATCAAAAACTTCGATCTGATTTGGTCGAACATATTTGGGAACGCTTTGGAGACATCAACAATGAAAATTAAGTTGTAACGATTGGATATTTCTTATTAGTATTTAATTACTTTGTTTTCTCATTGTATTATGTAACTTTAATTATAATTTGTATGATTTTATGTTGGTTTAGTTCAATAAAATCTATATTATTACATCAGTATTTTGAATTACTAATAAATATTTATGAATAAAAATGTTTTTTAAAGATAAAATTTAAAAATATATAAATTATTTTTTAGACATATTATATTTGTTTTATAAATATTTATATTTTAAAACGATATATTTATTTTTGAAAATAAATATATATTAGAAAAGAATAAAATATTTAATTGTGGGTCCATGTTATAAAATTTTTATGTGTTTATGTATAATGAAGAATATGTTTATAGAGAAAAGGTTTATAAGCTGATGATGTGGCATGACGTGCCAGCGGAATAATCTTTTCACAGTTCCAAGAATCTGTGGATGCCCTAATATTCATCCACCAAAAACTTGTACAACCTCAAACAAATCCACGCGAAGATCATCACCCTCGGAATCTACCACCATGATTTCATCCGTGCGAAGTTCATTTCGTCTTACGACTCCTGTTCCCAGTTATTCGAAGCCACCTTCATTTCGTCCATCCACTTTCCTTTACAACTCCCTCATCCGTGGCTTCTCTTCCCTTCACCAATTTTCTCACTCTGTCTCCCTTTTCCGCTCAATGCTCCGTTCAGGTAAGTCTCTTGACCGAAACACCTTACCCGCCGTTCTTAAGTCTTGTACTGGGTTGTCAGACCTTCGGCTAGGCCGGCAGATACATGTGACAGTTTTGGAAAATGGGTTTGCTTCAAATGTTCCAAATTCGAATGCTTTGGTGAGTACGTACTCGAAGTGGGGCGATCTGGTTTGTGCTCGGAAGGTGTTTGATGAACTGCTTGAGAAAAATGTAGTTACGTGGTCGGCAATGATGGCTGGGTACGGGGTTCATGGGAGGTTTTTTGAGGTTTTTGGTTTGTTTGAAAGGATGGCGGATGCTGAGGTCAGGCCAGATGGAATGACCTTTACCGCCGTCTTGACTGCGTGTAGTCATGGCGGGTTTGCGGTTAAAGGGGTGGAGTATTTCGAGATGATGCAGAAGAGGTTTGGGTTGAGGCCATGTTTGGAACATTATACTTGTATGGTTGATATGTTGGGGAGGGCAGGAAGAGTGGAGGACGCGGAGACATTGGTTGAAGAGATGGAGGTGGAACCGGATGAGGCTTTGTGGGCCGTGTTATATGGGGACTTGTAAAAGTCATGGGAGGGTGGCTGAAAAGGTATATGACTATATGTGAGAGGGTGGCTGAAAAGGTATATAAGAGAAGGTTGAGCTCGGGTTCTTTGCAGTAGTATATATCCTTGGACTGGTTTGGGGACTCGGCGCGGTTTCGTTAATTTGGATAGTTCATCTTGGGGAAGTGGGCATCTCAGTTCGGTACTCCGTACATGGAATCAGCAAACGCTTCAAAATATGACAGCATAAAACTGGCAAGTTTTTGCATATGTCCATGGACGAGTAAGCTGAATACAATGATGGGATGGGGATCATCAATGAAATGAGTACTGGAGAGTGGCATGTGCCTCCTCAATATCTGAGTTAGATGTGGAAAAACTGTTCAAGAACCAATGTGGAAGCAACCTCCAATCCATGTATGTTGGTATTTTTTGTTGATAATTCTTGATAACGACCTATACTGTGAAACAAGTTGCATTGCTTAATTAGGCACCTCTGACTGAGATAAGAATTGAGAGATAGATCTCCTTCCTTTATAGTTGTCTTGCTCCAACTTTGTCTCCTTCTTCCCCTTACTCATTTATCTATCTCTCTTGCCCATTTCGTCCCTCGATTGTCATAGATGGCTATCAGGTCAAAAGTTTCCTGGAATATGTCATAAATGGCATTCTGTGACTACTGCCACCTCAGTATCAGTACCCATGGAAACGGCTTCTACATGCTTGCAGTATCAGAATTTTTTTTTATGATACTCCATAATACAATTTTTTGCACTGAAATAATAAATAATAATGAATACTACATCATAATACAATAATAATTATGTGGTGAAACAGTAACAAAAGGCTTCCTAATTGCTAGATTAGGACCATCCAAAAACCGAAGTAAGAAGATATAACATCAATAGAGATATGGGGTATAAAAGATAAGCTAAGAAACTTGTCCAGAGTGGGAATTCTGTGCGAGAACTTGTAAATAAACCCATCATTGTGCAAATGATCATAACAACCAGAACTTCAGCTGAGACATCCCATGACAGATCCCTTATAAAGACAATTGATAGGAACACCATTAAACTGACCATGTTGTTCATGAACACTCCTCCATAAAGCTGCGAAGAAACAGGATGAGCAACACAAATAATTTTTTTTAAAAAGGGTTAATCGCACCATTGGTCCCTTGAGTATAGGCCGTTCATAGTTTTAGTCCCTTAACAAAAAAAATTCAAATCTGGCTCTTTTGAGTATTAAATTTTTTCAGCGACAGTCTTTTTGATTGAAGACGTTAACGAAATACCATTAAGTTGCCCATGTGTATTTAGTAAGGGCTGAAATGAATTTTTTTCAAACTTAACTTATATCAAAAGATACAATAGAATCCCTAAAGTTTAAAAAATGGCCATAAGGCCTTCTTCCCCAAATTTTTGTAAACCCAGTAGATTTTTTGGAATCCCCAGCAAGAACCCGTCTCTTTAGGGATTTGGTCTCTGTGTGTGTTCTCCCGTGAGTAGAACGCAAACCCTCCCTCCAATCCCATCTCTCTCTTCTGTGTGATTTACCTTACATAGATTTTTCAAACTCCCAAAATAGAGTTGCATGTAGAGAAAGATAGAGAGAGAGAGAGAGAGAGAGAGAAAGAGAGGGGGAGAGGGGAAATTGGAAAGACCCTTCATTCTAATGGCGAAGAAGAAAGCAACGATGACACTGAAAGACTTCCATGGCAGTTCAATCCCATCTGATCTCCTCCTCCCTTCTGCTCCTGGTGTGTAAGTTCCTTTTCTTTCCTCTCCCTTCAATTCATTCCTTTCCCCCCCTTTTAAAATTCATTCCATCTATATAATTTTTCGATCTTTAACTATGCTTTATCTCACTACAATTTATAGATCTGTTTGTTGAATCCCTTGCCAAGATTCTTACTCTCTTGCTTATTTGCTCGGATAGAATTGTCAGGTCTTCAAATCATGTTGGGTTTGACCGACAACCATCATGGGGGAATCCTATGGGAAGGTCTGATCATAGATTGCAACCTGGATCAGCTGGGTCTATTAGGAATCTTAATGATAAGACCCCCTTTCTCTCTCATACTTGGCCGGAATTTTGACGAGGATAAGCGCAAGCCTTTGGATGGTGGTTCTGTTCCTCGACGCACTGTTAGTGATGATAGTGATGACAGCATTTGTGGTGGGGCTATTCAATCGGAGCCTAAGTTAGATTATAGGCCTGCGGGAAGTGTGCCTAGTCGGCCTGCTACTACTCTTGTTACTCAGTTTGCAACAGGCAATGTGAGTTCTTATGCAGGGAGATTTACTGATGCTGTTAATGTTGGAGTGAATGCGCAAAACTTTGCTGGTGGTTCTGGTGGTCCATATTCGAGGAGTGAAGGGAGAGATTTAGGGGTGAATAATCAAAATGTTAGTCGTGGGCAAGCTATTGGTGGATCATCTCCTAATGCATGGGGGTTGAAGAAGGAGCCCGCTGTTGTTATGGAGCCTGTTGCCTCTTCTTGGTCTGCACCTGATGCTGTGTCTAAGTTAGCCCATGCAAGTGCGCTTGAGAAGGTATCTTCTGGTTGGTGGCATAGACGGGTTCTTGCTGGGTTTCCAAAAAATATACTCCAAAAAATTGGGGAAGAAGGCCTTATGGCCATTTTTTAAACTTTAGGGATTCTATTGTAAATTTTGATATAACTTAAGTTTGAAAAAAAATTATTTTAGCCCTTACTAAATGCACATGGGCAACTTAACGGTATTTTGTTAACGGCATCGATCAAAAGGACTGTCGTTAAAAAAAATTAATACTTGAAGGAGACAAATTTGAAAAAAAAATTGTTAAGGGACTAAAATTGTGAACGGCCTATACTCAAGGGACCAATGGTGCAATTAACCCTAAACAAAGATTTGAATTGTCATCACAAGAAAATTGACCGAAGATGAAAATTTCTGTATACCTGAGACAATGTTAAAGAAGCAGCACGTTGTGTCTTCTGCCGGGCTGAAATGATCTTTGACATTGCTGATCGGAAGTTTAAAGCCAGAGGTATAACAACATATGGGATAAAGAATGAAGATATTCTTGCTGCGGTGGCAAACTCTACAACAGTTGTCACAAGTGGGCTTACAAGAAAGGCTAGCATAGTAGTTCCTAGAAGCAATAGAGATGTAGCCTTCAAGTAAATGCTAAGAGATTTTTTAGCATTTGGACTTCTTTTCCTCTTCAACACAAGACTCTGCTGCTCCTGAGTTATCTGCATATGCACTTCAAGGTAAAGACTTGCAAGGTAATAATTGTATACAATTTATTTTTTAGGCTTTTCTATTTTAAGCTTATTATTCTTTTCTTAGGCAACATCGAGAATTACCTTGGCACCTTCACCGAAAATGTTTAGTGGTTTGTGATCATTGCTAGCGAGGGAATTTCTTGCCTCTGTAAGCCATTTCGATAGTACTCTAACAAACTCTTCCTCTTCAATATGACCATCACCAGAGAGATCAAATTCTTCCATGATCTTTTCCACATAACCATCATTGATGGCTCCACCTGCTTCCAACTCAATGCCTATGACTAACACCCTCAGCTCGTTTACTGATACAGACCCATCATGATTCTTGTCAATTTCTTTATAGAGCCTGTTATAAAATCATCGTAATTCCTGTTACTAATCTACATGATATAGCATAAACAACTACAGAAGTAACAGAACTGAAGGAGGACAGTAGAAGACTAACTCTTTAATAAGCGCTACATTTGGCCTGCCATTAGAGGAGAGCAGTCTTAGTAGCTTGTTCTTCACAAATTTTTGTGTCAAATACTCGAATCTCCTGTTCTGCATCCAAGGCTGGAATATCTGCACATATATTCAAAATGTCATAGTTAAGATACAGTTCTATTTCCTGATTTTCTCACAGGACAGCTGCATCTATGTAGACCACGTTAAAGTTCACTTTAAGTTATGGCAATGATCATGGATGGAAGGGACGGTTAAGTTCACTTGAAATTACTGATAGTAGTTTGACTTTTCTCATACTTCTATGTATGAAACAACTCATAGTAAGTATATAAAATGACTTTGAACATAGTGCAGTATGAATCTGCACCCCACCTTCCACCATTCTTGCACTCCCCAAAATACAAAAGAGAAAAGTATAAATTACTACATCCACTACTGGTTATGGGCAATAATGCAGTATTGTTAGTCTTATTTAACTTGCGATTCTTGACTTTGATTTTGATGTTTCTAATTTTACTTTTCTGATGCATCAACTTTTTATACAAATTTAACATGCATTTATTTAATTTTGCATTGAAGGATAGAAAAGAATTTCATCTCAACAGGACATACCACAATCAGCATATAGTATATGGATACACAAATGTTACCTGATATGTGCAGTACGAAATGAAGAAAGCCAGCGTAACGAGGAGAGAAATTAGGACCGGTACACGGGTTCCTAAGGACGAATTGAGAATTTTCGGTAGTTGGAGGATGATAAACGGGATCATGGATATAAGCATAATTCTTGCTGTTAAAGATGTTTCACTGTCGGTAATAACACCAAAACCTACAAAGAGCGCGGCAGAGTCACTAGATGTTGATCAACAGAAGAAAAGAATTGGCCCAACTACTTGAGGGGAATACATAAATCCTTTTCCTCCTTTCAGGCATCATATTGTTGGGTTCTGAGTGCAGTACTCCACCAATGAGAAATCAAGAGTTGTGCATTACAAATTACCTGTGAAACTTATGGCTGTTGATGTCTTATCTCCCTCCTCCATTGTTGATGGCGTTGAGTCGTCTGAAAGATCGTAGCTGCCAAATGCAACACAAGAAGCCCATACCAGTGTTAGATTGAAGACTGCAGATCCTGCTAGTATGCTCATTCCTATTCCTGCCCGTTTTGCAGCTGCACTTGCTTCTTGTATTGAAAGTCCAGTCACTACAAAACAGAAAGTCACACATTTCAACACAGGGTTCAAAACAGATGGACGAAAGAAAGACCAAGCCCTTCGAGTGGAACACCATGGCTATATCTTCTGATTATGGTGCAGTGGACTATACAAAAATAACTGCGGCCTGCATATTACTTGTGCGACCCAACTCGAATTTGCCTACCGTGTGCTTCTTTTTCATGTAAAAAAAAGGAGGAACCGGTATAAATGATAAGGATAGGATTGAAAAGGAATTATAAACAGGCAGCAATAAAGATACCTAGGATCAAAGAGATTTGTGGCAAGCTGGCCATGATGTGAAACAAGCTAGCTCCGAAGATACCGGGTCCAATGAGTTTGAAGAAGAGATCCGACCCGTGAGAGACGTACTTCTCTCCAAGAGAAAGCAGATACTGATAAACCAAAATGAGGAACAGCTGACCCCAGATCTCTGTTGTGCATGGCAAGAACCCATAGACAGGCTCACATGTCACCGTTTTCGAGAATAAAGCATTATCCTCGACTTGTTTCATACCCATGAAGGGCCTACTAAACCCAGAACTAGCCATCAAAGAGAACATCAATATGGTCAATACAAGTCTTTGCATCATCTTCATCTCCATCGTTACACAAAAATGGAAAAGTCTTGTTTGCAGGCCTGGTGAGGGATTTGAAAATGGATGGACGAGGGAAAATGATTATTTATAAAGAAAAAGATATTGAGTTGTCAAGTTGCCAAGTTGCCAAGTTGCCAAGTTGATCATTAAAAAGACGAAAATGACCCAAATGTCTTGATAGTCGATTGTTACGTACTTATCAATGAGTTCTAGATCAATCGATACTATATTTTTTTAAAAAGAGATCGGTTGTTCAAGTCTTACCATATTTCATTAATTTCAATGGAGAGAATTGAGAGGTCGGGTGTTCAAGTTTCACAATTTTGTTATTCAAACCTCTTTAAAGACACCTTATAGATGCTCACTTCTTGTAATAGAGAGGTTGAGTGTTCATGTCTCATCATAGACACCTTGGTACTTTACTATTTTCAACGAAGATGTCGTGTGTTCAATGTCTCACCCGAGGCACCGTTTGTGTAAACCTCAACAAAGACACCATATAATTGTTAACTTTCAAGGCATTAAGTAATAATACTCTTTGTTCCCAAATAATAGTATTTTTTAACTCGAAATGCTGTTTAAGAAAAAATAATTTACAATATTATAAACATTTGTATAATGTGTGGTTTTCATTAATGTACTTGTGCATGTGGTGTAGCTATAATTAAAACATATAGAAAAATTAAAGGTAAAGGGTAGTCTATGTTTCCTCCAACTTTTTTTGTTTCGGGCAAAAAATTCGTTTGAAAGTTAATTTTTTTAAGAAAATGACAATTTTAGTAGTCAATTAGTAATAAAATAGTACGTATGCCTTAATTTTTGAAAGTGAACTTCTTAAGTAAAACATTTCAAAATAGAATAGTGGACTCTTTGTCGAGTACGGATCCTCTATT
The DNA here is from genome assembly GCA_013146195.2 of Codonopsis lanceolata. Taxonomy (NCBI): domain Eukaryota; kingdom Viridiplantae; phylum Streptophyta; class Magnoliopsida; order Asterales; family Campanulaceae; genus Codonopsis; species Codonopsis lanceolata. Next base: position 16,179,308 of record CM028379.1, on the reverse strand, counting down.
CCAAATGAGTCCTTAACTTGTCAATTAGTAAATTAATAAAATTAATTATATAGACGATCACTAACTTATAATTAAATAAGACGATCATAACTTAAACCCAGTTAGTTAGGTAATCAAACAGATTCCATTCATTTGTTGACCGAGTGTTGGATAGAAGTAGAACTCCCACGTTTTTACTCAACGGTCACAAATTTAAGTATTTTGTTTTGAAAATCTTTTGTTTAAAATATGACTTTTTGAGACAAATTTCTAAATTTATCTTTGCTATCTATTATGTCTAAATGTGCACTTAATTTGACTCCTTTTTAAAAAAGATCGACATGTTTGACCCGATACACAGATTTAAAAAATTATAATTGATTATATTATAAAATATTAAGAGAGTATGTTACCTGTGTTATGAATCTTAATTCATAAGACGAAACTTCATTCTTTTTATAACTCAACCCTCTAACACATGGTGGATCGGGTAAGGAGGATCTGTCTTACAAAAAATATATGTAAGACGATCTTACTCAAGTTTTTACCATATTAAGATTGTATGTATTTTCTAAGAATACCCATGTAAGAACTGAGCTATCAATTAAAGTAAGAGTCAAATCAAAGATAAATTAGGAAGGCAACTTTTAAAAAATAAACATTAGAAAATGAACATTTTTTTGGAACGTCCTAAAAAAAATAATGACAACTTTTTAGGAATGGTTGGAGTACTAAAATACATTCGAAGACAATTTTGGTACGTAATTTTTACAAATAACTAAAAAGAAACACTCACCTTAGAAGAAAGGGTTTTTTTTTTTTTTTTTTTTGTAGTAGCAAGATACTCCCTCCGTTCCTAAATAATCGTTTTAGTTGACCCGGTGCATAGTTTAAGAAAAAACAATTGACTTGATTATTTATATTGCTTTAATGTATAGTTTCCTTTAATATCCATGTATATATTGGCTCATAATTAAAATAGAGTGAAAAAGTAAGGATAAAGTGGTAAAAATGATGTTCTAAAAAGATAAGTTTCAAAGTGGACAATTATTTTGGACTAATTCGGAGGGAGTATTTATTATCCTTAATCAATGGTTCCATAAACAATCCTTTGAAGTTTCATATTGACTTTATTTTTGCTAAAAATCATTATAATACAAACAAATTGAAAAGTCGTAAAATATATTCCTTATGAGTTTAATTTTCAAAATAGGACTTTTCTTCCCAAAATAGAAAGACTGTTGTACGTCTATAATTGGTTTAAACGGTCTTAAATTGTTTACACTTCATTTACAGAACCTACTTAAGTATAAAAGGAAAGATTTGGATCTTTATCAGGCTCTACCCAGATAAAGGAGCTTCTGTTGGTAGCTTACCAAATCATTTACGCAGTTGCTTGCTAGTTGCTAACACTTTAAAGACTTAAAAAACTAAAACTATAATAAGAAACCTAAAGAGAGTACTGCCAATTGTTCCATGTAAGGAACTAGTAGGCCTGGAATCCATTAATCCATCAAACTCGATTCAATCCGTTAATATTTTTGGATTAAAACGGATAACCTGTTTCAACCCAAAAATATTATCTAGTTGTGTCAGATCAGGTTAAAGCTAAGCGAACTCGTTATCTATTTTGACCTAGTATTTTTTTACTCTATAAATGTGACTTTTGGGAGAAATTCGCGTCAAACCGGACGGTCTGTTTTAATCCGTTACATATTATAGCGCAATTGGATTTAACCCGACCCATTTGGTAGTTGGTTTTAAAGGGTTCCGACCCGTTACTAATCCCAACACACCCAATTGTCAAGCCTAAGAACTGGTATCATCACTCCATTTTTGACAAACATTCATTCAAACGATCAGGCAATAAGTCAAATGCTTCCCCAGAATTGTCAAGATTAGATAACTTGACTATTTCAAGCTTGTGGTTGAGTTGAATCTCTAACGTACAGAACTTGACATTTGCGGTTGCTTCATCAGAAAGAAGAGTAAAAAATTCCTCTCAGAAATTTTAATAATTGTGATAACCATTGCTGATACAACTTGTATTGTTTTTCAATCAAACTTGTACAATAATTTCAAATGCTACTACATCAAGAGGAGTTCAGCAGGCTACTTTGAAGAAGGAAACTACATTCCTATGGGGCAGGAAGAGTATAGATCAGTAATTGATTGGATTTGGCTGTTGTTGCCGGTAAAAATGGGGAGCAGCCTCTTTCAACCAAGAAGGATCAATGGAGATAACATTGCGCATATACTGTCGATCAGTCGAGACAAGAGAGTAATAAATAACCCACTTTGGGTTTACTCTGCAGGAAAAAGTTCAAATGCAAATACCATGGTCAGGGTTAATTTGTTATGAGATGCCCAAACCTCAAATGGAGTATGTGAATAAGTGTCCCAAAATACGTGTCTTCTATTGACTTTACACGGGTTTTGAAAAGGTATCTGACTTCAAGAAAATTGGTTTCTAAAAACTTTCCAAAAAAGATAAAGGGACACTTATTTTGGGATGTCCCAAAATGGAATAAGGATGTCCCAAAAGAAATACCCCCACAATAACTTTTTTCACAAAATTTGACGCGTTGGATCCTATATAGCTGAGAGCTTAACCAGAGTTGAAAGGGAGATCTAAATTTTCTTTGTTTACATAGGGAGAGGGAAAGAAAGCCAAGTCTACTTTGGTTAGAAGGAAGATCAACTTCTGTTCCACATATGTTGTTATACTCACCAAACAATCAGATATTTATTGTTTACCAACCTGAATAACACCGATGATGGATGAATATAAACTTCTTGAGAGCTCCTGACAGTCTTGTACATCCCAGAGTGACTGTAAGCCTTTTCGCAACAACACGAAATAAAACTTGTCAGAAAATCACACCCACCAAAAACAGAAGCTCCTCCAAGATAAAAGTGAGTCCATGTCCCTGCTGCATAAAAATCCTCCACTCACCTCTAAGCGACAGGCATTAGCGAAAAATCCAGCAGTTACTGCCTTTCTTACTACCTGCAAGATGATAAAAATAATAAGAGACCTGGTCATGCATAATGAAAAAAGATTCCAGCATAATTGAAAACTTTCAAGTTCAAACAGATAGTACGTCAAAAAGAAGATACACACACTGACACACCAGAACTGCATTATAGGACTGACCAAGGACAAGCCAAACATGTATGTCTCTCTGTTATTTGTGTTCTAAAGAAAATTTGGTGTTGGGATGGTGATTGGACAAGCCAAATAAAAGAAGGAATGAAGTGTTTGCTATCACAAGTAGAGCGTGGAATATGCAACTATGAGTAGCGCAAACACACAGAGAGACATAAAACAAGGATTGACTAATGAGGATGAAGGACACAATTATGTCCTGGTCAGCAGAACTGCAGACCAGCTATAACTGAGATGCAGCCACCTGTGAAGCTCCTATGTATTATCCTCAATGCCTCACTGAAAGGTACGATCCAGAAATTGATCTATGATGGTATACAAAGAAAGCTGGAAAGAAGAGAAAAAAATAATAAAAATGATTCAACAATTTTAGTTCAGTTTCTAGATGACTACAGTTCCTCAGTTCACGTGAGGAGTTTACCTCAATGAATAGAGGTAAGAATCTCATCTGAGGTCAGTAAAGAATCTGTTAGGCATTTTACCATTTCTTTTCTATTTAGATTCTAAAAATCCAACACTCTCTAGTTTTGAAATCAATATTAGCCACCAGATCACACACTTGTTTGGATCAGGTCCCTTGTTAGGTATATAGTAATAAAGGAATTTCTGAAAGCCAACAAGGAAAGAACTAATTTCTTAGCAGAAACCTAAGTAGGATGAAGAACTAAGCTTGAGTTTCTCAAAGAAGTAGATGTGATTTTCTCAACATGAAAGGTTCATGCGTATCTCTGCTTTCAACACACCATAAAGAGGAGTCTCAGCCAAACAGCACAAAATACAGGTAAACTAAAAAACATAGAGAACTGCTGCAGCTTGTTTTAGCTTCAAGGTATTTTTTGATGTGCTTTTGGGTAAATTCTCTATACCCGCACACAAAAGAAATAATTGAAAGCTGTACCCAGATACCTGTGTATCACTTTCACAAGACTTTAAGGTTAACCCCAGTCGCTGTGATACTCTTCTAAGTTGTTCTCTGATTTCCAAGACCTTTTTCTGAAAATAACATATTAATAACATTACAGATCGACAAGAGTAAAGTCTATAAAATCTATTACTAAGTAAATCACTTCTTTAGATATATATTCAAACTAGTGAGGACAAATTTTATATCAAAACTAAGAAACAGAGTTCAAAACTAAATATTTCAAACAACGAAAATCTATAACAGGCTAAACCATACACTCACCATTGCGTGGTAGTTAATGAAGTTCTTGTGACACCATTTTGAAGACTTATTAGATTGAAGAAACCCTTTGTATACATTCAGGAAGGTCACATGATCCCCCTGCAAGAAATTGCACGATTTTGAATATAGAAGATGATATAACTAAGAAGAAAAAGCAATTGATTTAACACAACACCTTCTCCCAAATTCCTTGCTTATATAAAACCAAGCCAAATGTCCATGTGTCAGGGATTCTGTTAACGCATGTTTACACTGTTTGCTTCATGGATTTGGTTATGAAAAATAAAAAGGAAATCAAAATTAAAAGGAAACTATCTTTCTGGCACCTCCTAAAATATGTTAAACATCCTTCAAGAAATTTTAGTTATTAAGAAAAATTAAAGGAAATGACATGTATAGTTCATTTGTACTCACTTGCTTTCTCTCCTATGTTTTCCTCTATTTCATTTTCCAGGATAACCAAATGGCAATTCAAGGATTCCTTTGAGAAAAATAACGGGAAATAATGTATCATGACCAGAACTAAGTCACATTGCTAGACACTATTAAAAAGAGAACAAACAATCCAAACATAAATTCTCTCCCTTCTAGTTTGCCTCCTTTATTGTAATCTCATGTTTCATGCAAACCATAACATACAACATACATTCATATTGATGTTCTTTACCATTCCATCACAAATCCACAAAACGAACACTACTAGATTGTCCTTTCCTTTCCCTTAGAGATTCTAATATGCAAATACAGCACGAATGGCACCAAATTTTACATAAAGATAAGGTTAAAGTCACATGAATAACGCAATCTATAACATTCAAATTTAAATGCCTCATTGATGGTACATGAACTGTTGACCGAATGCTGAAGTCCAGAGTTTTAAAAACTAAATGGCAGTAGAAAATTAACAATGTTAAAATTAGAGCCTAAACAGCAATAATTTTAATGAGATGAAAAGTTAAAGTTAAAAAGACTTGGCAGAGAAGGGGGTAATCCAAGCCTGCATTGGTACAAGTATAATGAGTACTAGTCCAAAGAACATTTTCACAGAATTAACAATACCTACACAGTGCACTAGTTTTGAGGATCAAGAAGTTTAACTAAGTTACTATCGTCTCATACATGAACCATGGATAATGATGTAATCAGACCCATTTAAATGGCCTCAGAGTTAATATGGACGCCGACTTACATTCGCAAAAAGTCCTATGAGAATTTCAAACCTTGAAATCACAAAATGCAAAAAGACAGAATTCCCAAATATTCTGACATAAATTTCGGCCAGTCTCTATCCCATTTATGATGGAGGTATTGTCAGTCCTCACATTTAAGCTTTCTTCTAGAAAATTGGATGGATGACTGATATGAATACAAGACTATGTGGCTGCACCCATTCAGCTTTTCTCTGAAAATGTGGGCTATGGATGCGCTGCATATATTAAATCCATATACTTTAATACATACATATGCAAAAACAACTTATTTATCGCAACAGTGTTACAAACCAACCAAAACTCCAACCCTCCCAATTCTAATATCTCAGAATTTTAAAATATTTGGTATAACTTGCATGTGGCAAACACATGAGAGGCTGAAAATTGCTTATCAAGTGTTAATTATGAAAAGTTGATATCTCCTAGTTTTAAGGTTTGGAAAATTGTTAGTTATCATATGAAACTTGTCCATATTTACCTTGTTTCGAAATTCAACTCCCCTATAGCTATCATTTTCATAAGTTGCTATTATTATCAATTCTTTTCACAAATTTTGTAACGCCTACTTTTTTCACCAATTGACACAATAATGTTGACACTTCAAGTCTTTCAGGTGCATAGCACAAGTACTCTTCTTGTATGTGTTTATACATTATCGAAGGGAGTATCAACAATGACACAGTGAAGCCGATAACTGTAAAACAGTTCGGCACAACAATATATATATGTACAAGTTACATCAAGGTCCCTACAAATATAATGGCATACAATATAACCCTAAATATACAAATAACTATATTCTAACACTCCCCCTCAAGCTGGAGCATAAATGTCATGCATGCCCAGCTTGTTTCAAATATAACCAATTCTATTCTCATTCAATGACTTAGTAAACACATCCGCAAGTTGATCCCCGGTTCTAACATAACTCATGATAATAACCTTTTCTTGAAGTTTCTCTCGAACAAATGACAATAAATCTCTGTGTTTCGTTCGTTCATGGAACACTGATTCGAGACAATATCAATGGTTGTCTGGTTATCACACCATAATTGCATAGGTAATGCCAACAAATTGTTGCCCATGTTGACAGGACTCACCTAACTAGAAAAATAGTGCAGTCCACTCACTATTCACAAGAAATCCCAAAATAAATCAGGACCGGGTGAGGTGATGGGGGAGCAATGGGGAATTTTTTTTAGGATAAATTTTGCTTTATCGTCAAGCATCAAATAGAACTTCATAGTTGGATAGTAGAGTTTTAATTTCATTAGGGCGGCTACCCTATTCTTGGATCTAAAAAGAATTTATTTTCCACCTTTGAATGTGGGATCTCTAAGCCCTTCTGCATCATCAAAGCTATGGTTGGTATATTTAAAAACCGAATATTCCGAACCCTAGGCATCTAGAACTCAAGCAATCCTAAATTAGTCTGATATAATATAATTTGCCTCTTATACAGGTATATGAAAATCAAATTCAAACCAAGGATAATTCCAATGTGACTGAAGTTATGATAATGCTACTCCTTTCTTTAATAAGAATTGTTAATGCAAACACTACATCAGAAGCATTTCCTACTAGAAAACTTCTTCCAAGTAAACTCCATTCATACAACACCAAAATGTTATATAACTACAGAAATTCCTTCAAAGGCATTTTTCCCGCACAAATAAACTTTAGAAATTGCAAACCTAACATCTCCTCACACATGTCGAGCATAGTTATCAAAGGCGCTCGCCTTTGGCCCATGAGGTGAGGGTTCAGCGCCTCAGCTGTCCTGGGCGAGTTGATGAGCCAGAAGCGATGAAAGTAGGCGCCTTTCTTGCCTTTTGGGGAGGTGAGAGGTGATAAAAAGTCGATAAAGTTGCTCACTTTAATTTTTTTAATTTTTTGAAGGACCAAACGACATCGCATAGTGTTAGTATAAATATAGAATAAAACCCAAAAAGCCCTAAAATCTCAAATCAGACAACGGCAACAGAAACGACCCCTTCGAATGCAAGCCCTAAAAATTTCAAATTTACTGTGCGACTTCAAGGCTAGGGTTTCGAATTCAGTTTGCGTCTTCAAGGGCTAGGGTTTTGACTTCAAGGCTTCTTCGCACAATCGATTCCAAGTAGGCTCTCAATCTTTTCAATCTCTGACTTCAAAAAGTTCGACTTCAGTACTTTTTTTTTAATTAAATACTCTGTTCCAGTATTAGACTTTCACTCTGCTTTGACTCTGTTTTATACTTATATTTTACTTTCATGATTTAACAAATTTCTATTTTTTTTAATTAAAATTTGTTTCAAAAATAGAAACAATTGAACTGCTACCCAGTTGAACATCTAACTCTGCATTCTGTAATTTTTTTAAAATTAAAAAAAAAATTGTTTATATTTTCATTTGCTTTGATAACTATTTATTTTCTTGTTTGAAGTTTTATTTAAGTTCAACTAATGCATTGAAATTTCAACTGTGAATAATGAAACTTCTGTTATTGATATTATGTTAGAACTTAGTTTCATGTAATATGCTCACTTATAACATGTTTTATTGAGATTTGTTAATTTATACTCCCTCCGTTCTGGGCGAAGAGTCCCCGTTTAAAAGTCAAACTTTTTAAAAAAATGACACTTTTAGTAGTTCATTAGAAATCAAATGACACTTTTATGCCTTAATTTTTTAAAGTGGACTCTTTAAGTGAAACATCCCAAAATGGAATAGTGGACTCTTTGCCGGAACGGACATTTTTCCTTAGTATTGTTTCCGTGAGCACCTTTTGGGCACCTTTTTAGTGCCTCGCCTCTCGCTTCAAAAATGGACCTCTTGCTTTTCGCCTTTGACAACTATGATATCGAGGCCTCACGGTACTTCTGTCCAAGAGTAACTCATATGCACCAACAGTTAGGTATTTACATTTGCAGGTTAATTCAAATCGGTTTCCATTTTATTTCTAATCAGATAATCCATGATCATGTCCAAGTGAGTCATGCAAAACAAGTAAAATATCATATCAAGAACCTCAGCAGCAGCAAATCTCATCTTGGCTTCGTCTAGCTCCTTCTGCCCTTTAACAAACAACCAGATTGACTGCAAGAAAAAACAGTAATGAGTTATAGACGACAATTGAACTGCTACCCAGTTGAACGTCCACAAATTATCTCTTCTGCTTGCATGCAGGATTCTACTCATGGAAACCCTAGCCTACAGTGACACTAGCATGCCTCGGATGGTAAAGTCACTAATTGATCTCAACAAAAAATGAAACAACTTTCAAAATACTATTGCATATGTTTGAACTTCAAGAAGTAAACGGAGAAATATTGCTTCTGATTCACCTGTACGGAAAGGATAGCAGCAACAGTGATGATTTCTTCAGAACAGCCAAGTTGGTCCGAAGCTATGATCATTTTTGAGATCATGGGATCCTAAAAGGAAAAAATTAATTCCTTTAGTATCAAAGACATGAACTGAAAACAAAACATGAAGTACTGGGGAAAAATGCACTCATTATTAAAAAAAAATTGATAAAGGTAAAGTATAGATAAATTAAGAGCATCAAAACAAGCGATGTGTCCTTAACTTAGAAGTATACACTACACAAAAATATACCCACTAGCCAATATGAAAAATATTCACAATATCTGCACTAGTGTTATCGCTATGGTTCATAGTATGGTCTCCCCCTACACTCCATTCAAGCATGTTCAAGAGCAGCGATTTCCTCAAAGCAATCATAGATCCCTCTTCATTATCGAATGCCATTCGATTTCTTTCTTTCCAGATCGTCGAGCATACGCTTAACGGGGCAACATCCCATAGACTATTCCTGCTCTTACTCCTCCCAAAATAAGACCAATTCCAAAAAAGATCCTTGGTAGAGTTTGGAAGCACCCACGAATCACGATATGTTAAACACACCAAAAGGCGCAGACCAAAGAGTCCCTGCCACAGGGCAGGGGAGCATCAAATGGTTAACACTCTCTTCATCCCCCTTGCAGAGATAGCACCGATTAGTGTACAGAAGGCCTCTTTTTCTCAAGTTGTCATCCGTTAGGATGGCTTCGTTTGCTACCTCCCACGCCAAAAAGGCCACTCTTCTTGGAACCCCAGATTTCCATATCGACTTCCATGGGAACAAAATTCTGTCGTTGTTGTCCAGTTTTGAGTTATACCCTTTCACCGAGAACACTATTTTTTTGACGTCGTCCCATAAAACTTTATCCGCTGGAAGGCCAACTTTCTGAGCATATTATAACTCGAACAATCTTGTCTATCTCAATCTCCCAGTCTTGAAAGTTTCTGCAAAAAGAAAGATTCCACGAAGACCCTCCCTCCTCCGAAATAAGCACAGAATTTATGTAGCACTCCTTTTCTCTAGCCAGAACAAACAGATTGGGGAAAGATCTGCACAACTCCCCTCCATCGCACCATTTGTCATTCCAAAACATCACTGAAGATCCATCACCAATTTCAAAAGAGATGTGTCTGACGAAATTATCCCATCCTCTTCTTATACCTTTCCAAAGGCCCACCCCAAAAGATTCATTGATGACAGCAGGAAACCAAGAATGATTTCCCTTACCGTATTTACTCACCACCATCGTTCGCCAAAGGGCCTCCCTCTCCGTAAGATACCTCCACAACCATTTCCCAAGTAAGGCTTCATTGAACTGCTTTAGATTTTTAACCCCAAGCCCTCTTGCCTTAAGACTTCTACAAACTGATGACCATTTAATCAAGTGAATTTTTTTCCCCTCCGAACCCCCTTCCCACAGCTTTTCTCCTAACCGAAACAGGAATCACAAGCAGCGACAGAAAATAAGTCGGCATGCTGGACAGAGTATTTTTCACTAGAACCAGCCTCCCCCCTTTGAACAAGTATTGTCTTTTCCAACCCGCTAGCCAACGTTCGAACCTTTCAACTACCTCGTTCCACACTGCTTTGCTTTTATTAAAAGGAGCCTCAATGGGTAAGCCGAGGTAAGAAGCAGGGAGTCTCGTTACCTTACACCCAAAAAAAAAAGCCAAATCCCCCACGTTTTCCACGTCTCCAACAGGAATGATTTCGCTCTTAGAAATATTAATCTTAAGACACGAAGCCACTGGAAAGAATAAGAGCACCAAACAAAGAAATCCAAGTTGAGACTTCTCCGCCCCGCAGAAAACCAAGGTGTCATCTGCAAACAAGAGGTGAGACACCTTAGTTACAGTCCCACCTGCTCTATCCACCCTGAATCCATCAAAAAACCTCCCAGCATTGCTTTTTCCACTAAGTTACTCAAAGCCTCCATAACTATGATGAAGAGGAAAGGAGAAAGGGGATCACCTTGACGCAAACCCCCCGAGCTCCCAAAAAATCCAGAAGGTTCCCCGTTAACTAAGACAGAAAACCGAGCTGAGGAAATGCAAAACAGAACCCAGTTTCTCCACTTAACTCCAAACCCCATTTTCTCCATCATAAAAGTCCCAATTCACATTATCAAACACCTTTTCTATATCCAGTTTACATTGCAGGCCTGGGGTTCCGCCTTTGATTCTAGCATCCACTGCTTTGTTTGCAATCAGCGATGCATCTAAGATTTGCCTGTTTCGGACAAAAGCGTGCTGGGAATCAGAGATAATTTTATCCATTATTTTCCTCAATCTATGGGATAACACCTTCGCAATGATTTTATAAACCCATCCAACCAAGCTAATATGGGTCTGAACTCCTTCACATCGCTAGCACTTTCTTCTTAGGGATTAGAGCAATGAAAGTAGCATTTAAACTTTTCTCAAAACACGATTTCTCATGAAAATGATGGAAAACTTTCATCATATCCTCCCTTAAGACCTCCCAACATTGCTGAAAAAAAGACAAGGAAAAACCGTCTGGACCCAGGGCTTTCTCACCGCTCATTTTCCGCAAGACCAGCACCACTTCCTCTTCCGTAAAAGGCTGCTCTTTCCAAGTCAAGAGTCTTGCACGTGACCCCCTCTAGCATCAGTATCCAATCATTGCTGGCCCTATACAGTCTCTCATAGAAGTTCACAATCCCTCTCTTAATATCCTCTTTTTCTTCCAGAGTCACCCCATCCAGTGTCAACTTTTAAATCTGATTTACTGAGGAGTGCACACTCGCAATCCTATGGAAAAATTTTGTATTGTTATCCCCCTCCTTGAGCCACTGGATCCTAGATTTTTGTCTCCAACTAGTTTCCTCACATCTCAGAAGGCGCTCTAGTTCCTTCTTCAAATCGAATCTTCTCCTCTCATCAACCCCATTCCCATCCCCAGCAGAAGCTACTACCTCGTCTGATTTCCTGACCTCTTCTTCCAAGATTTTAATTCTACTCTCTATCCTCCCAAAAACTTCCCGATTCCAGACTTTGAGATCTATCTTCAACCGTTTTAACTTTTTCGCCATCACATAACAGGGATCGCCAATGATCGCATGCGAAGACCATTTATCCTTGACCCACTCCACAAAGCCTTGCTCCTTGAGCCACATATTCTCAAACCTAAATGGAGCTTTCCTTTTCTCCAATACACCACATTCCAGCGACAGAGGGACATGATCTGAAGTCACTCTAGGAAGGCACGACTGAATCAAAGACCCAAAATGATCCCCCCCCAATCTGCTGAAACCAAGAATCTGTCGATTCTCGAGTACTGCATTCTGTCACCACTTCTAAACCAAGTAAAGTCTCCTCCTGTCAAGGCAAATCTATTAGCTCTACATCGTTGATAAAATCATTGAAATCTGTCATGGATTAAGAAAATCCACCAGAACCAGATATTTCATAGGGGAAACAAACTACATTGAAATCTCCCCCTATGCACCACGGATACTCCCTACCTAACCTTGCTGTCTTCAACTCTGACCAAAACAATCTTCGATCCACTGCTGAAGACGGGCCATAAACACCAGAAAACAGCACTGCCTTATCATCTTCCACTAAATTAAGGACTCGAGAAGCCGAAAAAGAACCCAGCATAGACTTAACCTTCAAGAATTTCCTCTTATCCCACATAATCAAAATTCCTCCTGATCTCCCCACAGCCCCTAAACTATCCATTCCACCCATCTTGCATTCCAAATACTGTTAATAAATCGCGAATCTACCATCTCCATTTTGGTTTCCAAAAGGCATACCACATGAGGTTTCCGTTTTCTCAAAACTGCCTTAATAAAATTTCTTTTCTCTAAATTATGTAAACCCCACACATTCCAAGCTAAGAATCGTATATCCATATCAAATACTGTCTTTTCTCCTCCCATCAGACACTCCACTACTCCTCAACTGCTCCATATTCAGATTGCAAAGCAGTTGCTTTAATTCTCTCTTCCTTTCTCCATGTCTTTGTTACTCCTGTTACTGTTACTGACCTTTGGATGCCAACAGTTCCTCTCAATATCGATTAGCAGGTCCATAATTTTGTCTTCATATCCCGCACATGAGACACCCATAATTTTCCAAAACCCTTGATTCTTCTCTTTACCCACACCGACATATCCCTTTCTTCCACTTCATCTGTGAGAGCCTCAAACTCCCCTTCATCCGCAGGAGGCATTACGCTGATGGGAATGCTGACTAAAGGCTCAACCATATCAGCGCTCAAGTAAACATTCATGGCCTCACTCCTCATGTGAACATTCATGGCCTCACTCATTATTAATTAAACAGTAATTTGTAGACCAGGTGATGCATAAAACATTTAGTAAAAGATACAGCTTCCCTCTTCCCTCCCTGTTCAGTATATTCATGCCCATATGTCACCCATAGAAAGCATAATTTCATATTCACACATCAATAACAAAAAAGAATGAAGTTAAAGTGCCAGCTCAGGAAATGCTTTAAGAGATGGTGCTTCATGCTACAATGGATCAATTCCCAGTACAAGAACTCCATGTTGCAAATAATTTCCTGAAAATGCACTTTTAACTAACACAATAAATAAGAAAATACCCAAATTAATAAAGATGAGGTAAAGATATTTATGTGAATTGTCTATCTCATCTATATTAATTTGTGTATTTTCTCATTTATTGTGTTTATCCACTTTACTGTGCACATTTGTAGAAATAGTTTCCAACATTCAAAACAAGTCTCTTCAAGCTTCCAGTCAGAGAGAGAGAGAGAGAGAGAGGTCGGCTGCAGGACCCTCATGCCTTTTAAATAGGAAGGGAAGGGAAATGCATGGTTAAAAGGTAACTGTGCACGCATACATATGCATGAGCACCAAGAAATAGCTTAATGACCACATACCAATGGAATCTCAGCTACTTGGAATCCCACTGGTGAAGTGAGTTTAGCGTCATCATCAAGGACTCCGAGCGAATATAATACCTCAAGTGCTCTCACCATTGCTTCAGGCGGCGGAGATGCTGGCCAGTCAAAGCCTAAGATGTTATCAATACCTAAGGCTTTTAACTGCAATTATCAGAATACAATAGTCAGCCTCGGCAATGACAATAAAATCCCAAGAACTTCTATTTGTCTTGAAGTTCATAACAATGCTAGATTAGAGGAAAGAAAAAGCAAACAAGTTGTACACTATAGAAGGTCAAAATCACTGTGCACACAATATGGACAAAGTGACACATTCTGAAACAGAGGGAGTCAAAGACAAAGAACAACGGTCGAGGATAAGTGATACACCAAAAGAAGAGAAAACTGAAATGAAAGAAGACAAACACTACTCAATTTACACCAGCTCTCAACCGTTAAGAGATAATGGAGCGGCCCCCACCCACCACCACCACCAAAAAATAAAATAAAGCTTTTGGAAGCCAGCTAATGGTAAAGTGCCAATAACCAGACATTAAGTAAGAAAATGTCAAACATAACAACTTATAAAATCCAGTATATTTCATCCGCATCTGATATGTCATGTAAGTGGCAAGTCAAAATCAGGACAGCTCACGTTGTCATACACCAAAGTAAGCCACCTTTGAGAAATGACATCACAAGGATTCAAAAACAGTAAAGCAGCTTTGCATGAATCAGAACATGATTAAACTTGTCTTCAAAAATATGAACAAGTAAATTCAACATCCCCCCCACCTCCCCAAGAAAAAGGAAAAACAATGGGAAAAAGAGATTTCCACAAATTGCACCTGAATTACACAAGAAACGAGGTTTGATCTCTGTATCTCAGGAATCCCCTCTGCAGACATTTCATTGATATAATAGTCTTCGGTATAAAGCCTGGAAATGATCACCAAAAAAACCTGTTTAGAGCCTTTAGACCGATAAGGGATATACCAAGGACAAAAACTAGAAGCCAACTTTATAGCAAGAATTAAAAAAATGATACAAATTTACAAAGATGAATATTAAAGGAAAACAGCACCACAGTCCAAAGTCAAGATCTTCTAGTCAAAACAGTACAGACACATTGATGAGCATTTATAAACACGAAACTGTTAGACCAAAATCATAGTTAAAATCAAGACCCTCCCGATACCACTTGTTTTTTAAAGAAACAGGCAAAAGTGCTGTTAGGTTTCATCACTTAGACCCTCACTATCTAGACCTCTTAAATTCCCCAGTCTAGCAGCTTCATAAATGTAGCAATCACAACCCAAAACCGCATGAACTTGTTCAATTAGAAAGATACAAACTGAAACGAACGTAATTGCAATCAGGGAGTAAAAAGAAACCCAAATCATCTTGCCAGCACTAGTTGATAATGAAATCTCTAATTTTATTTTTTTTGGTGGGGAGAGGAAATCATATAATGAAATATGGATATAACCAGGTAACATAAGACAGTTAGAAAGAGGTGAAAGGGTTTAGGTCAACTTATGATAATAATTTGGCCCACCTATATTAGAAAAAGAATTGCTTGCAAAGCATGCGGATTAAGAGGTTCAACTACCTGAAGTAAGACTCTGAGTGAATAACACTACTAGGAAGCACAATCGCTTAATGAATCATCCACAACTGTGAATATAGTAGAAATTCTACATACTGAAATCACAAAACAGAATTTGGCCCCCAGCATGCAGAAATTTCAGACTCGTTAAGTATATATGAGCAATTGTAAGGGGGATCGAGCAACCGGCATCATCACTTTCCAGGCTCAAGATATAAGTAAAATATAATCATTGCAGTGAGTTAAAGGAATAACCCTTAGTACATGTTATTTATTACACATAATCTAGAGTCTAGACCAGCACATTCAATCAGAAGAAAAGATAAGCTAATGATATAGCTGTCAGATTACCGACTCATCTAAGAGCTTAAATTGTTAGATTTAAGAAACAAGCCTGCCACTGTAAACCATTATTAACACCCACCTCATGTACAGACAAACTAATTACGGTACACCTTGTGCACAGGCAAACAGAATACCAACTGCAAACTGCAGTCAGGACGCTACAGGGAACAAGTTCAAGTAGGGAGACCTGAACGCTAGATATTGCAAATCCAGAATTCTGATACCATAATAAGTCACCAACTCATCTAAAAGCTTAAGTTGTACAAACGAGCCCAAAAATACAGAACTTAACTAGAGAAAATATCACTTTCAGACAAATTAATGGGAAAAAAATCTGGCAAGTTTGGCACCTATAACACTTCCCTGGTCGTACTCGTCCAGCCCTACCAGCTCTTTGTCTAGCCGATGCCTTGGATATTGGTGCTACTACCAGATTTTCAATATCCGTAATCTGTTATCAAATGTCAATTTCCAGTAAAATATAAAGACAGATAGACATTAGGTAATGTACAAATAGGAATGTTACCACCAAATGAAAAAATTATTCAGGCAATTCAAAAAATCCTAATCAAAGACAACATGTACTCCTATAAGACAATGTTGCATCAGTCGGGGACGTCTGGCAGAACCAATAAATGAACTGTCAAAACCTCTTGAAATCTAGTAACAACTAGTAATGTCCGAAATCTTAATGACAAAAATGAACAGAAAGAAACTGGACTTGACTTATTTTAAAGTTCCAATTAAATCATTAAATATGTAAGTGAGGGTAATTCTGCAATGAGGATCTAGATTGACCTAATGTCAAGACATGGAAAGCTAACAGTGAAAATGGACCAATCTCTAGAGAAACCATTTATCAAACAGACCTGTCATAGCATAACAGCTCATTAAATTTAAGAACACAATACCGGGTTGTAGAACCTCTGTTTTGAGAAACCACTATCAACAACATAGACAATACCCTGCACAAGTGCACAATATTTTAATTAGAGAATATAAGATGTTGCATTGTAAGTGGATGGCTTTCCATTCATTTTCATCAACAGGGAAAGAAAATAGACCCCCAATTCAAATCTAATGGCAGTGCACCAAAAATGTAATTACCTCCAAAGTCAATGATGTCTCGGCAATATTTGTTGAGATCACCACCTTCCTCTTCCCTCTAGGAGTAGGAGAAAATATAAGGTCCTAAAAGAACCCCAAAAAGAAAACTTCTGAGTAATGTAAACAAATAACCAAATACAAGCACAATCTTTGTTTATAAAACAAACAGATGGCTCATAACAAACAGCTAACCTGATCTGCACGTGGAAGTCCCGAATATAAAGGCAAGATAGTAATTCCTGTAAATGCATTGAACCGGAAAGAGTGTGAAGTAAGTAACAAGAAATGCCGAGGACCATTATCCGGGAATGAAAGTAAGAATCTTATTCATGCACTTCTGAAACTAACCAAGCATAAGTGCCCGAACATCAAACATATGATGGAACATAACAGTTGACATACTAGAGATAGAGGATATATCCCCCAATATCCTATGCTAAATATATGTATATAGCTGGTATAAACAACACAACATGTGTCAACATGTACCAATTAATTGCCATTCTAAAATGTATCTACTCCAATCATACTTGCAAATAAAACGATAAACAATGGTATCATAGAACTAGTAAGAGACAGCAAAAAGAATGTGTCTTGAGCTCCATTTAGTTGAGTTTGGTTTCTAAAATTTAGAGATATTTCAGCAACCTGCAAACTTTGCTTTCAACTGGAACTATTGAAATGTGCAGCAGTCTGAGTCAACCTACACAAACTGATGAGGATACCAAGGAGTGTATCCCAAGAAAGGAAGAAAGAGAGAACATATAAAGGGCTCGCAGAATGCGATACCTAAACTCCTCACCAAAATTACATACTAAATAGAATATTTCAAATCATAAAATTACTCTTTTTCTAGACCATTCACAAAGGTCCCACTCTTAATTAGAGAAAGAATATTTAATTCATTGATGCGAGGGGCCACAAGTAATGCCTGCACAGAAAACCAGGAGCAAATGTATCCTCCCTATGCTTCTCTTTTATTCAACAATGACTTTTTCATTAATATTTTTTCTTTTGATAAATAAAAGACTTTTTCATTAGTATTAAGCATTAAGAGACAAAGCAAAAGCCTAGCATAGTGCATCTTTTTTGGCGCCAAAAAAAGTGACGCGTCCAATGTACACAGGAAATACACAACCAAGACCTCCCTAACCAAAAGAAATGCTATGCACAAACTCTGCAAAGGGACTAACACCCTACGTAACCTCCTCATAGCACCAAAAAAGCAAATACTGGAGGATCTGATTCTTGATTCCCTCAGTGCTTCTCTCTTCGTTCTTGAACGCCCTAAAGTTCCTTAAATTCCTTTCCCTCCAAATAGCCCAACACACCGCCAATGAAGTAGCGTCCCAAAAGGAATTCCTACTCTTCCATTTATATAAAGACCATCCCCAGAGCAATTCAAAAATGGAGTTTGGCATCATCCAAACCACCTGAAACAAATTCAGGACAAATCCCCATAAATCCCTTGTAACTGGACAGTGAAGCAATAGATGATTAACACTTTCTGCATCTCTCTTACACATAAAGCACCAATTTGTGTAAATCTTCTTTCTCCTCTTCAAGTTATCCCTGCCAAAATGGCTTCATTGGAAGCTTCCCACATAAAAAAGCCCACCCTAGAACTCTAGAAGGGGCCTTTGTTTTCCACACATTCTACCACGGAAAGGAACTGCGGCGGTTCACCAATTTCTAATTGAAGGACTTTAGAGAAAACGACCTGCTCTTCTCTCCATCCCACAAAACAACATCTTCGCTATCCTTTTTTACCTTTGTGACTGTACAAGTGCTCAAAGAATCGACCAAGGATATCCACTTCCCAATCTTGCAAGTTTCTTCTAAATGAAGGATTTCACGTAGCCGTTACACCATCGAATAACAAAACAGAACTAACAAACTCATCTTTGTTTTTCTGCTATGTTAAACAAAGAGGGGAGGACTTGCTGCACCTCCACGTCCCCACATCACTTATCGCTCCAGAATTTAACCGAGTCCCCTTTCCCAATATCGAAGGAATGAACTGCTTCAACAGGGCCCATCTTTGCCAAATGCCTTTCCAAACCCCAATCCAAATAGTATGGACCTCGTTGGAAAACTACATGTGATTACCGACCCCATACTTCCCTACCACTACCTTCTTCCAAAGAGCTTCATCACTAAGTATTTCCATAGCCATTTACCCAAAAGAGCCAAATTGAACACCTTGAGCTTTCAGACCCCTAGACCTCTGCTCCTCGAATTGGAACACACCGACTCCCACTTAAGGACGTGGGCAGATTCAATAGAGTACTTTTAATAAGAGTTAACGTACCACCCTTGGACAGATATTGTTTTTTCCACCCCACTAACCTGCGCTTGAACATTTCAAAAACCGGATTCCATGTCTTTGTTGGTAGAGTGAGCCCCTAAGGGAAGACCTAGATTAGAAGTTGGAAGCGTTCCAGTCTTGCACGGTTGCACCCAAAAAAAGGCACCAGGAATTCAACATTATCCACTGAACCTACTGAAAAATTTCACTCTTTTGAATATAACTTTTCAATCCTGAGGCCGCTTGAAAAAATAGAGGCACCAAACGCAAATAACTCAATTGCTCAAGCTCCACTAAACAAAATACAAGGGCATCATCGTCCACAAAAAGTAAGTGGGAAATCATCACCTCTTAACCTCTCCCACCACCAACATTAAAACCTATAATAAGTAAGGTAAAGTATTATAAACAAGCGCCAAATGAGGTGACGCGTCCTTGTACACTAGGGGTATACAAGATCAAAAAATATTCTAAACAAAAGAACTGTCCATTCTATCTACAAAAGGATCTTCAGAATTAGAATCGGCTATGTAGCACCAGGAACGCAAAGATTGATTCGACATTCTCAAAAGCCCTCCTGTTCTCTCTTTCCAGATGGTCCACCACACTTCCACCACACTGCTGCAGGAGCAAAGACCCAATACACGTTCTTCCTCCTCCTTTTGGCCAGCGACCATCCTCTTATCAACTCAATAACAGACCTGGGCATAGCCCAAGAAACTCCAGCAGTAGGGAGAGGAAATTCCATAACTCCCTCACAATGGGACAATGCTAGGGATCTCAAATTCTTACACATATAACACTGATTGACATAGATCATACCACGAGATCTCAAATTCTCCCCCATCAAAATAGCTCCCCTAGCTGCCTCCCAAACAAAAAAAGCCACCCTGCTAGGGATTTTAGCTTTCCAAATATCTTTCCATGGGAACGAGATTCTGTCTCTACCATTCAGCTTTGAATAAAAGGATTTACCAGAGAATGTTCTGTTCTTAGCTCCCTCCCACACCACTTTATCTTCACTCGACCCTTGCCTTTTAAATCCGTAAGCAGACCCAAAAACAGCGCAGCTTCTTCGATCTCCCAATCATGGAAATTTCTGCGAAAAATAGGGCTCCATAGGTCTGCTCCCCCATGATTAACTAAGAGGGCATTCACCAGTTCATCTCTATCAACAGTGATGTTATATAATCTAGGAAACTGAATCTGCAAAGAAGTACCCCCACACCAAGTGTCTTTCCATTACTTGATTTCCCAGACCAACCTCAAACTTGATGAATCTGCTAAAAGCCTCCCAACCTCTCATGATTCCTTTCCAGCCTTCGGATCAGTCATAGTCTCACTTTTGAGCCCATTTACAGCCCCCTTAAAAAAACCTTGAATTATGTGTTTTGAATTTTGAAAATCTGGCACCCCACAAGCCCTTACAAGGCCAAGTACTGTACCTCCCTTTGCATGTCCCACCCAGGTTACTCCCCTAACTTCTTTGCCCGCACGTGAGTTTCCCTTCCCTCTTCACCCCCAACATTCCATGCACCAGGGACTTCGTCACCACCGCCCTTGCCACCACAACTCTACGGCTGGTAGAAAGCCGTTGTTTCCGCCCAGATGGGAACCACAAACATTCTTCCTCCGACTCCAATCCTAACCGAACCCGGTATCTCCTTACCGAATTGAACAAGGATTCTCGCCCAACATAAATCCTTCCTAAATTTCGTCTCGTCCGCCACATCAATGAACCACCCCACACACATCCCCAATTTCGCGAAAAAATAAGCTCACAAGCTTTGTATATTTAACATTTCCTTGGAGAACTTTTCACTTCCAAGTACAAGAGTTCCATTCAACTTGTTTCATTCTAAAATTATAGAAAAAGGTTAAACAACAGGATTATCAAATGTTTTCAATAAATGATGCAAGAGAAAACAAACTAGTTATCTATTAAGTCAAAAACTATATCTCCCAAAATGAAAAAAATATTAGAAAGGCTCTTTACGAAACTTCCTTATGTTGCAACTTGCACGCCTTTTTTCCTTTCATTCCCTCACTTTCGTTATGGTACATTTTACGAACAGTAAGCTTGCATAAGATATTACACCAAACATCTGCTTTCCGGTAAAATCAGAATCATTAGATATTTTCTTTTAATATCTTCTACATTCTAGTAAACTTCTTCATGACAAAGCTCTCTCCGGAATAAATGCATTGCTCAAGGTGAAGGGTGAAGGGTCAAGTTCCAACCTTCTTGTTATAAGTAGAGATTTTGCTTCCTAAATACCATAAAAGCCAAAAGGAGAAATGGTGAGATTTTCTAGTCTTTATCAGGTCAAAATGACCATTATACCCATGGTTGAACACAATTTCAACCCATGATTCAGCCCAATCTGCCCTTATGTTATGGTATAGAAGGCGAACGTGCAGTAACCAGTAAAGAAGGGGATGCAGGGGGAGGCATGAAGATCATGAATTCCAGTACAATTCAAAACCATTAAATTTGCTTAAACAGTTTAGTTTAATCCTAAGCACTAACCCCCCCTTCTCTAAGTTGATCTTTAATTACATTGGCCATATACCATTAACAAAACCACAGCATTCGACTTACTACAAAAGACATCGTGAATAAGCAATATCATGGAATACGACAAAAAAATCTTCTTGTTTATACTAGTTTGGGTTCAAAATAAGGTGGAAATGCCAACAGGATATGTTTTATTTACCTGAAGAGGATGACTTCCCATTATTTTGGGCTGCGTCTGTGATCAACTGCACAGCAGTGTCAATATCATCTTGTCCAGTCAAAAACACCAGGATATCTCCCATTGGCTCCTGCAACATGCATTAAGTGTATACCACAATCATGTGATCAATCTGGTAGAGGAAAAATAAAATTGATAGGTAAGTGTGACCCCTTGTTGGTATGGGGATTGGAACCAAGAACCTCAAGGTCATTGCCTGAGTGCCCTTGCCATCTCTCCCAACCCTTCGGATCAATCTGGTAGAGAAAAATTGAAGTACGTCTATTGCCAATGAGAAACAGCAAGGCAAAAACCCTATTTAAACAAAATAACAAGAAAAGAGAAGGAACTACAACACAAGGCTGAAAAAGGGCAAAGATTGGGAATCATAGATTGTAAGAGTCAAGTAATCATCCCAAATTATCAGCTTTTTTATCAGACCATGTTTATAGGCTTTCACGTAATATAAGGGCATGCAAGCCCAGTTGAGAATATGAAGCAGGGCTGACATTGCAGCAAAGAAATTATGCAGTCCGAACTCCAAACATGAGCATGTACATGCATGTATCTGTCTTGTGTTCCAGATGATACGAACATTAATTGCAGACAACAAATGGGTATGTCCAAGCAGAAACAAATCGTTAGGCTCATGTAAAACCTATAAACCAATGCCTTCTGAAAAGGATACGAATGTCTTCCATGGTTTGACATTTAAGATTTTCTTGTACAAGAGAACTTCAACTATGCTAGACATCATGCTGTAATTGAAGATTTTTTTTTGATAAGTATATTTACCTGATCATTTATGGACATTACTGTTGAAACAACAGCTTGGAGATAATCTGGAACAGGCTCCTCAGCATAAAAGATCTGTACATTAAATCCTCTACCCTGAAACCACACTCATCCTCGATCAGTCAAATGTAAACACCAATCAAAAGCTTTATAGAAACCTTCAACGCCAAAAAATATATCAAATCACCAGCATAATGTACCTCGACCGACAAAATGGCAGGTTCTCTCTTCAGTCCATCCTCCTCTCCTTCCAGTTGTCTACGTCTCTTGCTGGATTTGGAAATATTCACAGTTTAAGTTTATAAAGGACTTTCATCACAGAAAATCCGTAGAAATGATTTAGTGCAATGGTTAGAGCTCGGGACTTCAAAACTAAGAATGCAAATTCAAATCTGCACAACCAAGCTATAATATAATATTAGGATTTCAGGCCCTCCTTTCCTACTACCACCCTCGTAACAGGTACCTATTGGCCTTAAGTAGGCAGTAAATGAGTAAGATGATTGTATAATCTATGAATAAAACAGATTTACTTAAGACATATAACAAAGACAGTGCTTGCCTTCACAATGGATAAAGCTGCGTTCTTTTGTCTCAGTTATTATTACCAGCCTCAATATGTATACGGTCTTGTTCTTTTCTTCTAACCCCACCCCACCCCCCAAACAAACACCCAACTCAACCCAAAACAAAATGGAAAAACAGAACCCCATCAGTCCTTAGTGTTCGACTAACAGATTTCACACTTTAGGAAAGTTAATAACATAACACGTTTAGTAATCATGTTGCTTCAATCAACTCTAGCAGCAAAATGCAGACACAGACACATCCAGTCAATCCACCAGGTGGAACACTGAGATAGTAGAATATGACACTGAACATTTTCCAAATTGTAGAATTTTCATAACACGTAAACAAGTATTTAAGTGATATGCAAGAAACAGCTAACCATCCAGCTTATTATGATTCTATAACAGCACCAGCAGAAATTAAGACCATGCCCTTAACCAGGTCTTAAAGATTACTCGTTTTTGTTCTTGGAACCAACATGCAGTAATTTGAGCATTTTAAGAGAGAAATGAAATTTTCCCCATACCAACAAGTGGTCACACTTACCTATCAAAAAAAAAAGATAGAAATGAATTTTTTTTTACTTAAACAAGACTCCCTTCACTCCTGAAAAAAGAGTCCACGATCCCTTAAAAGAGTCCTTTGTTATCGATCTGCTGCTCGTTCGTTGCTCATCGCTTGATCTGTCTCATCATGTTCAATTATTTGCACAATGGATTCTATTGGAGCAAAGGAGCTTGCTAAGGATTTGATTGTTGCTGGTACTGCCTCAGAGTCACTATATGGTGCATGCGAGTCAATGCTCAAGCCTGACATGATTTGCTACTCATTGACTGCTCATCGCTTGATCTATCTCATCAGTCATCAGGTTTATTTTTTCTTCATATGTATTATTGGTTCGGTTGCTGCTATGACTATTCTAACCATGGGTATTTTGCACACAAATGAAGCGTGTGTGGCAAACATTGGTAGTTGGTATTTCTGTGGCAACAAGCGATGCTACGCTTGCGGATTATATAGAGAAGTTATCAAAGAGGGAAGAGCCTTCCTTAGGCTCCATCAAGGAGAAGTAAATGTTGCAACCTACGTTCTGATACTGTGTTAAGTTACCAACTCATCTAAAAGCTTAAGCTGTTAGATAAGGGTCCAACAATGTATATCAAACTCACCATATAAATGACAACCAAGTACATGCTTCTTTATAGAAATCCCAAAGTGAAATCCAAAATCAAAACAAAAAACAGAGGCAACTCTCAGATGCAAAACATGTGGGCCTGTGTCCTTCTGACATTGCTTGAAGGTAACTGATCACTTTTTCAGGAGTACAGAACCAATTTTTGAATACAAGGAGGTAGGGGTGTGGGAAGAGGCAAGAGTACAAGGAGGAAACACTGTCCTCCATCACCTGAATAAGAAATATCAGATGAATTTAGGGCACTCAATGTCAAAGCTCAATAGTTGCCCGATACATCATCCTCCCTAAATTGAGGAAATTACAGAGCTTAAGCCCAAAGAAATATATCATTCCTCTCTGACCAAATTTTCCATAAAGGAGAAAAATAACCAAACCACCAAAGAGTTTCTCCATCTTTCCTTGCCCCAAAACCTTTAAAATCTAAGGAGTAACCTTCCAATGTGGAAGAGACACCCAAGACTCAGCAAAGATGTCATATAACCCATTCCCAAGTAGTATGCAATGGAACAACAGAAAAACAAGTTGACATGCAACGAGAAGAAATAACAGACATGGGACTTGAAAGCTGGATGGTAGAACAGTAAGGAATGTAAACCTCAATTTGAATATGATAGTGAAAGAAATTAAGAGATTTCACCCTAGAGTCAACCAAGAAGCGTGCATTTTTTGAGACTCTACAGACCAATCAACACACTAGCACATGAACAAACATGGACACCTGACAGTAGGGGTGACAATATTTTATCCAATCCATTGGGTTATCCAATGTATCTATTATAAAAGACTTATTGGGTGTTCGATAACACCCATTAGAGACCAATAACAAAATGGATAGCTAGGGGCTTTAACATGGTTATCCATTAGTTTTACCCAATAATGCTACCACCACCACCCGCCTCCATCCACTGCCAGCTATCTCCTGTGACTTCCAGCATCCGCAGATACCTCCGACCACCACCGCCAGCAGACTATTGGATTTTAGAGAAAAGATTTTGATATTCATTGGCTTCAAGCCTTCAAATCATCTTAGAGTTTCTGGTTTGTACCATGTTAGGAGACATGTTAATGTTTGGTTTTATCTCATGAGCCAAGAAGAGCGTGATAGGTCTGCTTTGCCAATCGATGTCAAGATCGATTAGGTGATCATTTTCTATTAGTATTTCAGTTTCTTCTAGTAATAGATTTCTTGTTTTTGGCAGTAAAGACAAATGACTTCCTTGTGGTTTGAATAGATGATTTTCAACTCAATAAAAGTATCTATCGATTTATTTATATATTTATATTTTTATTTTTTTTTTGATAAGTAAAGAGTATATATAAATAACATGCGTCAAAACAGGTGGCGCAGCCTTTGTACACTAGGAGTATACAAACTACTCAGCTCTAAAACTATTCACAAAATCCACAAAAGAATGCCCGAGAGATAGATCTGTCGCTGAATACCACAAAAACAATGTGTGCAAAAGACAGTCTCTCAATTGATCCAGTGGAACCTCACTATTATCGAAAACTTCTCCTGTTCCTCTCTTTCCAAATAGTCCACCAAACACCCGCCGGAATAGCACCCCAAAGAATATTGCTCCTCCTACGATTGGAACGAGACCAACTCAAAAGCATCCCCGAAGCAGGCGGGCATTACCCACGAGATCCCAAAAAGCCCCAAAACTGTATACCATAAAGAGCGAGCCACTGGGCAATGCAGTAACAAGTGATTGACACTCTCTTCGTCGCCTTTGCACATGTAACACCAGTTCACATAAACCATCCCCCTTTTGCGAATGTTTTCTCCCGTAAGAATCGCCCCATGGCAAGCTTTCCAAACAAAAAATGCAACGCGACTGGGAGCAATACTCCTCCAAATTCCTTTCCAAGGAAAGGGATCCCCCACTCTGTCCGACATAGCACAAAAATAAGATTTAACAGAGAACTTTTCATCCCCACCCACCTTGCCTTATCAATCTGCCCCGTCAATCAGGCGAATAAAGCAAAGTAAAAAAATTTCCACAAACCTCCATCTCCCAATCTTGAAGATCCCTACGAAACAAGGGATTCCGCACCACTCTACCCCGATCAATATGCAACACCAAACTAACATAGCGGTTTTGTCCACCGCCAAATTGTACAACTCGGGATAGACTCTCCACAGTTCCTCTTCCCCACACCACTTGTCTTTCCAAAATCTCACTCTCGAACCATTGCCAACCTCAAAAGAAACAAACCTTTCAAACTGCGCCCACCCTTTACAAATGCCTTTCCAAACTCCTGACCCAAAAGAACCGATGACGATTTTAGGAAACCAAAAATGATCACCCTCTCCGTATCTACTGATCACCACCCTCCTCTATAACCCATGCTCTTCCTCCATATATCGCCAAAACCATTTACCAAGTAAAGCTGAATTGAAGCAACTTAGCTTTTTGATACCTAAGCCTCCTCTCCTGATGTTCAAACAAACCTTATCCCAATTAACTAAATGAATTTTATGCTCCTCCCCTTGACCCTCCCACAAGAAGTCTCTTTCCATCTTTTCCAAAATATTGCGCACTGAAGCAGGCACCACAAAAAGCAAAAGGAAATATGTGGGTAGACTGGATAAAGTAATTTGGATAAGCGTAAGTCTACCCGCTTTGGACAATAGCTGTTTCTTCCACCCCGTCAACCGCCGACCAAATTTTTCAATCACCGGATTCCACATAGCTCTACTTTTGAACGACGCACCAATCGGCAAACCTAGATAAGTCAAAGGTAAATGAGAAACCTTGCACCCAAGGTTTCTCATTTATATATTTATATATTTATATATTTATATATTTATATATTTATATATTTATATATTTATATATTTATATATTTATATATTTATATATTTATATATTTATATATTTATATATTTATATATTTATATATTTATATATTTATATATTTATATATTTATATATTTATATATTTATATATTTATATATTTATATATTTATATATTTATATATTTATATATTTATATATTTATATATTTATATATTTATATATTTATATATTTATATATTTCTCACTTTACTTACTATTGCTTCGGCTGATTATTGTCTCGTCTCTAGGACGTGCCAGAGACAGAGAAGGAAAAAGAGATGAGTTTTAGAGAGAGAAATGAGAAAGAAGATTGGATTTTTTTTGGTCCTATTCAGTGTACCTTGTGTGTTTGTGTTTTTGTATGCGTACTGTGTGTAATGTGTGTGGGTGTTTGTGTAATGTTGTTCGTGTACTGTCGAGAGCCTTTCCCAACCTTTTCAACATTGCAACATATAAAGACGCGAAGGTTAGTTTGTCTCTCCAGTTCGAGACTGGTATGGTCCTTTGGAATGCAGCTTTTAGAAGGAATTTCCAGGATTGGGAATTTGAATCTTTTCTTCAGCTTTCCGAATCTATTTACTCGCAGCAAATCGATCAGAACATGGAGGATAGGGTCATTTGGAAGAGGTCAAAGGATTAAAGTTTTACAGTCAAATCCTACTTCTTTGCCTTGGGTAATCAGGATAGAGGCTTGTTCCCCTGGAAAATTATTTGGAAGTCGAAAGCTCCAGCAAGGGTGGCTTTTTTTGCTTGGGAGGCAGCCAATGATGCTATTCTCATGGGTGATAATTTGCGGAGACGTGGCATAGTATGTGTGAATAGGTGCTTCATGTGTAAAGGGGATGGTGAGAGTGTGACCCATCTTTTGCTTCATTGTCAGGTGGCGAGGGAATTGTGGAGTTTGATTTTTGGCCTTTGTAATCTATCCTGGGTGATGCCTATTCTCTCAAGGATTTATTCTCCTGCTGGTCTTTGTCTCGGAAGGGGAAGGGATATGTCATTTGGAACCTTATTCCCTTGAGAGTCTGCTGGGTCATTTGGAAGGAGAGGAATAGAAGAGTTTTTCATAATGAGGAGTGGACTGTTTCTACTTTGAAGAATGATCTTCTTCATTTGCTGTTCTTTTGGTGCACAGATTCAGTTGGGATTTCTGTCAACTCTTTTGTAGAGATTATGGATTAGCTTTAGTATTCCGTAATTTCTTGTGTATACTCCCGGTGTACAAAGGACGCAACACCTGTTCTGCTGCCTTTTGTCTATAATGCAATTATAGACTTTACTTATCCAAAAAAAAATTAATGGGTAGTTTTGGGTATTATCCAATAACACCCATTAGCCATATATTGAGTAGATAATAGTTTTATCCAAACTTAACCGGTAACACCGGATTGCCACCCCTACCTGATAGTGCCACTAAACATAAGATGTTATGTTAGTCACATTGCCACCATAAAAATTCTCATTAGTGAACGATACAGCAAGTACTTCTCAAAAAAAAAGGAAACAGATAGATAAAATGGCTCAAATACTACTAAAGATACCTGGTTTGAAAAAAAGCAGCCATTGATTTTGCTTCAATTGTAGCAGAGGCAATAATGAGACGCAACTCAGGCCTGCGTCGTTGGATCTGGAATCTCATTAATTGGCAAATATTAGAAAATTTTGGAAACTTTACAGTTTCCCATTTTTCAACTGTCAAAGGAGATCCTTAAATGTTCATAAAGTTACCTTTTTCAGGAGACCCAATAAAATATCTGTTGAAAGAGACCTTTCATGAGCTTCATCTACCATAATAACACTGTCATGTCACAGTTAAAAGTTGTGGCTATTTTACAAGCAGGAAAAAAGAAAAAAAAAAATATATATATATATATATATATTTATATTACAATAGAGCTCATTCTCACACATGTGTAATTGACTAAAGCTATTAAGAGGTTGAGATTAAATTATCTTAAAAAATTTAATGGTTGGGATTCACTCTCATATTCACATGTGTGAGAGTAGTTATCCATTTTTAACTCTCTATTTTCTCTCACCATGTTACAAAGTCACTCCCTACAATTAATATTATAAACAATCACACCTTGAGATTAATCTTCTAAACCATAACCCCTTACAAAACATCAACTTTACATTAATATCTATATTACAATAGAGCTCATTCTCACACATGTGCAATTGACTAAAGCTATTTAGAAGTTGAGATTT
Organism: Codonopsis lanceolata; assembly: GCA_013146195.2. Taxonomy (NCBI): domain Eukaryota; kingdom Viridiplantae; phylum Streptophyta; class Magnoliopsida; order Asterales; family Campanulaceae; genus Codonopsis; species Codonopsis lanceolata. Next base: position 16,149,800 of record CM028379.1, on the reverse strand, counting down.
AATTATCTTAAAAAATTTAATGGTTGAGATTCACTCTCACATTCACATGTGTGAGAGTAGTTATCCACTTTTAAATCTCTATTTTCTCTCACTCTGTTACAAAGTCACCCCCTACAATTAATATTATGAGCAGTCACACCTTGAGATTAATCTTCTAAACCATTACCCCTTACAAAACATCAACCTTACATTAATATAATCTCAAAATAGAGCTCAATTGATTAACTGAGACTATCTGGACATGGGGGTTGATTCCGCCGTAAAATCAAACGTTCATAGGTCAGTTACATATAACTCCTTACAAATAACCTCCCTCAACTATGGGTCGAGTTCGGATAGCGTCCCTCAACTACCACTTGAAGTATTGTACCCCTCAACTACAACATTTTTTTTAAATCGCACCTTCTATTTAGACGTTGGCGTTTCAATTGACGAAATCAGATATACTGGCACCGTGCCTATGGCACGGGCACGAAGATCTAGTATATATATATATATATAAACAGTGCTGTGGTTAGTTCAAGCATATTGAACACATTTAAAGAGAATGTTTCCATAGTTCTAAACAAAACAAAAAGAAGTGTATTCAGCATTCAGAGTAAGGGATCGGACTAACAGTAGACAACATCGCATATCCAATAGAGGAAGGACCGCACAAAAAGTTGACCTCGATGGTCAGGTACTAAAAAAAAGAGAAAAGAAAAGCTAAAAGTTAAAGATCCAACCCAAGCAATGAGTGATGGGTGTAGACACCCCAGGAATTCATATAATCACTGGGCTAAATTCCTTCTGCATGAGCCATAATCTTTCTTTAATTTGCCTACTCAGATGTTGCTCACGGAAGTAAAGAATATGAAAGAATTAACTGGTGGCTGGCAGAATATAGGGGAAACAGCCTTTATCAACCAGTTACTAGCTTGAGCTCATTACCAATCTGACGTAAATCTCAACCGGACCAAGGAATACTTCAAAACATGCTAAAGAGCTCAAATAAAGCACCAAATGACTATTGCTTCCACGGACTTTGTGCACAAGAAGCAATGTTAACTAGAATTTCCCTTCTTCAAGGTAAGAATTCTTGCTACAGATTCGCTAGTGTCTAAAAGACAAAGCAATCTATTTTAAGAGGCATCAGACCTCCAAACTTGGAGCACAAGGGAAACACAAATGTATGTGGCATTACCATAACCCATAGCATAGAATCCTCACATCAATAGGCACCCTCATCTCCTAATAAGACCAAGAGCATATTTACCTACCTTAATTCCAAATTTCTACTAATGACTGTCCTTCTAAATGCTGAGTCTCAAGAGGAAAGTCTTCCAACTGGCAAAAATTTCACTTCCACCGTCATAAAGAAAAATTAGAAATGAACATGGAATCTCAGAGACAGATGATGACAGCAAGAAGAGGCTAACTTTACATAGATGTCTTTAGAATTCTATAAGTATGTCTTTAGAATTCTTATAGAATTCTTATAGAATTCTATAAGTATATCAAAGATGATTTGGATATTACTAGAGTGATTTTCGGAAAAGGGGATATTTAAGCACTTAGGAGCTATTTGGTAGTCATGTTTAAGGCCGGATAGGATTAATAAGCTTAATTTTCGGATGTTTGGTACACAATAGGCGGTTTGGATTAGTAATCCAAATTATCCGGATAGGCACTTATCCCCTCGCTAATTATACCAAGGAGGAGGGTGGTATTACTAGCGCCCTTGCTAAAAAAACTGAGGGATTAACATCTTTAATTCCAAAATTACCCCCAATATATACTAATGGGATTAATAATGAGGGCGCTAATAGTACTCAGATTAATAATAATGTTTATCCCCACCCACTACCAAACAAGCCCTTAGAGTAGCTGTAGTCAAATCATATTTATGTTACTAATGTTATTGAAGTTCCAATCCAATTGCATAGCAGCTATATAGTCATGTGATCCCTCCCTATGAGCATTTGTTGAGCAGGTCTCCTTAGCTTGTCCTAAACCAAAGGGGCATCTTCATCCACACCGTCCATGCATCCAAAAACAAACCCTCACCAATTGACAACCCTTGCTACAAACTTCCGTGAATGACCCAAAAGGGAACCGAGCTACATTATAAACTTTACATGCTATTTGGTGATGTATCTTCCAAACACGATTCTCCTCCCAGGTAGGCAAACGTGCAAGATATTTACCCAGCAAGGCTTGATTAGGAATCAACATCTTAGACTCACCTAGTGAAAGGATTAAAGACTTTTTTCACACTAGTAGAGATGCTATTCCTTGGGGGGGGACACGTTTATTCAGAGAATACAACCAAAGAAGAAGAAAAAAAAACTCCAAAGGAACTCTCCTAAAAGATCAAGCAGAGAAAGTATACTAAAATATCCAGCACAAGTGATTCATGTACCTAGCATCCAAAGTGAAATGTGATTCATCTCCCAAGACCTTTCAAAACCCGCATACACCAACCTGTACTCTTTTCATAAAAATGATGGTGCTGCCTTCAAACACAAACTAGCAGAAAAGCCACAAGCTTGTGAAGAGGTTAAACTGAGTAAAGATCAACATTGCCACCCCAGCACCTTAGTCAATCCTAAATGTATGAGGAACTAAAACTAGAAAAACAAGGGACCTCAGGTCCCGCATCACCTTGTAGTGCAGCAACAGATGATCAATGTTCTCATTCCTTATATACAAGCAGCAATGGTTGACTAGAACTATTACACCTCCTCAGACCGTCAAAGGTCAGGATGGAATGTAACTAGGCACACCAAACAAAAAATCTCCAGAACGAGCCTTAGCCATCCAAATAGCTTTCCACCGCAACAAACCACCCATGAGTTGCCGCAAATTTCAGAAGCAACGCAACCCATCTAACTCTAATTACATTCAGAAAAAGTATGTGTTTCATCTAAGCGGCTTATCGCCCCGCCCCCCACCCACCCCAAAAAAAGGGTGTTCCATCTAGGTCGCATGTTATGAAAATTTCTAGACATTGTCCTCTTTTATGAATTATCACGGAAGATACTACATAAATTTCTCAGAATTGTTCGTGGTCCACGTGGGGCCTTCATTCCAGTTCATATGACTAATTTCATGAGAAGGTTTCATTAAATATTACTAATTGAACTTTTAGACCTAAAATTCTAAGTGAAGCAAAAAGACGGAAGTCTCAAAGCAGGTTTATTATATGATTTACAGGAATATATCCAATACCTGTACTTGCTCAAGAGAGGATCATCCATCATTTCCCTGAGTAACACCCCATCGGTGAGAAATTTGATCCTAGTCAAGTCCTGTGCTGCCAAAACAAGGAAGTCCTCAATATAGATGGCACAGAGTGGACTAACATTGCAAAGATAGTACTCCCTCCGCCCCTAAATTATTGTCTTGTTTGACTTCTTTTGTCAAACTATTATGTTTTTCTAATGTAATATTGACATATATTTTTTATTTTTTTCAAATTCATAAAACACATTATTTGTATTATTTTTAAAGTACTAAAAATTACGTGTTTGATGATTTTGAAAAAAATAAAATAACACAAGAAATTAAATGTCTCACTGTGTTTGTAACATCCTCAAATCGTATTGTATAACCAACTTCCTCCCCAAGGTTGACTCCCATTTCTTCTGCCACCCTTGAAGCAACTGCCTGAAGCATCAGCACAACCTCAAACTCGTAAGAAGTCATTATAGTGATTCCTATGTGCAATATTAAGAAACTGAAAGTTATTTAAGACTGATCAATATTTGAAAAATATAATTCAATCCATAGTCATATTATTTCTACTAGTCTACAGGAGACAGGAGACCAATTAATAGACTTCAACAAAGAGGGGATTTCAAATAAAGGCGAGGGAATAAGTAAGATTCTGGACACTGACACTGAACTGTATGAGACTGATTAAAAAAAAAAAAAAATTAGAAGCTTCAGAAGAACTTAAGTTAAGAATATATATGTCAAACTTCTGGGTACAGTACACCAGTCACCTAGGGATTGATCCTTTCTCAAGAAACTAGTGTGATTCCAACATCCTGCTGACCACTAGATGTAGAAACAAAAAATATAATTCAACTTATAGACATTTCTATTAAAATCACATATGAAATGCAATCCCATTCCATTATCCATGGATCAAAAATCATGATAGTTCTCCATCAACAAGTAGATTCCTCCATCAAATCACTTCTGGTCAGCTTTTTTTTTTTTTTGGGATAAGTACTTCTGGTCAGCTTTAAAGTTGAAGTTTTCTCCGTACTGGAGATGGTTTACTAACAATTATGAGTTCAGTCATTAAGGATAAAGGTATCACTTATAAAATGAGGGAATAGTTAAGCATACGATGAATGAGTCATCCTTTTAATGCAAGAAATTTATAAAGTGTTCATTTAATGGGATGCATCTCGCCAGGGGTTGAGGCATATAAAATCACGATTTATGGCGGCAGCAACCTCCAACAAAATCACAGTGGAGTTTCTAAAAAAGGTTAAAAATACAAAACTATAAATATTTACAGTTGGTCAAGCTGACGAAAAGACACCTGGACAGCCAATCGCCTTGGTTGAGTGCAAGCTATCAGGCGCCCACCATCAGCCCAACCTGCTTCTTTGAGATACTGCAATTCCAGCATAAAATTGTAAACTTTGGATATAATCCGCACTAAATTATTATCTCAGGTATATATATATATATATATACACGCGCGTGCATACTGCATACAAGTAATTATATCTAGTTGAAAAACAGAAATTGGCTTCATCCTACTGACACTTAGCAAAAATGAATATCCAGAAATGAGGTCGGATTTTCTTTTTGTCTTCTTGCCAATCGCCTCTTTTAAGAGTGAGCTTAACTAACCACAATGAGTAGAATTCAAAACCTGTGGCTTTGCACTAACAAGGTCAAGCTTGGTTGGTACAGCCCACCTCTCCTATGAAACAGGTCAGGTCTGCCAGGTGTTCCGATCTCACATGTGACAAACTATTTAAATACGATTGACTAGTCAAGAAGATAGGTGTTATTCAACAAATCAGAAATACTGTGTTGGTTGATTGAAATTACGTTCTTCTTTTGGCCCTTGAATTAATGTAATGAGAAGACTAACTCAGAGTAAATTTCAGTTGACACCCTTCAGTAACACAAGTCAGTTGATTCAATGTACAGAGAGCATGGTGTAGTGTGGAAGGCAGCAATCACGACAGCTAGTGTTCTCAGAAGCAGTGTAATAGTGAGAATTGTTATATTAGATATTATTATTTTTTGATAGGAATTGTTATATTAGATATTAGGTGTCTTGACTCTTTAGTTGTTACATAATTTACTTTAATTTTATGCACCTTAGTATAAACATGCTCAATTAGAATACTTTTTATGATCTTCAACTCACCTAAACCACTAGTTGAGATCTGTTCACCCTATCGCATACTTAAACCAAAGTCCTCAAATTTCACATGACCTGTGATAAGAATAGATTTTCCGACAAAACATTCATTTCTGTGCTGAAGAAGCTCCAAACTTCAACTTTTAGACATTGCCACCTTACATGTGAAGATAGGGCAAGCCAACAACTCGTGAGTTGGCCTTTACAAAAAATTAAAGGCCAAGAAAATGGTAGAAGTTTGAAGGATAAGTCATGGATATAGAAGAAGGGGGTTAGACCACTGTACCATGAAATAACTTTATGTATCTGTTTGCTTTATACTAACAATATCTGAAACTTAGACAACATATTGGCAAGTTGAAAGACAAGTGCTCACGTAAATATTTGATATTTCGAGTGAAATTTAAAGCTTCTTGTTCTTAAAATAAAGTAAATAGAAAATTCAACCCAATTGAACTCAGACTAACAAAAAGCAAGAGATTCTCTCTCTCTCTCTCTCTCTCACATACACACACACATATGTAGTACTCCCATTTGCATAGTGGAAATCATTGAAAGACTAGATTGTGGTTTTTCCCTCCAAGCGTTTTGGGGCTCTTGCACATAACTCTTCAATTTACTTTTTCCGTTTACTCTTCTGTTAGAAATTCCATGCAACACCTTATAGTCGTAAGGTATATCCTCAATCAATTCCTATATTTTTTGCTCGTGTTAGACTTGTACCAAATTGTATACTTCTTCAGGGAAAGACCGTATTTCCAACATCAAACACTCATTGCGTAAGAAATTCAAAAACAATATAATAAAGCATAATTGAAAGAATAGACATGAGACAAAAGAGAATAAACAAAAAAATGGGAAATGTATCGGAGGGGCAAACCTGAGGAATCTGAGTGGTTTTACCACTACCAGTTTCGCCGACGACAATGGTGGTGGCATGAGTCTCCACCAAATACAGAAATGATGTCCTGTACTTGTATACTGGCAACCTTTGCCTCTGCTTTTCTGTGCTCGCATACCCAAATCTGAAAATTATTCGTACATCAACATTACAGTACTTGATTTCATACATAAATGCATATATATATATATATATATATATATATGAAGACTTAGAGAGAGATATAGAGAGAGAGAAGGGGGAATTGAAAGGAAGAAGTCGTACGCGGAGGAGGAGGAAGGAGGGGCGGCGTAGAATAGGATGCCGCCTTCTTCATCATCGAGGAGGCGTGGTCTCTCAGTCCCTGGTTTCCAGAATTGAGCCATTGATTATTTTCACACACACACAGTGACTGTAATTTTACAGTTTGTATACGGTTGGGAGCGTACAAATAGAGAAGCTTTGGGGCGAACCGGACCAAAGAGCCATCTATTTTCTAGGGTGAAAATTCGGTCGATCTATTTTAGTTCTAACCGTTTTATTCTATTTTTTTCTTTTAAATCGATAAAATACAATTTTACAACGAAATGACAACTATACCTATATTGAAATCCAATCGGCGCTATGTATAGTGAATCTAATTTATGCATCCTGATAAATCTAATTTGTGCATCCCAGCAAATAACTTATGCAATTGGATTTTCTTTTGTATTCTAATTCTAAATTGATGCATCATAATTTCAAATAATTGCATCGTAATTCTAAATCAATGTAACGCAATTCATCCAATTTATGTATCGTGAATTCAATCTATATATCGCGATACATCGATTTGTGCATCGCGATAAATGATATGTGTATCATGATTTACTTTTGTATTTTAATTTCCAAATTAAATGCATCGCAATTTTAAAAGAATTTCAAAAACCAACATGTTTTTTATTTGACATTTTATCGAGCAGTTTACGTTAATAGTAACACATACAAAGTGAATCTATTTTAAATTACACATAAAAACAAAAACAACAAATATAAAGATCTTCCATATTTCTCATAAGATAGAAAAGAATCTTATGCCTTAATCCCGACCACTAGCAGCAAGAATAAGTAGGTCTTGCTTCATAATCTCTCTGGTCGCATCTAAATAATTCACGAAATGTCAAATAATTTTGGAATATATTAATAGAATTGGTCATAATTATAAAAATAGTTAAACACACCCAATATGATTACAACACACGTGAAGAATAAAGATAAAACGATAATGGAAATTGTAAGCATATTTTTTAAGAGCGGACGCTTTATGTGAAATATCATAAATAATTTGGTGGACTCTTTGCCTGGAACGAATAAAGTATTTGTTAATTCATTTCCGGTCTACATGACTTCAGCAAGTAAAGTCGCTATCAAAGCTATGCAAGTCAATCGAGTAGGTGATTTTGGATTAGATCCCAGTATTTTGGCTTGTTTTACTTTCAAAGGGTAGACTTTTTGATATAGTGTTGGAAGCTTGAATAACACAAACTTGTTTATTAACATACACAGACAATTCGAGAGAGCACACAAAAAGAGACGAATATTGTTGAGATGTCAGTAATGTTTGGTTTGGTTTATCGATTGTTATAGATGACTATAGATAGGTTAGATTGATCAAAAAATTTCTTACCAATTGTTGGAGATGCAAGTCATGAAGATGAGTGATCGACTGTGCGAACTGAGCGGCGAATTTGCGTAGTTTTAGTTAACAATTTGGGGAATAGGATGGGTAATGGGGCACGTACTACTAATACCAAAATCAAACAATTCCCCAGTTTTTCAATTCAGTTATTCCTCATTACCCGCCTCATATTTAATCAAACCAGTTAATAATTGTCAAGTTTGATTCAGATATTCAAGGTTCGGTTCGAATTTGTCATCCCAGTATTACTTGCGCCAAAAAGGTGCTTTGGTGTCTCCATTTGAGATGGCCTTAGTTAGTTGGAATTTAGATTAGGTTTTCCCTGCACCAAAGTGAGTCTTGTCTCTTATTTTGACAAAATAACAAATAAAAAGTAAGGTTAAAGCAAATACAATGAAGTAGTAAAAGGTAGCATTGTGAAGATTTTGGAAAACAATGGGGATAGCTCACGGTAGCTTCAGTAGCCAGAAAAAAAAAAAGGAAAGGTTTTGGTAACCTTCAATGCTACCGTAGCATTAACTTCAACAGGATAAAAAAAAAAAGGAATGAAACGGCATTGTTTTAAACAAAAATACAATGAAACGGTGTGGTATAAATTGTACAATTCAATCAACAATTTCAAAACATTGAATGGTGGCCAACATATCCTTTCCCCTCCTTTGCACGTGGCGTCATTTGACTAGTCACGCGGATTTTTTCTTTTTATTCGGTTTTTGGACTATTTTTCTCCTCAAATATTATTTTTTTTCAATTATTTTTTTAAAATATCTGCATATTTTTATCTATAAATAGAGACTCGATTTGTTGAATTTGGATACCAACTCAATTTTCTACAATTTTTTGAGTTTTCCTTCCTTTCCTTTCTCTTCCTCCCAAAATTTGATATTTTCCATTAACCATATTTAGTTATTTCAAGATTTTTTTGTGAACTAAATTTAGTACTCATATTTTATTTAGTTGTTAATTATTAATATTACTATTATTATAATTATAATTTAGCTATTAATATTATTGTCATTATTGCTAATTGTTTTGTTATTATTCTCATTATTATATTATTATTGTCATTTACTTTATATTATCATTGAATAAGTTCTTATTATTATTGTTGTTATTATCATTAGTAATCTTATTGTTGTTAATATTATTTTTACTGTTAATTACCTAATCAATGGCTTCACGTTTGTTCTCCCGAAAAGACAAAAACAAAAAAAAATCAAGATAATCAACCCTCATCTACGCTCAACGAACCATTTACTCCACAAATTCCTCAACCAAGCTCACAAAACCAACCATCAACTTACCAAAATCCTCCTCCATTGCAACAATTCCATAATTTTCAAATTGTTGGACCCAAATGCTTCTCAATTTGGAAGAATTCGAATTTTCTTACCCTCGTTTCCCAATATGCCGCAACAAGTATTTCCATGGATTACTCATTTACCTTCGCAGTTCAACCAAGGGTATTTTCCCATGGGAGTTATGGGAAATTCATCGTCTGAATATGTTCCAGGTAGTCATCTACCTTCAAATTTGCCTCCTTTTTCTACACAACCAGAACCAGAAAATGATCAAGAGGCAGATGTTCAAGATGACTTGGTTATAAATCAACTCCGCAAAGTGGAAAAACAATAAGAAGTAGGTGATCCACGAACAAGACTGTCACTTTGTGTAAATCATGGGAGAACGTGAGTACCGACAATTATGTTGGCACAAACCAAAATTCAACACGATTCTGGCAAAAAGTGACAGTTTGTTACAACGAATTTCGTGGCGATGGTAATCCACGAAATATGTGCCAATGTAAAAATCATTTCTCCAAAATGTCTAGGGCAGTTGCAAAATTCTCTGGAGCCTATAATCATGCATTAGTCTGTAAACAAAGTGGGTGGAACGATGATGATGTCATTAAGAAGGCCCATAGTATATATGAAAGTGATGAGGGGAAACATTTCACGTTTATTGAAGCCTGACAATTCCTTCGAAACATACCTAAGCGGTGGGCCCAATGCGTTGAAATAAATCAAAATTCATCGGGCAATGGGTCAAAGAGAAGCTTTGTTGATTTGGATAACTCATATTCCAATCCACCTCGACCTCCCAGTATAAAATTTGCAAAGAAAAAAAGAAAAAATGTCATTAAGAAGGCTCAAATTGAAGTGATAAGTGGAACTAATCGTCTCGAGTCAACTCTTAATGACAAACTTAAACGATATATGAACTTCACAGAAACGAGGTTAGAGGAAGACAAAACAAATCGAATTACCAAACAATGGGAGTTGCTAATGCGGAAAGAAAACAAAACACCAGAAGAAAAAAAAATTGCACAATGTTGTTCCATAAACTGTTTAAGTAGAGCTCTTTGTATTTTATATCGTTTCAATGTATTTTTTTTTTTTCTATGTAATTTGTCTTTAAGTTCACTGTAATCTAATCTCTTTATTTTAAGTTCAAGTGTTAATTTGACCTATCGGGTCTTCAAATTTTAATTTGACCTCTCGGGTCTTCAAGTGTTAATTTGACCTCTCGGGTCTTCAAGTGTTAATTTGTACATTTTTCTTGGCCTATAAATTTTGTATTGTACATACTTCAACCAATCATCCCCAACACTTCATAGAAAAATTATATACATACCTAACTACAATCATGTCTTCAAGTTCTAGCTTCAATTCTCACAACATAAATGAAAAGAAAGAAGATATATATGATCACAATGACATTGATCGTGAAATTCAAAAAAGTGTGGAAGAATTTATGTTTGACCTCGGGTCATCGACGCCGCAGGAGACAAGTGATTCAAGAACTTCTTACATCTCAACAAGTAAAAAGAGGAGTTCTTCAACGTACCTGCATAGAGAGAAATCGTGTTACTGGGCATCAACATTTGTATTCGGACTACTTTGCGGAGAACCCAACATACATCGACCGATAATCTCGCATGAGGTTTCGGATGCGAAGACATGTCTTCCTCCAAATAGTGGAAGATCTTGGTGCTCATACTCCATATTTTCAACAATGATTTGAAGCATGTGGGAGACAACATGTGGGAGACCTGGTTTATCACCACTACAAAAGTGCACAGCTGCTATAAGAATGCTTGCTTATGGAATGTCCGGTGATGCATGTGATGACTATGTTCGTATTGGAAAAACAACAACAATTGAATGCGTCAAGAATTTTGTTGAATGTGTGGTTACTATTTTTGGAGACCAATACTTGAGAAAGCCAACAGAGGAGGACCTCCAACGCTTGTTTCATATTGGGGAGACACGTGGTTTTCCCGATATGTTAGGCAGTATATATTATATGCATTGGGAATGAAAAAATTATCCTATGTCTTGGCAAGGTCAATATGCCCCGGGGATGGAAAGGCGGCCATCATTCTCGAAGCAGTCGTGTCGTACGATTTGTAGATATGACATGCATTCTTTGGTACTCGAGGTACTTGTAATGACATAAATGTCCTTGATCGATCTCCAGTATTTAACGATATTTATAATGACATAGCCCCGCCAGTAGCCTTTACGGTAAACGATAATCAATATAACTTGGGTTATTATTTAACCGATGGTATATATCCTTTATGGGCTACATTCATCCAGTCCATTCGAGCGCCACAAAGTGCTAAACATAAACCCTTTGCTCAACATCAAGAGGCAGGAAGAAAAGATGTAGAACGTGCATTTGGGGTATTGTAAGCATGATTTTCAATTATACGAGCCCCAGCACTTACGTGGGAGGTATCTACTTTGGGAAATATTACGAATACTTGTATTATATTACATAATATGATCGTCGAACGAGATACTTACAGCAGTGTTCCAAATGTTTCGACTATGATCAGATTGACATTACAGATGGTAGCTCGGCATGACAATATTTTAACGAGCGTATTCCGGAGCACCAGAGGTATCTTAAAAGAAGATGTGTCGTTCGAGATAAGGGGTCCCATCGCCGCCTGCTGCATGATTTGATTGAAAATATTTTGAGACTTTTTGGTAACGAGTATGCTGGTGTTTGAATAATCCTCGCTTTTATTGTTGTTGTATTTTTCATATTTTTCATTATGCTTGTTTTATTGTTGGCGGATTTTCTATTTGAATCGTTGTATTTTTGTTTATTGTTTGAATTATTGTAGTGATTTTTACATAACAGATAAATAATATTTGAAAATACGTTAAGTAGTTAATATTTTTTTAAGTAGTTAATATTAACTTAATGGATAAATTTCACAATTAACAATCACTAATTAATATATGTAATATAAAATTAACCATAATAACATTGAATCAATTGAATTTAATATATGTAAAATATAATATATAGTATTATTATTTAGTAATGAATATTTATTTTTGAAAAATATTTTTATTAAAAATTAATTGAATTTTGAATTTAGTAATTTATGCAATATAAATTTTATTTTGCATAAACAAATTTATTTATTAATATATAATATATAAAGATATAATATAATTGAGATAAAGATAGTTGGGTATATAAAGTTATTGGGGTTTGTGCCATCGATGTAAGGAGCTTTTTTGTTGGGTAGCTTAGAATAGCTTAAAGATATTTTTTATTTATTTTTAATGATTTGAGTAGCTTGGGGGAGCAACATTTGCTCCCTCATTGTACATGCTCTTAGAGATAGAGAAAATACAACAACATTTTGGTCACAAAATCATATACGATTATTAATTGGTCACATGATTTGCAACCTCATCAATAGCTAATTATAAAGAAAAAAAAGGCCCCTTATAATTTAATAACAAATAAAATCCACTTGTTAACATCAACTATCATTAAGAATCTTTTAACATTTAAACAAAAATCGATGAGGCAACTGAAATTAATTCTATTAGAAATTTGATTTCAGTTAGACATAATGACAAAATTGTCTCCTTTTAAAAGTACAATGTCAATTTTGTTGAAAAAATAGTACAATGACAAGATGTAATATTGGTCAAAGTACAGTGGTAAAATTATCTATTTTTAGTTGGGCGGATACTATCATGGTTTGAGACCTCTAGTTTTGTCTCCAATTTTGACCTCACTTCGGTTGGGTTTTATAATTTAACAATTTTATTTTACTTTTACTATTTTTTTACAGGTAATCACACCCTTCACTCAAACGGACACTCAATCATATCCGCCCACTTTGAATTTCTTAAAAACCAACGATTTGCGATTTTTGAAATAGACAAAGAATCAGACCGGGGTAAGGGAAATTTTAGTTGGGTAGAGTCTTCTGTAAGATCGTGTTACGAATCTTAATTCATGATGATTCAGGTTCCTGATGGTTTTTTGTCGGCTCGGTTCCCATTTTTCCGAACTTGATGGTCATGTCTAATAGTAATTGTATCATATGTACTTAATACAACACCTATGAAATATTCAATACAACTATTTCTAAAAAAGTGGACCAAATTGCCCTTTGCCCATTTTGAAATTAAATGAAAAGAAAAAAAAGGAAATAAATACAAACCGGTACATCTTTTAAAACATGTTTTCAAATAAATTCAACTATTTTTTAAACATATCTTTTAGGTACAATTTTGGGGCGAAAGTACGTCACTGCCCTTTGGAGTCCATATAGCGGCTCCCTCTAATTTACCTCCCGCCATTTCTAACTAAGCAATTTTAAAACCGAAAAACGGACAACTAGATCTAAAATGATCCAAGCAAAAGTCCTAACCAAGGCATTGTTCGTCAATACTGACAACTCTAAATTGGCATGGAAAATTTTCAAAAGTGTTGCCTGCAGTCCCAGTTCCTCAAGTCTCTCTTCTCAATCAGCACCTACCATCACCCGTATCCTCCTTCGCGCTATAATGTTGGACGAAATTGATTCTCTCCGCCATCTCCTCCTCTCCCAACCCTCTGAAACTTCTCAAGATCCTCTTGTTACTGTTGTCCAAATGTTAGCTAAGTCTGGTCATATTAATAAGGCGGTTTCCCAATTCCAATCCCTTCAAACCCATTTCCCCACAAGATCCCCCCTCTATCTCATTGTATAATTAACTCATTCAATCCTCTCTTCAAGAAAATTTATCGAATAATGTTTCGTTGCTGTACGAGGATATGATTGTTTCTGGGGTTCCCTCACAAACTTTTACATTCAATCTCTTAATTTGGTGGCTCTGTGATTCAGGTCTGTTGAATGATGCGCGGAAGTTGTTTGATAAAATGCATGAGAAGGGTCGTTCGCCTAACGAGTATAGTTTTGGGATTTTCGTTCGTGGTTATTTTAGAGCCGGGCTTGGTGCCCGAGGTCTTGAGCTTTTAGAGGTGATGAAGAGTGTAAGTCTTGTTGGCAACTAACAAGGCTAGAGGGGGGTGAATAGCCTTTTAAAACTTTGATGATGTCTTTTTAAAACTTTAATAATTGGCAGCGGAATTTGTAAACTTGTCAGTCAACTGATACTGGGTCAGCTGGCTGATGTTTTAGAGAAGATGAAGTTAGTGAAGATTGGTCAGCTGGCTGACACAAATGTTTTCAAAAATAACTTTTAAGATAGATCACTGAATATAAAGAAAAGAACTGAAGAACAATTTATCAAAATAATTAAGTAAACAATTTATGTAAGTAACTGGCTGACACTTAAGTAGATCAAGACTTCTTAAGTGTTAGATCAGTTTGTAAGAGCTGATGAAATAACTGACAGATAAATTGAAGTGGTTCACAGTAAAATTGCTACGTCCACTACCAAGTTGGTCAAACTTGGATTTTTGAAGTTCACTAATTTTATTAAAAATCTAAGTGATCTCTAATGGATCAATGTACAACAACAGACCAGTGTTTATGGAGAGTGATTGAAAAACAATCAAACTCGTGAGACAAACTGACTGATTTCTAAAGAGTATGAGATAAATCACTCAGTGTTTGTCCAAACTATAACTATAAGGAAATTTTCAAGGAAGAGTATCTAGCTAAAGTTTTCAAGAAGACTAAGGCAGAGAAAAATTTCTTTAAGAGTAGAATGCTTCAGACTTCTATGTCTTCAATTGATTCCTGAGGGTATTTATATATGATCTTAAAGAGCAACCCATTAGGAACACATTTGAATTTGAAATGTGTTAAGCAAAACATATGTATCTTCTCACAAGATCACATGGATCTTGTTAGAGAGATAATATACAGAATATCTATTAAAACACAAAATAAGAAACTGTCAGTACTAGATAATGTTCAAGTAAATTAGGTAAAGAAGCTGACACTTTAAAACTATGGTCAGATGATTAGAGTGACTGACAATAAATTATGTTGCAAGCTGACCAAAATAGTATAGCAGTTTATAAGTTATTGGCTGACAAAAAGTAGAATGATTTTAAGCAAATTTAATTTAAGGCAAGATTCAACAATCTCCTCCAATTTGCTTAAAACCATTCACTTTAAAGCAGAGAGCAATTAAAGAACTTATGTTCCTGCAAAATAGATGTTAGTAAGCCAAGCATATAACATATAAATGCAGTAGCATGAAATTAAAGCCAGGAAATAATTGTCTACTACAAGTAAAACGATTGTCTAAGAGGTTCAAGAGTTTAAGAGTGTTTAGGTCATTCAGAGTTCAGTGTTCATTCAGCTGTTGATGTGGATCCTTCAGTGGGCTTTCCAGCTTGAGCAAAGAATCGATGGACCAACATCAACTTCGATTCCTTTTCAAAGAATCGCTTCCTTTTCAAAGATCATCATCATTCCTTTTCACTTCAATTCAATTGATCGTGAAGGATATAAGACCAAGTTTTTGTCTGATGATTTTGTTCTCAGCCAAGTATGCATCAGTACGTGCTCTTTGTTTCTCCTCCTCCTGAATGGTTTGAAGCATAGCAGCTTCAGCATTAAAGGTCCTGGTTGCCCATTCTCTTTGGTAAAGCAAAATAGATCTCCAATCATCCATATGAGCTTCCCTCGGGACACCAGTTGCAATAGCAGTCTAGACTTCAGCCGAGATTATTTGTGTAAGATTGGGGAGAAGAGATGCAAACTGTTGTTGGAGAGGGGCAAGCTGATTAGTGTGGTGCTTGAAGGCTGCTTTCATCTGAAGGTGATGGACATAAAGCAAGTCCAATTTGGCTGAAACAGATAATGTATTAGATGCAGAAGGACCAGTTCGTTCAGGAACAGGTGGTGGAGAAGTTCCTGGGGCATCTGTAAACAGCTGAAAGTTTTGAATGTCCTCATCTTCTGGGCCAGTAGGAAAGAAAGTAGCCATAGGATGTGCAGGAACATGAGATGTAGGTGTCGGGTCTGACTCAGGAATGATATCAAGGAAAATAGTCTTCTTCCCTGTAGGCTGCTGGAGAGCTTGAGAGATGATAGCTCGCTGTCTCTTTGCCTTTTTGTAAGACAACTGAGAAAGAGTGAGGAGAGATTCATCCAAAGAGGTTGATTTTAAGGAGTCAGAAGAGGAGGCAATGGAAGATTCTTCAGCTGTATCCTCAGTTGAAGAGTGATCAAACAGAGATTCCAGAATAGTATGAGGTGGTGAGGCAGACATAGGAACTGCAGGGTGAAGGGATAAATTAGGTAGGATTAATAGAGGAGAGGCTTGGTTTGGGTGAGTAGGGAGATTTGCATCTAGAAAAGTAGAAGATCCAGGAGAGGCAATCACAATAACTTCTGGAGTCAAGGGAAGAACATCATCAGCCAGGGGTTCAGTTTGTGGAAGGGGAGAGACTGACAAAGGACTGACTGATATAAGAGTGGCTGATATTGGAATGGCTGGTTCAGCAGTAGCTAACACATGGGTGACTGATACTAGAGTGGCTGTCACTGGAGTGGCTGATACAGGAATTGGTGCAGGAATAGGAGCAGAGATTGGAAGGACTGAAGATGAGGCTGCAGCTAATGGTACAAAGGTAGGTAATGAATGGATTGTAGGGTAGTAGTAAAAGTGGGGAGAAGATCAGTTTGGGTAGAAACATGTAAGATAGTTGAAGAAACAGCAAAAGAAACATTTGAGGGTACTGCAAGAGGGGTGGAAGGTATTGGCTCAGAGATTAATGGAGCAGGATCATTGTTGGTCCCAAAATAGGCTCAATCTATGCTAGAAGGGGGGGTGAATAGCCCAGTAGATATTATTTAAAACTTTTTGAAATGTTTCTTGAAACAATCTTTCTTCTTTTCTTTTAAACAACTTTTTCAAGAAGGGTTAGTGCAGCATAATACTCATAAGAGAAAACAGATCAAGGTTTGCTCTTGATACAAACACAGTAGCAGTTATAAGATGAGCAGAAACAGTTCAGACAAGACACAGAGTTTGGAAGTGGTTCGTATTGTGAATAGTACTATGTCCACTACCAAAGTGGTTAGTTTTGGATTTTGAAAGGTGCACTTGTTTATCCACTAGGTGTGAGAGTAAGATCTCTAATGGATCGTGTACAAAATAATTTTTAACCAAGTGTATGATGATGAGAAAAACAATTAATGAATAATTGTCCTCTCAAGTGCCAAAGTAAAGAACAGTTTAAATGCAAACTGGATAAAGCTGAAACAAAGTATAATCTGGCAGATCTGCAGCTTCAGGAAGTTTGGTGTAGTTGTTAGTTCTTGTCCTTTGATCTCTTGAATGCTTGAGTTATGAAGATGAAACTTGAATGTTCAAAATGCAAGAGTTATTGTTCAGATCTTCAAAACTCGAATAAATACCAAGGGAGATCTTTAGGACCGTTGGACTGAGGATAGACAGATCGTGTCCAACATTATAATGCATTAAATGCATTTCGGCGCCTTATAGGATGCGTGCAGCGACAGATATCAGAGATTCAGAGTTGCAGAGGCAGCCATTCCAAACAGAGTAAGTTTTCAGTCTTGCAGGCGTTTCAGCTTGAAAGTCTTCTTAGCCAAATGAGGAAATGTCTTCAAATGTCTTCATTATACGTGAGACAGACTGGACATATATCGAGTTGTCTACAGAGTTGAATTTTTTAGAGGGAAATCTAATGAAGATATCTTTTTGAATATTATCTAAATCAAATAATATGAGACTTAATTCCTTGATTTGACTATCTTTGATTTTGAACCTTGAGCAGACTTCCAAGTCTGTTGTTCAAACTGTGCTTTCAAGGCTGTTGTTGAAGCCTGCTGGTCCGCGCCTTATAAAAACTAACACTAAACAGTTCTAAACACCCTTGATTCTAAGACAGTTGCCACACTAATCGGTACTCAGACCTATTAGCCACTGTGCAGTAAAATCAGAAGATGACTCAACCAAATCTAGAACCTGTGAGGGTCAACAATCATTGGTGAATGCATCAGGAAATGCTGTGGACTGAGAAGCTCCTCCTTGAATGGAGGCCATCTGTCTGTAGAGCTCCATGTAGGCTTGGTTGGCGGTATCGATAATCATATCCACTAATCAAGTGGTATTCAATAAAATCAATAATTCGATTAATATGTAACCGGCTTAGTAATCATGGTAGAGTTTCAAAAAATAAAATATTAGAACAAATTATGCATCGCAAAATCATACTTTTCATATCAAAACAACATCCCACATGAAGCTCAATAATTATGTGAGAATTAACAAAGAATAAGAGTCATGATTTCAAAAGAAATGTAAATGACGGAGTTCAAATTCAAATGTCAATTTAAAATTTGGCGTACGTTTCAAAGAAACATTAATATCAAGGAATTAAATAGAGACCTAACGAAGGATACATAAAATATCGGAGACCTAAAATGAGGTATAATCATTTATCTCAATAAGCTTAACAGCCAAATAACCCGCAACACGTACAATCGTCCTAAACTTGATTGCTCAATTCTATAATCACAATGTAATAACATAACAACAAAAATTATCTAAATAAATAATTCCTAGTTAATATTAAATTATAACTACCGATAATACATCATGACTCAGATTATCCTTGGTGTCTATTTATCTAACAAAAATAATATTCCCACATTAATATATGTATGTGTATATATACTATTAATTATTTACTTTGGTCTCCTTTCAGCACCATCCTTACAAATACCAAAACCAATTCACTGCCATCATCATAATTATAAATCCCAAACCACCGACTACACTTCATTGACTAACACAATCCTATTATATATATATATACATATATATATATATATATATATATATATATATATATATATATATATATATAATCATCCCAAAAACCTACAAGAATACACAACGTCGTACACCTGTATTTCATGCATACAACCAATTGCAAACAGATTCACTCTTCATGAAACAATAACTCATTCTTACAACAATGATGATTATGATTTTATTATATTAAACTAATTCATGCACATATGTCATGCATATAATTTATTAGTATACCATACCTCCTGTCCGACTATCTCTTCTGATTCCGGCCGCCGCTGCTCCTCCTCTCTCGATAATGTTGGCTGCCACTTCAATCTTTTTCTTCCCTTTTCAATTATTCTATTTCCTTCCCTCTCAACCCTATTTATATAAAACCTTATTAGGTTTTCTAGCCCTAAACTAAAATCCTAAAATTAAGTGGACCGAAATCTATTGAGTAATATTTGTAGGGAATTAGTATTAAAGTCTTAGTAAAAAGTGGGTCAAACCTAGCCCAACCTAATTCAATTAGTTACTAAATAGGTTCAAAACCGTTAAATTAACACAAAACAATTATAATATTAATTCTATATATCCAAAACAATAATAATCTATATATATATATATATAAAGGCAGATGCATTTATAAAAGGAAATATCCCGCCAAAATTTTATTTCCAAAAATAAAATGTTCTCCATTTATTAACCTTGCATGCTATCTGAAAAATATTAAATGTATCATTACACTTCACACTAATCCATATAAAATGATCTTTTACATTCCTTGATACTTGTGACAATCATGCTTGTGAGCATCATTCAAATTTCAAAAGTCCTATTGTACATGGGAAATATATATTGTATTCCTTTACCTAATATATATGGTTTAGTTATTGCATTTTACTTCAAAAAAAATTCTTCCTTCGCTGTTAAAATACCTTGACTTGGTGTTTACCCAGATCTTTTAAAAAATAAATTAAATCGATCTAGAAAGTTAGGATCTATATTTATAATTTTATTTTCTTAAAAATAAAGTTATGTACTTCTCATAGATTACATATCTAAAAATTTCGGATCTACATCTGTATTTTAAGTAAGCAAGCCTGAAAAAGTAGAGGATGTAAAAATAAATTAATAAAATCGAAATAATTTTTCAATATATAATTTAGGAAAATTCCAACTCTAAAATTGACAGGCTCAAATTATTCAGATCTATGAAAAAAATTGAAACGAAACTAATTAAAATGTTAAGTCCTATATTTTTAGATCTATTTTATTTGACTTCGTGTCAACTCCGGTGATTGATATCCATCAACAGGACGAGGGGCATTTTAGAAAGAAAAAAAGACTTATGCGGTTGGATAAAAAATAGTGTATCAGAGAGGTTATAATTTTCAAATAAAGAACCAGCCCGCAATTATTCATTTTATTATTAATGGACTACTAAAAGTATCATTTTTTTCAAAAGTATGACTTTCAAACAAGGACTTTTTACCCGGAACGGAGGGAGCATGTAATTAACATGATATTTAATGACTTTCTTTGGGCCAACTGTAGATATTATTACCTTTTTCTATTAGATAATATTTAATCAGCAACTATGTTGATTCCTTATTCTAGATTTGGTTGAGTCATCCTCTGATTCTAGTGTACAGTGGCTAAAAGGTCTGCGTACCGATTAGTGTGGCAACTGTCTTAGAATCAATGTGTATTCAGAACTGTTTAAGTGTTAGTCTAGGCGCGGTTTTGCAAATCTTCTACAGCAGCCTTAAAGGACCAGCAGACTTTGAAGTCTGCTCAGAGACCGAAAAATCAAATTGGCCAAATCACGAAAATATGACACGTGTACACCTCTTTAGATATTTTCGAAAATATCTAGTCATTATGTCTTCATCAGATTTCACTTTCAAGAAGTCAACTCTGCATGCTGACAATTGTCCTGACTGTTTCCTGAAAACTGAAGACTGAAGACATTACCCGTTTTGGCTAAGAAGACTTTCCAAGCTGCAGAGCCTGCAATCTGAAACCTTACTCAAATTGGGAATGTCCTCTCTGCACACTGCATCTCTGATGACTGTGGCTGTTACATCTCTTAAAGCGCCGAATTGCATTCAATGCAATAGAACGTTGGACACAGCCCTCCATGTCTCAGTCCAACGGTCCAAAGATTTCTTCCTGGTATTTATTCAAGTCTTGAAGATCTGAAGAACAACTCTTGCGCATTAAACTCTCAAGCTTCATCTTCAACACTCAAGCATTCAAGAGATCAAAGGACAAGGACTAGCACTTCACCAAACTTTCTGAAGCTGCAGATCTGCCATCTTAAATTCGTTTTCAGCTTCATTTAGTTTGTCTTTAAACTGTTTTTTAATTCTGCACGTGAAGAGAACAATTAATCATTGATTGTTTCTCTCACCTTTATACACTTGGTTAAAAACTCATTTTGTACACGATCCATTAGAGATCTAAATCATAAACCTAGTGGATAAACAAGTGCACTTTTAAAATCCAAAGCTAACCACTTTGGTAGTGGATGTAGTACTATTCACAGTACGAACCACTTCAAATTCCTGTGTGATGTTCGAACTGTTCTTATTACTCTTATTAAGCTGCTTGTGTTTAATTGTTTCAGATTCTGCACTACCTAAACAACACTTTTGATAATTCAGAATCTACTTTGTTTCCGCTGCCTAAACACTTCTATTTAAACTTCTCAAGAAATCATTAAGAAGTGTTTACGAAAAGTTTTTTAAAAAACATAACTAGGCTATTCAACCCCCCCCCCCTTCTAGCCTAGATTGAGCCTATTTTGGGACCAACAATTGGTATCAGAGCTTAATTCTTTGAAAAATTATTTTTTCCAAGCTTAACCTCTTGAGAATATATCCTATGGCTCACTATATGCTGCCTACTTCAAATACCAGCCACGTCCCAATATTGGACGAAGGCCACTTTGAAGTATGGAAAGATAAAGTTATGAGATATATGAACTCTATTGACAATCGGTTGTGGCAATGTGTTCTAACAGGTCCTTATATTCCAATGAAACCCAACCTACTTGCCGAAGTAGCCAGTGGTCCTCCCGAGATACCTAAATCCATGAACGAATGGACAGACGAAGAAAGGAGGCTCGTTGAACTCGGCACAAAGAAGGCTATTCATATCATATCCAAATTGGCGTCGACACCAGCACATATCAACAAATCATCAGATGCAAAACTGCCAAGGAGATGTGGGAAGCCTTGGTGGAATATCTTGAAGGAGATCTACCCACCAGAGACAACAGGAAGTACAACTACATTCAACAATTCGATTCATTCAGAAAAGACCCTAAGGAGACTCTCGGCAAGCCTACGATGATTTTGTGAGGTAGTAAATTGCTTTACTCTTTAGGAAAGGAATATAGTGTTAAAGAGGTAAATATGAGATTTTTAGCTTCTTTAGGAAGTTTGTGGCATGTTAAAACCATCGCAATAAAAGAGTCCAAAGACTTGAACTCCATGCACCTCGAAGTTTGTATGCGAAGTTTAACAGTCTATGAGCAAGAATTACTTCAAGCTCAAGAACAAGACAAACATTTTAAACTTCCTTCTTTTTCTGCTATCACTCAGGAAATTCCTGCTCAAGAAAGTAAACCATCTACTTCTTCTTCAAATGAGAATGAAATTCTCTCTGACGAGCAATTTGCCATGTTCGTTAAGAAGTTTCAAAATTTCTCAAAATTTAACAAAAAGAAAGAAGCAAACCAGCAGACTTTCAGAAAGACTGCTGAAAACTCACACAACAATGAGTTAGTTTGCTACAATTGCAGGAAACCTGGTCACTTTGCTTCTAAATGTCCTAAGCCAAAATATGAAGCCTACAAAAGAAGACCATCTAAATCATTTTCTAAACATAGAGGTCTTCTGGCTGAGGACTTAGAAGAAAACCATGTATCCACTTGGTTTGAAACTGATTCTAACGAGGATGATAGTGATGACTCACCTGAGCAGGCACACATTTGCCTTGTTGCTCTAGAGTCACCTCCCACCTATGACTCGGATAGTGAAGTTAAATACTCTCCTTTTCAAGCTAACATAGAACAATCTCCTGAAGAGCCCTCAAAAGAAGAAATCCTCAAGGATGCTCAAGACATGCTAGAGGAATTCAATGAATTTAGAAAGGCTTACGTTAAGTTAGCTAAAAGTCATGAGAAGCTGGGAACTGAGAAATCCATGCTGGAAGCCGAGTTAAAAACTCTCCATGGAATCCAGCAGGAAAGTATCAAGTTAAAAGAAGAGAACAAGTTTCTAAATGAAAAGGTTGCTGCCTTATTGATCATGCCAAAGAGATATCTCTGGAGAAAGATGAGTTGCAAAAGACTATCAACTCATGGAATAACTCAACGGCAGTCTTTGATCAGATTCTCGGAGATCAGAAGCCCTCAACAGATAAATCTGGGCTATGATTCTCTAAAAATACTTCTAGTGCAACCTTTGAACAGGAAAATGAACATTTTACAGTGAATAGCAATATTCATGTACAATATCAGAAACCTAACAAGGGTAAAGAATGATTTGGTTATTCTGCTACTCCTTATAAATACCCTAAGGTTCAAATCATCAAAAACAATGAAGCTTTAAAAGCAAAACAATCATCTGCCGGAGATAAATCGCTAAAGGTGGTGCAGACTTACAACCCTCCACCAAAGACTTCGTGAAAGCAAAGGTCGCAAGCTCGAAAAATGCTGCTCAAACCTATCGATTCATCAACAAGACTACAGATGGTGCTATCGCTACAGGATGTTGATACCAAACTTAAAGGCAAAATGCATGAGGTATCAAAGTCGCTACCGACAAATATTCTTCTCGAAAGCAAAGATCGTTGTATATGAGACTCAAGAAGCCTCATACGATGCTCCTAAGCTTCTTTGTTAACAAGTCGCTAAATCAAAAGGTGTTATGAAAAATGTTCAAAAAACTTCCAACACCCAGCTTGATCAAACAAGTTTCTGTAATTTCCATCACTGTACATTTTGCAAATGTTTTGGCCACTTGGTCCATGAATGTCTGCTGAAATCCATCATGAAGCCTGCTGGATCCCCTATTCCAAAAATCAGGCAAGTATGGGTTCCAAAAATACGCTAACCATTTGGACCCATAAAAAAAAAAGGGGACCATGATTTTCTTACCTTTACATCACAGTGTGCTTCATGGCCGATTCGGTTTAGAAAAGAATGATGTATGGTATCTAGATAGCGCTCAAGACACATGACCGGAGAATCCCGCCTCTCTAACATCTCAAGCGTAAGGTCCTCCACCATTTTTGGAGACAATGCTAAAGGAAGAACAATTGGCTATGGATCCATCATTCGAGGAAATCTTTCTATTGGAAAAGTCTCTCTAGTAGAAGGCCTGAAACATAACCTTCTGAGTATTTCTCAATTCTGTGATAAAGGACTCATCTGTCAATTCTCCTCAAACAAATGTGATATCAAGGATCTAGTCACCTGCTCAACCTTGGTTACCGGACACAGACAAGGAAATGTCTATGTGATAGATTTGAATGCTTATGGCAAAGCCGCCAATCTATGTCTTGTGGCAAACTCTGCTCAAGACAAAGGCTGGCTGTGGCATAAAAGACTCAGCCATTTGAACTTCAAGTATCTGGCCAAGCTATCCAAAGAAGGTCTAGTTAAAGGATTACCAAAGGTCTCTGCTGATCATGATCGTGCATGCAAAGCGTGTCAACTGGGAAAGCTCTCAAAAACGTCATTCAAAAGCAAGCCAGGACTCTCAACGACGAGACCTCTTCAACT
Source organism: Codonopsis lanceolata (assembly GCA_013146195.2). Lineage (NCBI taxonomy): Eukaryota > Viridiplantae > Streptophyta > Magnoliopsida > Asterales > Campanulaceae > Codonopsis > Codonopsis lanceolata. Next base: position 16,125,014 of record CM028379.1, on the reverse strand, counting down.
GCTACACATGGATCTCTTCGGACCAGTCACATATACACGCTTGTAGTAGTTGACGATTATACCAGATACACCTGGACAGAAATGATGTCTTCAAAAGATCACACATACGATCTCCTTACAGCATTGTTCAGAAGACTGCAAACGCAAAAACTCGATGAAATCAGTGACGTTCGATCAGACAATGGTACTGAGTTCACCAACAATGGAATAGCAAAGTACTGTGATGATCACGGCATAGGTCACAACTTCTGGCTGAAGGACATCGCAGCGTAATGGTGTTGCGAAAGGAAAAAGCAGACACTTATCGAAGTCGCTAAAACTATGCTTCTTGAAGCAAATTTGCCCAAACACTACGTAAGCCGTCAACACGGCTTCACTCGTAACATATCGTTGATCAACAAATTTCACGGTAAAACACCCTATGAACTTTGGAGAGGTAAAACCCCAAGCATTGGATTTTTTAAAATCTTCGGCTGCAAATGTTTTGTAGTCTACAATGGTAATGACTACAGAGGCAAATTTGATCATAAAGCAGATGAAGGTGCATTTTTGGGTTATGCTTTACACTTCAAAGCTTACAGGGTTTTCAACAAACGATCACTAAAAATAGTTGAATCTGTTCATGTCTCATTTGATGAATTTGATTTATTAGAGCCACACGTGGCTCCAAATGTTGCTGATGACTTTGTTAATGTTGAGACAGGTACCTCCCAACCATCAACCTCTCATATACCTAATTCATCACCAGCAACTCAATCAAATATTCCTGACCATCATTTATTATCAAACGGGTCATCAGAAGACTTCAACCCTGCTCAAGATGTGACGACCCGACCCGGACCCCAATGCGAGATCCCGGGTCGCGCCGTCCAAATAGACAATTAAACAAGCATGCATAGTAGGATCATAAAATTCATGTGGCGCAACATCGCATACAAACAACAACTCGGCTACACTTGGCCGGAAAGCAACCTAATTTAAACAAGTCTTCGGCGACGTTACAGCCGGAACCCAACAACTACTCCTACAATTATTAACACATGCTTATAATAACCTCAACGGCCACAACATGCCGGAGACAATAACAACAACAGTAATAACGAGCTTTAGCGGAAGAAAACCGTAGTGAACCATACACATATAAACAGGCTCGACGTATAAGTCGGCTTACCAAAAGATTACAAGTTTTAAGAAGTTAAGCTACATCAACATCAAAATAACATAAACCCCAAGCCAAGTCTACATGACTTGCTTCCCAACGTCCTTTCCAAAATAAAAGGGTTAACTAATAGATGTCCAAAAGAGCAACCTGCTAACACAACAACCAAACGAGTACAAGCGAGTCTATCCCGGACCGTCTCCTCGGCTCGGATCTAAGGAAAGACAAAGCAAACAAATAGGGTAAGTCGAAAGACTTAGTAAGTTACTACAATGCATGTTCATGTTATTACATGACATTTATCTCAGTTATCATACATGATCATCATATAGCACTTAGCACATAGTTCACGTAAGTGCGGGAAAGTAAATCATACAAGTAGGATATGATAGTCACGGCCGCTTCGTAGTTCCTGCAATAAACTTTATTATACTTTATCGTGCAACATTGATGCTCTGTGAATGCATCAACTTTTATCAAGTACCACTCGATCTAGATAGCAAGCCAATGCGGCACTTAACCGATACGGCAGGGGCTACTTCCCATTGCGCCAACAATGGAGGTGTGTGTGAAGTCCTAGGTGCGGCGATCCATAGCGAGCACGAATCCCATAATTCGTGAAGGCGATGTATCGTCCCACCTTGACCCGATAAACAAACCAAATAATGCCAGCTGGACTCAATGTGATGCACAAGTAGATATTTACTTGACTAAACCAATCAATTACCGAATTCGACAAGAGCGAACTCGACCAACCAAGTAGGGTATTAATCGTTACTATAAAGTCATATCAAGGCAAATAAATTGCACAAACCAACCTTTCATAAAACTTGCATAAATCATTAAACCAATCTCATGCTTGAGTAAATCAAATCAAACGGTGTTCAAACTTCGTAGGGATTGAAATTAGGGTTCAACACGTTCAATTAGTCCCTAGAGTCGACTCCGTTGAGTCTTTGCTCTAAATTCCCAATTTTGGAGAAATTGAAGCTATATGCTTCATAACCCAACCTAGGTCATTTCTAGGTTCAACAAGGTATTAAATTCACCAAGGCAATGCAAAGTGATTCATGTTCAACATAGAGTTCATTTCATAGGATAGAACACATACAACATAACAACACATAATGTAGGCTCCATTTAGGGCATTCTCATATGAACAAACTTCCAACAACAAATAATATACATGTCTCTAACATGTTTAAAATCTTAAATAGACAAGATGGAATAATAGTATAGGCTTTCACAAGCAAGAATGCAACCTATACATGCTCCTAACAAGGCCAAAATCTCAATATACAAGAATATAGCATATGAAGCATACAAGTGCCCTCATTGACCTCAACCAACATAGACTTTGCTTCCTTAGGGTCAATGAGAACTAAGAGAAGAAGAAGATAAAGAAGGTAACTTACAAGTTACACACCAAAGGAAGAAAATAGAAGAAACTATTCGGATGGAAATGCTCCCCTTGATGAGCTCTACAACTTTAATGAAAGGCTCTTGGGCAATGGATGAATGGATGGTTGAAGATGAAGGGTTTAGCTCCAAGAAGCCATGGAAGAACCTTGAGAGAGATGAAATTCGTTTTTGGAAGAGAGAGGGTGAGAATGAGGGTCAAAAATCTGAATTGGGGCTTATATTGGTCTAATTCTTGAGTGGGACATGTGTCAACCACTTGTGGTCCCTTTGAGATTCTTAGGATAAGGTTTGGATGATCAACAAGCCTTCTTAATCCATCATTAAAATTAGTTAGGGATGTTAGGACTTAAGTAGGAAGGGTTAGGGAGGTTTAGGATAGGTTTAAGTAGGGGTTTGAAGTGAACAAATCGTCAAATTCCGAAACAGGAGGAAATCAGCCCGTAGCAGCAAAACAAGTGAGGCGGGCACCTCACCAAGGCCCATGCGGCCGCCTCGGCTCCAGAACCTCTAAAACTTGATCTAAACTTGGTCTAAATGGTCCCAAACTTTTGGGCAACCATTCTAAGGTCTAACCCTACTCAAAATGAGTCGGAAACGCACCCGAACAACCCCCGGAACAAACTAGGACAAGGCGCGAACCACGCGATTTAATGAACAACATTAAACTCAAATCAAACGCCAATCAAACTAGGATGTCTTGGACATGGAAAAGGTTTGTTTCAACATGATTAAGACTTGAATAGAAAGCCAAGAACTCAACGAACACTTCGTACGTCGAAATAGAAGCAAATACGAGCAACGAGAGGAATCGCTAAGGCCAAATTCAACGCGATTAAACCGGCGATTCAACAAACAAGTTTATATGATTCTAAACATGTTATGAACTTCTAAAATGATCTATGAATGATTCTAAGACATTTTTATAACAAGTAAACATGCTCACAATCAACCAAGAAAGTAAGAAAACAGGCATACAATGCACATGCTAGAATACTTACACTCTCCCTCCTTTAGAATTTAGTCCCTAAATTCTTACCAAGTTCGTCGAATAAATGTGGATGCTTCTCGCGCATCTCCGCTTCCGTCTCCCATGTCGCTTCTTCAATGTTGTGATTCCTCCAAAGAACTTTGACTAAGGGAATTCTTTTGGTTCGTAGAACTTGTTCCTTGGTATCCAATATCTTCACGGGCTTTTCCACGTAAGACATATCCGGCTCAAACGTGATCTCCTCATACTCGAGTACATGGGACTCGTCCTTCAAATACTTTCGCAATATGGAAACATGGAATACGTTATGTGTCTCCGAAAGTGAAGGTGGCAATGCAATACGATACGCTAAGGTCCCAACTCTCTCAAGAACCTCAAATGGACCAATGTATCTCGGTGTAAGCTTCCCTTTCTTGCCGAACCTCTTAGTACCTCTCCTCGGTGTTACCTTTAAGAACACGTAGTCACCCACTTGGAACTCAAGATCCCGTCTTCGATTGTCTGCATAACTCTTTTGTCGACTTTGAGCGGTGCGCAAACGATCTCTAATCAACTTCACGCCTCAACCGATCGTTGTACTAACTCGGAACCCCAAAGTTTCGCCTCTCAACTTCATCCCAACAAATTGGCGATCTACACTTACGCCCATACAAAGCTTCATACGGCGCCATCTTGATACTCGACCGTAGCTGTTATTATACGCAAACTCGCCTAAAGGTAAGTGAGAATCCCAACTTCCTTGAAATCCACTCGGCACAAGCTCGCAAAGATATCCTCCAAAATCTCGAATCAATCGCTGACCGCCATCCGTTTGCGGATGAAAAGTCAGATCGAAGTCCAATCTGGTCCCCAAAGCTTCCTGCAATGACTTCCAAAATCTAGATGTGAACCTCGGGTCTCTATCGGACACAATACTAACCGGTACGCCATGAAGTCTCACGATCTCCTGAATGTACAAAGCTGCTAACTGAGTCAACGAATACGTGATAGCTATCGGAATGAAGTGTGCAGACTTAGTCAATCTGTCAACTATAACCCAAACTGCATTAAACCCTCTCCGCGTGCGCGGTAATCCTGTCACAAAATCCATAGTAATAAATTCCCATTTCCACTCAGGAATCTCAAGTGGCTGTAGAAATCCCGCAGGTCTCTGATGCTCTGCCTTAACCTGCTGACAAGTCAAACACTTTGACACATACTCCGCAATCTCTCTTTTCATACCCTTCCACCAAAACTGTCTTTTCAAATCTAAGTACATCTTCGTGCTCCCCGGGTGAATGGTATACTTCGACTTATGAGCCTCATCAAGAACCAACCTCTTCAATTCCGCATTACAAGGGACACAAACTCTACCTCGAAAAGTCAAGGTACCCTCGGTATTAACCACAAACTCAGGCGATACATTTTCAGCCAACCCATCAATAATTTTCCTCAACTCCGGATCATTCCCTTGCGCTTCTCTAATTTTCCCAAATAAAACAGGTGTTGCACGAACATTTGCAAAAATCACCCCTCTATCAACAACACTAGGACTCCAATCCCTCAAATCCTCCAACATTTTCCATTCCTTCACCATCATACACGACATATGAACTTTTCTACTCAAGGCATCCGCTACAACATTTGCCTTCCCCGGATGATACAAGATAGTACAATCATGGTCCTTTAACTTTTCCATCCATCTACGCTGCCTCATATTCAGCTCCTTTTGAGAAAACAAGTATTTCAAGCTCTTATGGTCGGTGAAGATCTCAAATTTAGCTCCATACAAGTAGTGTTTCCACTTATGCAACGCGAAAATAATCGCAGCCAACTCCATATCGTGTGTCGGGTAATTCTGCTCATGAATAGATAGTTTCCTCGATGCATAGGCGATCACCCTCCCATTCTGCATCAAAACACAACCCAAACCTTCCTTAGAGGCATCACTATAGATCACGAAATTATCTCCTCCACTTGGCAAAGCCAAAATAGGTGCCGATGTCAACCGACTCTTAAGCTCTTGGAAACTAGACTCACATTTCTCATTCCAAACAAACGGCACATTCTTCTGTGTCAACTTCGTCATAGGAGTCACAATCCTAGAAAAACCCTCAATAAACCTTCGGTAATAACCCGCTAACCCCAAGAAACTCCCTCGTAACCGAACTAGGCCTCTTCCAATCGTCACCGCTCAATCTTAGACGGATCAACGGCTATCCCGGCGCTCGAAACTATGTGCCCCAAGAAAGATACTTCCTCAAGCCAAAAGGCACATTTGCTAAACTTTGCGTAAAGCTGCTTCTCTCGAAGAATAGACAACACAATCCTCAAATGTTTCTCATGCTCCTCCCGAGACTTCGAATATACTAAAATATCATCAATGAAGACTACAACAAAGCAATCAAGATAACTGTGAAAAACACGGTTCATCAAGTCCATAAACACCAAGCGCATTCACAACCCAAACGGCATAACCACAAATTCAAAATGCCCATACCTAGTGCGAAAAGCCGTCTTCTGAATATCTTCCTCTAACCTTCAATTGGTAATAACCCCATCTCAAATCAAGCTTAGAGTAGACAATTGACCCTTGCAACCGTCAAAAGATCATCGATGTGGGGTAGAGGATACTTATTCTTAATAGTCACCTTATTCAATTCTGTAGTCTATACACAACCGCAAACTCCCATCTTTCTTCCTCACAAATAAGACCGGTGCGCCTAAGGCGACACACTTGGTTTAACAAAACCAATCTCGAGGAGTTCTTACAGCAACCGGTCTTCAACTCCCTAAGCCCGCTCATGCCATCCTATACTTGCCTTAGAAATCGGTGAAGTCCCCTGAATGAGCTCAATACGAATTCTAGTTCTCTATCTGGGTGGCATAGCATGATCGGTAGAAAACACGTCGGAAATTCACACACTACCTGACCTCTTCTAAGTTCGGCGAAGACTTCCTCTTATCAACTACGCATGCAGATAACCCGTACACCCTTGAGACAAGTAATTTTCTAGCCCTCAATGCAGGGAAATAAAGTGTACGCCACTCGAAGCATGATCACCCACAAAAGTAAACTCAGGCACACCCGGCATATAAAAAGTAACCCTCTTCCTATGGAAGTCAACTATTGCATGATAAGCACATAACCACCCATGCCAAGAATCACATCAAAATCACGTATGGGAAGAACTACCAAGTCCGTGATGCAAAGTGTGGTCACCACCAAAACATCACAAGATTTAAACACTTCGACGCGAGCATATATTCCCCGAGGGTAGACACTTCAAGCAAATATGGCAAAGGTCGAGGCAATACGCAGTTGTTCTCAATAAAGTGCGAAGCAACATACGAACGCGAAGACCCGGATCTACGAGAACTCGAGCCTTATGATCGAATATAGAAAGAGTACCTCCTATCACGGCCGTACCCTCGAACCTCAAGCACGATCAAGCGCAAACACCCCGCCAACTTTAGGTTTACCGTCCCCTATCTCTTAGCCCTGCATCGGCCGCCTACCGCTACCCGATCGACTAGCCTTAAACTTCTACACCCTTCATGTGAGTTCCATCTCCGCAATAGAAACACTTCCATTCTTTCCCCAAAGACCTATCAACAGGTGCCTGCACCTCCGGCGTAACGAACAAACCATAGCTTCACTACGCGACCCTTGCTCGCCCCTTAAGAATGTTGTTACCTTGTTTCCCCGACTGGCCTACCCCGGCCTCCACTTCTCCTATCACGGTTCCCTTGATAACCCCTTCTATTACCCGAATCAAGCTTCCCCGACATCGGGTTCGAGTAGTCTGGCCGGCACTACTAGCATTATTCTTGACCTTGTTCATCAATGTCTTGCCTAACCTCATAAGCTCTATCAACCGGCAACCGGCACTCAGGAGCTTAAGCGCTAGAATCAGCTCTAAACTCGCCTAACCCCTTCACAAACTTGTGTGTTCTCCGTGCCTCCGGAATCGATACGCATAATATCGACCAATTGCGGAACTTCTCAATA